>JAMXBD010000360.1:0-600000 GCA_024138025.1 Combretum micranthum
AGTTAATTAAGCTTAACCTAAATCAACTTCAATTGTAAAAAATTACTGGACATCGAGCTTTAGAAAGGGGATTTGAAAGCTCAAACAACTAGCAGGTATTAGTAATTGCATGATTCTTGTTAAGGTAATGTTAAATTTAAACTAAGAATTCAAGTTAGTTAAACTATGAGTAGTTGCTGCTTGGCCACTTAACCTAAAAAGTGGCACCCTCAGACTAGATTGCGAGCTTGATCGTAACTTTAGGAGGATGCAGTAGTTTTAGGCACCTGAGACCCCCACGGAATGCGTGGTAAGGCTAGGGGTAGTTAATAGGGATTCTCAAGACCATACTATAATCCCCGAGTTTTCTTTAAGTTAAGTTTAGAAACTATAATTAAAATCAATATTAATTTAATATAAAAGACAATAATGAATGGTCTAGTTAGCAGATTTACCTATATTAGCATATATAAAATGAATTAAGTGAGAATAGAGAGACTCAAAATTTCATTTGATCATTTCAAAAATTGTCTATCAATTTATTCTATTTCAAATTTTCTTATGAACCTGTATTTTTAAAGCTCAATCCCTAAGTTATAAGAATTTTTATTGTAGAGTATCTTAAGAAAATTTTTTATTATAAAATTCCATCTTGAATTGATCAAACTTTGCTTTAATTCTATTTCATGTTCTTACTCCCTTAAGCCTAAAGAAGCCCAATTTTCATGCAAACCAAGACCATAACTCCATTTCCTCATTTACCTAACATACTCCTACACACACACACAATGAATTTCTTATGTTACAAAAAAAGTCAATTTTACTTTATCAAATATTAGAGATAATTATCAAAGTTATTTAACAAAAAAAAAATTGATTCCCTAAAATCCCCTCTAGTAGGCACCTCTTTCCTCCAACAAAAACACAACATTTCCTTCATTAATTTTTCTTCCAAAAATTCTTCTGAAATTCACTTCAAGCTTCCTCTTCAACTCAGGCTAAAATTAGGTAAAGTATTACTTACCATTGGTTTTGTTAATCTTGTTAAGATAAGTGGATTGTTTAGTGTTCATGATTATGATGTTGAATATGAGGTTGTTAAGGGACAATGATGTTAGATAAGCAAAGATTAAGGGATGAAATTGATAGTTTCAAACTTAGATCATAAATATAGTAGACCTTTGTTGGTCTAATAAAGTTAATGTTATGTATAGATAAGTGTAGTGTTAGTGTGTATGTGTAATGTCAATATGTAGGGTATAGGAGATGGCATATAAACCTTATATTGATGTAAAGTATCTTTGTTGGAAATAAGATCATAACAATTAGTTGAAAAGTGTAAAATTTCAAATTTGGAAACATAATTAGGGTTTGGCTAATAACGGGCATGATAAAGGGCATTATCATCTTAAATGTTGGAATTTTGTTGCATTTTCACAATAATGAGCGTTATTCACACCCGTACCATCTTGAATCAAAATATTTAAGCCATCATGGTGTAATCGAGCTTGTGATACTTGTACCTTTACAAGATTTAAAACACCTTGATCACGAGCTATGATAGTATTCGTGATGGTGATCACGACCTTGATCACAGTCATAACTAGTCCTTGGTTTTACCTTTATAAAAATAAAATAAAATAAAATAATATATTTACATATAAATTATATAAACAAAATATAAGTATATATATACACTAGTTTAAGTATTCTATGAATTTTACTCATATTGGGTCATAGAATTATAGATTGAGGATATGTTAAGTTGCATAGTACTTAGACTTAAGTAATTAGTTAAGTATATGTAGTTGAATAATACCATACATAGCACTTTATAAATTCCTTAAAGACCAATGAACTAGGGAAATGATAATATGAATTTAGGATACTGGACATTAATAGAAATCCTTATTTAGTTATATATTTAGTCATTCATGTTTATTCTTTATAGGAGCCAAAACCAAGACTCGGATTTTCTGATAGATTGTTACGACATTAAGCAAAGATGCATAGGTGAGTAACTTGAATCTTCTCACATTGTTTGTGTTTGTAATATAGAAGCGTATACTTTAAAGTATAATTGAAATTGGTTATATGCATGGTGAATAATGCATGTTTTATGTTGTGTAAGTGAATGACAAACTTTAATACTAAAAGTGATAACTATTTTCTTGACAATGATTGTGTAATGTGAATTGAGGATTGTCTAAATTGGTGTGGTCACTAAGTAATATGGAATAATTCCTAATTGACCTTAAGTAAATTAGACATGCATTGCACGACAACGTAAATTGCGTCTAAATGGTAAACATACTATGTATTACATTTCGATTCTATGTTTACTCTGAATTTTCCTATTAAATAGAAATTAATCGCTAGTTCTACAAGAAGGGTTTCCATCGTTATGTCGATTCCACAAGAATAAGCAGGCACCACAGAATGCCTGTGGTGTTGACATGAAATATTTAATACTTAGTAGAGTTCTTAGTTCTAAGGTCAAGTTGAGTTATGATATTTTTCTATATATAAAATAATAGATAAGAATGAACAAAATTCTCCTCCCTTAGCTCTTCATCTCTCTAGGTATGATTTACATGAGCATGGTCCTTTAACCCCAAGATAGGTATAAATCTCCATCGGTTTGGATTCTAGTCATCCAAACTATGTTTATCACATATGGCTGAATGTTTCATTACAAATGTTTGTTAATTAAACATTGCTTAGCTTTGATTGAATCATGTTAAGATTTAGTTATTCACTGAGCTTTGTTATGCTCACTCTCTATTAGATTAATTGTTTACAAGAATCCATGGGAAGGATCAAACAACAGAGTGAATGATAGTATAAGTTGTCACGCCCCAAAGTGTGCCCTACACGTGACAGTCCACCACACTCAACATTTAAACTCAAGTAAGACAACCTTAGTCTTTCCATGAGTTTGAACATTGGGAGTAAGGCTCACTCTCAACATACATAGACCATACTTTGCTTCATAGTAGCTTAAGGAGACATACATAGCAGCAAGAATGTAAATCATGACCATCTTACAGAGAATTATTCTATTACATGAACTAGGGGGCATACCCCCAATAATAATGCCAAGAATTCTCAAGCTCACAAAATTCCTTGTATTATCCTTCAGACACTAGTTCCGGGAAACAGGATTAGAAGTCCATTTCTACTTTTAGGTCCCGGCCTTAACAAAAGCTCCTCGACCTCTAAGAGCTGTACCTGATGTCCATGGGTCCTTGGAGATAACCATGCAACAGGAAAATGTTGGGGTATAAGCTACACTAGCTTAGTGAGTGAAAGCTTCTGATTTACAATTAATAGAAAACATTCAAGCAAGTAATTAATCAACCAAGTGAAATGTATCAAACGAGTGAGTTCAACAAACATATGACCAGCCGGAAATCATATGTGGATGGACTTGAGCCCTCCATCCTGGGTTAGCAGATTTACAAATCCTGCGGTACGATGCCGTTTAAGCTTACGGTCAACTGAACAACAACTCGTTTTATAGATCACAATTAACCAATATATATTCGTTTTATGGATCACGATTAACCAACATATATTCGTTTTATGGATCACAAAAAACCAACAATGCTAATGCTCCATCCCCATCGTGATATGCGTGAGCTCAGTTATATTTGAAGTCCAATAATCAATTAATCAAATTCTTTTAGGTGGCCAAGCAATATTCGCAGACAATCAATTCTAGTTCATCTCTACACAAGCAATAACTTATCACTCGGCTTCGATATTCTTTAAGTTCAACTTCACATGTCAACAACAAGCAATCATAATTCCCAACTAACTGTAAGGACCCGCTATCACCCCTATATTTGAAATAGGAGATAACAGTTCCCCAACCACATATAACCCCTAAGATTATATGTAAGGTTGCCTAAAGGAATTATTTGAGTAATTGTTTATCTAATTCCAAAAAGATAATATATAATAGGAGACATAGATTTTTTTTTTCCAACCTTAAACAAAACTATACTACTACACTACCAACATATCTTACAAAGGAAGTACAACTTAACTTCTAAATAGCTAAGCATATACATATATATTTATATATTACATCCAAAGGCATCTTATAAGCCTTAACAAAAATCCTCAAAACACAACTCAACTAACACTATAATTACATTATCAACAAAAAAGAATCACATCTAATCCATTACATTCATAGGGTTCCATTGAGTCCATGGTCATCCCTAATCCTCCAACCCATCAAGAAAATCTTCAAAGTCGGTTCCGTACCCCATACTCGTATAGAACTCATCGGAGTCATCACCTGAAATAGATAAAATATCAGCCAAAGGCCCAGTACACAAGTAACGAATACAAAATGCGAAGTGGATCACACATTCTTATGCTAAATGCATTATGCAACAATCACTTGTTTATTATTAAGTCTTTAGTTAGTAAAACAACACGAGAGTATTCAAACTCTGGACAACAAGGATCTAGTATTATGTCCGCCTCCCTGAGTGGTCCCTACTCTTCATACAGACTAGGCAGCCCCACCTTCCGGCGTAACCAGTAATACTAGGGGATCCTGAGTAAAGTATCATGACGCTCAGGGGGTTGATATGAGCAGCTCGGATACTCACATCTCCTAAAAAATTCTATCCATTAACGAGAAAGTACCCTGCCCCCAATCTGAGCAGGGTGCCGCTCTCCGAACCAGATTCAACGGTAAACAAAGACAATCAACACTCATATGTAAATAGGATTTTACTTAATTTAAAATAGTTTGATTGTGATGCCTATCCTAGCAAAGAGACAAGCAAGTTATTGTGTACCTGAGATAGCTCGGAAATTAACGGGGTTGACTGGGCGAGGATCTATCACTATTTAAATCAATATTGAATTTCACACTTAGCTTAAGCACTAATTAACTAGTTGAAAATATAAATAAATCAAAGAAATCCAAATAAATTAATACAAAGTCATAATAAAGCATTTAAACATCCTATTATATCCTAGATCGCTTAACAAATACTTAATTGATCATATATCAAACTTCGAAAAATTTTAAAGAAAGTTTTTAAAATTCAAAAGCGCAGGAGATACGCCGGCACTCAAAGCCGGCGGCTTTGAATCGGTGTTCGATACTCTAAAAATCAACGCTGCCAACACTGGCAGCGTTCAAGGGTACGCAAGCTGCCTTAATTCTACATCGGCCGCTTTGAGCAGGTGTAGAATCCAAAATTCAAATTTCCAAAAGTTTACAGAGAGGTACAAATCGGCAGCGTATCCATGTACGCTGGCAGCTTCTCACTATACGCCGGCGGCTTTGGAATCTCATTAGCCGGCGTACAATGTGAAAAGAATGAACGCCAGCTAACTTTTCCAGTGAAAGCTGGCGGCGTTCAATCGGCCTTAAGAAATTTGATTCTGTTGGCTTCCAACACCGCCTATAAGCCGGCAGCGTAGAAGCCCCAGATGCAGGCGTAGGTTCAAATTTTAGCCTATACGAAAATGTTTTTGATTTCCCCTGTTTTATTACAACTTTGTTCATTTTTCAAAAAAATTCCCCAAACTTTCTAAAGCTTGTTATATGATCCAAATACTATCCTAACAACATGAATTCTACTTCTAATCATCAAAACACTAATCACACTTCCAATTCACAACTCAAATACTCAATCTTCAATCTTCCAAAATACTCATCCCCACACATCCACACTCATATAAGATATAAACTACTACTCCATTAGCCACATAATCTCATTCAAACTATCATCAATGCACCAAATCAATCCCACACCAATTATCACATCAAAATCATTTCTATTCTAACATTTACAAACAACACAATATATAACATAAAATAAAAGATAAAGTTTGCATTAAACTCACATGACTAAATCTTGGCTTAGAATGATGTTCAAATCCTAAAGCTTGTAATAAATCTTGGCTTAGGATTTAAGATTTTAGGATGAGAAAGGAAGAAAGAAAGAAAGAAAGAAAAGAAATGAAAATTCGTATGGAAAATGGGGCTGCCAAAAAGAGGTCAAAAACATGTCTAAACAAAGTCAATTGTCATCTAAACTTAGCCATTAGGGGTATATTTGTCCTAAGATTAATTTGGGTTAATTTCAAATGCATTTGGGCTGGTTTTAAGCTAAAAAAAAAAAAAAAAAAAAAAAAAAAGTGGACTTAAAGTTTGAAAAATTCTGTCACAAATCCTAAGTTATTCAAAAGTAATTTGATTAAATTCTAAACATAACACATGCATATTAATTTGAAAAAGACACACATATTCATTACACTATACACATATTTATACATATCAAACATAATATTAATTTCATAATACTATACACATATAAAATAACACATTCATTAATTATATTAACTAAGCACACACACACACACACACACATATATATATATTATATATCATTCCAATAACACATTAATATGCAATTTAAGGAATTCATGGCTATTTCATTCTCTCCTCCTTCAAAAAGTTTCGTCCTCGAAACTTAGCTTACCTTAAACACTATTCAAATAACTCAGGGTACTTTTGCTTCATTTCTTTCTCGGGCTTCCACGTTGCCTCTATCTCGGTTTGTCCAGTCCACAAAACCTTCACATAAGGAATTACTTTTCTCCTCAACACTTTATCAATCCTATCCAAGACTTTGATCGGTTTCTTCACTGTGCTCAAATTTGGTTGAACCTCCGGTTGATGTGTAGAAATGATAGCTTCGGGATCTGCTATACATTTTCGAAGTTGTGACACATGGAATACATCATGCACTTCCGACAAATTTGGTGGTAGAGCCAATCGATAAGCTAATGGTCCAATTCTTTCTAGAATCTCATACGGACCAATGTACCTTGGATTCAATTTGCCTCTAGCTCCAAATCTAATAATCTCTTTTGTTAGAGAAATTTTAAGAAACACATGATCACCAACTTCAAACTCCAATGGTCTTCTCCTCATGTCGGCATCGCTTTTATACCGATCTTGAGCCGTTTTCATCCTTTGTTTAACTACTTGGATTTTATTCACTGCTTGTTGTACCAATTCTGGACCCAAAATAACTCTTTCCCCAACTTCATCCCAGTGTATTGGAGATATGCATTTCCTACCATAAAGTGCTTCATAGGGTGCCATCTGAATTGTTACTTGGAAACTATTGTTGTAGGCAAATTCAACAAGTGGCAAATAAGTATCCCACTTATTGCCAAAATCTAGAGCACATGCTTTAAGCATATCTTCCAAAATTTGAATCGTTCTTTCCGATTGCCCGTCTATCTGTGGATGAAAAACAGTACTAAACTGAAGTTGAGTACCTAAAGTGGCATGTAGACTTTTCCAAAACTGGCTGACAAAGCGAGAATCTCGATCAGAAGTGATTGTCTTCGGAATTCCATGTAGTCTCACTATTTCTTTGATATAGATATGTGCCATTCTTTCTAAGGAATCTCCAACTCTCAAAGGTATGAAATGAGCCGATTTAATGAATCTATCCACGATTACCCAAATAACTTCATGTTTGGCAATAGTCTTGGGTAAAGTCGATATGAAATCCATGGTGATATCATCCCATTTCCATTCAGGTATGGATAAAGGTTGAAGTTCTCCTCCGGGTCGTTGATGCTAGATTTTTATTTGTTGACAAGTCAAACACTTGGACACATATTGAGCAATATCTCTCTTCAAACCTTCCCACCATAAATTTTTCTTCAAATCTCTATACATTTTGGTGGTTCCCGGATGGATCGAATATGAAGATGAATGAGCTTCCTTCAGGATTTCTTCTCTCAACTCACACAAAAAGTCGATTTCCACATCTAATAACTTCATCCTCATCAATCCTCAACTCTTTTCTCTTTCCTTCACCAATGGCTATCTTTATTCTCTCAGCTTCATCATTTTCCTTTTGAACTTGTTTAATCCTTTCCAAAATTGTCGGTTGCAAGGATAATTGAGCCAATATCACATCAACTTGCTCTAATGTAACTTCAAGTTCTAACTTCATGAAATCCATCTGAATCTCTCTTTGGCTAGAAATCAAAGTCACATCATTCATTTGCCTCTTCCTACTGAGTGCATCTGCTACTATATTAGATTTTCCAGGATGATAAATTATTTCCATCTCATAATCTTTAATCAACTCAAGCCATCTTCTTTGCCTCATATTAAGCTCCTTCTGTATGAATATGTATTTCAAACTCTTGTGATCCATGTAGATCTTACATCTCTCTCCAAACAAATAATGTCTCCAAAGTTTTAGTGCGAGAATTACTGTTGCCAACTCAAGATCATGCACCGGATAATTCTTCTCATGGGGTTTGAGTTGCCTTGATGCATAAGCTATAACTTTTCCATCTTGCATGAGAACACAACCGAGTCCTTGGATAGATGCATCACTAAAAACTTCAAATTCCCTTCCACTAACAGGCAATGTCAAAATAGGAGCTGATATCAATCTTTCTTTCAACTCTTTAAAACTCCTCTCACACTTGTCATCCCACACATACTTAGTATTCTTCCGTGTCAACTTTGTTAAGGGGGATGCAAGTTTTCAAAATCCTTCAACAAACCTTCGGTAGTATCCAGCTAATCCAAGGAAACTTCTAATCTCACTCACATTGGTAGGACTTTCCCATTTAAAAATGGCTTCAATCTTCATTGGATCAACCGAAATACCTTCTTTCGAAATAATATGTCCAAGAAAGGATATTTCTTCCAACCAAAACTGACACTTGTTAAATTTCGCATAGAGTTTCTTCTCTCGAAGTTTTCGTAACACAAGTCTTAAATGCTCTCGATGCTCTTCCCTGTTCCGAGAATATATCAGAATATTGTCAATGAATACTATAACAAATGAATCCAGATAATCTTTGAAGACTCTATTCATCAAATCCATGAATGCGGCTGGAGCATTGGTTAACCCAAAAGGCATCACCAAAAACTCGAAGTGTCCATACCGAGTTCGGAAAGCTGTCTTCTGAATATCTTGCGATTTGATCTTGAGTTGATAATATCCTAATCTCAAGTCGATCTTAGAAAACACTGTGGCTCCTTTTAACTGATCGAATAAATCATCGATCCTAGGTAAAGGGTATTTGTTCTTAATAGTAACTCGGTTCAATTCCCTGTAATCAATACACATGTGTAAACTTTCATCTTTCTTCTTGACAAACAACACAGGAGCACCCCAGGGTCATATACTCGGTCTGATAAAGCCCAGATCTTGTAACTCTTGCAATTGTAACTTCAACTCTTTCAATTCAGCTGGAGCCATTCTATATGGAGTTTTGGAGATAGGTATTGTTCCAAGCAATACTTCAATTCCAAACTCTATCTCCCGATCCTGTGGTAATTGTCACGCCCCATAGGGTACCCTAAACGTAACAGTCCGCCACATGCCATATAAGATTCCCGAATTACCACCTTAGTCTTTCGGAAGTCTCATATAGATGTAAGGCGTACCTTTACACAATAGAGTACAAGTCCGAATGGAGATAAAAGCTTAATTTGGCATGCATGGGCAATAGGATACAATTCATGAACATAAATAAATATTACATAATTCTAAGGGGCATTCCCCCGCAAAAGAATAATTAGCGGTCCATTACAGTCATCCAAGTCTTAGAAGTTTTCTATGGAAGTCTAATACAAAAAGAATTATAACTTCTAGGGAAAACTCCTAGCTTCTGTACCTGTTCGGCCGGGTCTCTTCGCCTAAGCCATAAATGCGTAAGCTGCAAAAGGAATGGTCTGTAGGGATGTAAGCTAACTAGCTTAGTGAGTGTAATCTCCCACAAAAACATTTATATCACAACAATTCAACCAAGTTATTAATCAAGCAAGTGTATGCATCAAACACATGAGTTCAACATACATATGACCAACCGGAAATCATATGTGGATGGAATTGCGCCCTCCATCCCGGGTTAGCAGATTAACGAATCCTGCGGTACGACAATATCCGTTTATGGCTCACGGCTAACCTACGATTATCGATGTCGTTTATGGTTCACGACTAACCTACGATTATTCGATGTCGTTTATGGTTCACGACTAACCTACGATTATTCGATGTCGTTTATGGTTCACGACTAACCTACAAATGCTCATGCTCCATCCCCTTGTGATATGCACATGTCAATTTATCATTTACTCAAGTAGTTGATTAAGCCAATTTACTTAGGCGATCAATCAATTTATCAGACAATCCATCATAGCTAACTATACAATCAAAGTTTATCACCCGGTTTCGATATTCTTAATTGTTTCTCATATCATCAACAATCATATAATTTCCCAATAATCCCCATTATTCATATTCCATTCAATTGACCTACATTCTAGTGCACTACTTTACAAGCACATACAATAAATGAATTGGGAAGAAAAACTCACTCCGCCATCGGTACTCCGGTCTTCTAGTAGTAATAATCCGGAGGTAACTCGTCACCGTCCACGGGTTCACCTATTCATATAAGAAATTACCCTAATAAGTATTCTATCACTTAGACACTAAAACTCTAAGGAAACTTAGAGAAATCGGAATTCGCGTCATTTCCGAAGTTCCGTTTTAAAATGGCCATAACTTGGTCGTTTTAAGTCGGAATTTCGCAAATTATATACCGATTCCTATCTACTTCGAAGAGCTTTCCAAATATGAAGTTTAAATCAAGTTTTGAAAATATCTAAGCCTCGGAATTGAGGGATCAGATCTGTACAGCGGGTTCCTTGATTCCAAAAATGCGGTTTTGATGAATGCATTTGAGATTCCTAAGTGTAATATGATGCTAAATGCAATGGAAATGATTTTCCCTATCATGAATGTCATGATGTGGACCTTAAGGAGTCTATGTTCTTATAACTTTTAGATTTAACGATTTTTAGAAAACAAACTTTCCTTAGAAACCATTTCCTCTCAAAGCTTAGTAAGTTAATTTACTACACTTGATCACATCTACATTTTGTATGGATTTTCTTTAGGAAAACTCATTTTGTTTAAAGAATATTTGACCCCTATATTAGTTATATCCTAAGGCCTTTATTTCTTTAATAAAATCTACATTTACAAACTTTTAAGTGGGTCTTTTACTATGGGGTTTCCAAAAATCCGAATTTACACAAATCCATTTTCAAGTTGATTCCTTTAGGAAAAATATATTTTATACTTGAAACTTTAAGTATCTATTATACCTATATCCTAAGGACTTCATTTATTTAAGAAAATATCATTTTTGAAGTTGGAAAAATAGTGTTTTCTAACCCTTCATCCATTATTACGAATTTGGTTTTTCATAACTTTTAACTCAAAACTCCTATGGACTTCATCTCTTGTTTTCAACATTTTCTTTAGAAAAACTCCTTTAGACTCATGAGAAATACCACTAATCATTATCTATTACCCATAGGCTTTATTTTTCTTATAAAATATAAGTTTAGAAGTTGTTAAAAGTGTTTTTGACCTTGGTTTTCAAAGTCATCCGAATTTTCAAAAGTCTTTTTCTTGTAAAGTACTTTCTTTTTGACTTCATGGACCCATATATATGTAGATCTATACACTAGAAAGTCATTTACTAAAGACAAAAGTGTTAAAGACTATTTATGCACATATGAACAAAATAATAATGAAACTATAAATGCCTACATGCTCATGAGTAACAAGATGATGGATTTACATTATCAAAAGCTTAAATGAGTTTTAAAAACATAAAAACCATATTTTTATAAAAGATCCTTTGTTTAAAAGACTTTTTGATGGATAAAGTTAAAGCTTTTGATAAGGAAACTCCTTTAAAGATGGATCTACCATGAAATGGTTTGGGATTTTTGTGTTGTTATCTCATTGTTCCTACTACAAGATCATGGGAACATGGAGTTGAGATAACCAAAAATCACCTAGCCATAACAAGGTTTTATGAGTTGGAAGTAGTAGATCATAACTTACTTGAAATGGATGGAAGTAGAAGAGAAAAATGGAAGTTGTGAATGTGTTGTGTGGGGGCTCAAATGTTTCGGCCACAAGGGAAAAAAGAGGAGAGAAGAGAGAGCTTTTGCACTTTAGAATTTTGGAAAGTGAAGAATGAGGAAAGAGAGAGAAAAGTTAGTTTATATAGAAGGTGAATTAGGTTAAATGAAGAGGAGATTTTTCAAATTGGACAAGGGGAGGGGGGGGCCATATGCGCCGGTTTTGGAGCTTAAAGGGGGGGAAGACTTGATGTTTTCCTCTTGATTTGGCTTGATTTGATCCATGCATCAATTGTCATAAATGAAGTGAAGTGAAGTGACAAAAGTTATGGAAGAAAGGAGGAGAAGTGATTGATGGTAAGAGTTGGATTTGTAGGGTAGGCTAAAAAAGTAGACTAGGTAGTGTAGGTGTACTTTATGAATAGTAATGAATAGTTGACAAGACAATTTAATTTCCGGTAGTAATGAAATACGAATAAAAAGGCTATAACTGTATTTTTCATAAACCGGAAAATTATGAAAAATATATTTTTGAAATCCTTATTTTATTTCGGTTCTAATGAGTACTCATAAGTATATTTTTGAATTCTAGTTCCGGGGCACGTTTTTCTATAATGGGTCTCGGGATGACCCGGAATTGAAATTTTCTTGAAATCAATATTTTCTTAGTTTGAAATATATTCAAGAATTATAATCAAAAGTAAATTTTCTTAGAAAAGTTTATTAATTGGAAACCGAGGAAAAGCCGGAATTAGGGTTCCTAGTTCTCACTCCAGGCTTGAGCTATTCCGGTTTAGGGTTTTGGTTTCCGGTTCTAGGGTTATCTTAGCTACTTGAAAAACCGGGGTTTACAACCTACCCACCTTAAAAAGAGTTTTGTCCTCAAAACTGAACTGACGTACCTTGATTCTCAAACAACTCGGGGTATTTCCTTCGGATTTCCTCTTCGGCTTCCCAAGTCGCTTCCTCAGAAGTGTGGTTTCTCCACAACACTTTAACGTATCTAATCTCTTTGTTCCGAAGCTTCTGAGTCTTCTTATCCAAGATTTCTACTGGGTGTTCTTCGTAGGTGAGATTTTCCTTTAACCGAATCGGTTCAACTCCACTATCCGCTCAGGGTAGGTACATACTTCCTTAACACTGATACGTGGAACACATTGTGAACTCCGACAAATTCGGCGGCAGGGCTAGCCGATAGGCCAAATCTCCCACTCTTTCCAAGATCTCAAAAGGTCCAATATACCTTGGGCTTAACTTCCCTTGAGCCCGCATTCTCTTTATGCTTTGATTGGGTTTATCTTCAAATAGACATGATCGCCTACTTGAAATTCCAGCTCTCTTCTCTTCAGATCAGCCCAACTCTTCTGTCTGTCTTGAGCCTCTTTCATTTTCTGTTGGATAACCCGGACTTTGTCAGCTGCTTCTTGAACCAATTCAGGACCAATAGCTAGCTTTTCCACATCATCCCAAAACAGAGGGGACCTACAACGCCGTCCATATAGGGCTTCGTATGGTGGCATCTGAATGGTTGAGTGGTAGCTATTGTTATAGGCAAACTCAATCAGGGGTATATGATTATCCCAACTTCCTTTGAATTCCAATATGCAAGCTTAACATATCCTCAAGGTCTGAATGGTTCGCTCAGACTGTCCATCTGTCTGAGGATGGTAGGCAGTACTGAAATGCAACTTGGTGCCTAGGCTCTTTTGTAGGCTCATCCAGAACTTTGAAACAAATCTTGGATCCCGGTCTGAAATAATCCCTGCGGGTATACCATGAAGTCGCACAATCTCTTGATGTAAATCCTAGCCAATTTGTCCAATGAATAGGTCATATTAATTGGTAGGAAGTGTGCTGACTTCGTCAAACGATCCACTATAACCCAGACCGCATCACATCCTGTGGATGTCCTCGGGAATCCACACACAAAGTCCATTGAAATTTGATCCCACTTCCATTCGGGGATAGGTAGTGGCTTTATAATCCACCTGGCCGTTGATGCTCCACTTTGACTTGCTGACACACGGCACACTTCATAACAAAATCTGCCACATCCCTCTTCAATCCATTCCACCAATAGTGGCTTTTTATGTCCTGATACATCTTTGTACCTCCCGGATGCACCGTGTAACCGGAGTTGTGAGCTTCGCTCATGATCTCTTTCTCAATTCTTCATCTTCCGGTACACACAATCTTCCTTTCATTCTAACCACTTCTTCATCATCCAGGGTAAAGTCACTATACTTCCCTTTGAGTACTTCTTCTTTGATCCTCTTTATCGCCTCATCATATCTTTGGGCTTCCTTAATCCTGTCGATCAAAGTGGGTTCCATAACCAAATTTGCTATCTCCACTTCGACGTCTTGCCCTATGAATTCAATTCTAACCTTTCGAATTCCTTTATCAGCTCTTTTTGTTCTGTGATTAGGCTGCCACTTCTCCATAATTCTTTCTGCTCAAGGCGTCTGCTACAGCATTTACCTTTCCCGGGCAGTAATTTATCCCAATCATAGTCCTTGATGAGTTCCAACCACCGTCTCTGCCTCATATTTAACTCCTTTTGTGTGAACAAATACTTGAGACTCTTGTGATCTGTGTACACTTCACATCTTTGCCCATACAAATAATGTCTCCATAACTTCAAGGCAAAAACCACAGCGGCCAATTCCAAATCGGGTGGGATAGTTCTGCTCATGAGGCCTTAATTGCCTGGAGGCATAGGCAATGACTTTCCCTTCTTGCATCAGTACACAACCGAGGCCATTCCTAGAGGCGTCGCTATGCACTGTGTACGGCTTTTCGGGTCGGGCAATACCAAAATTGGAGCTGATACTAAGCGTCGTTTCAACTCTTGGAAACTTTGCTCCCTCTTATCTGTCCATTCGAATTTCTCGTTCTTTTGTGTCAATTGAGTCAAAGGTTTGGCAATCTTGGAGAAATCCTTTACAAACTTGCGGTAATAACCAGCCAAACCTAAAGCTTCTCACTCGGTTACCGTTTCGGGCTGTTTCCAATCCACTACAGCTTGATCTTTTCTGGGTCTACGGATATTCCTTCTCCCGTCACTACATGTCCAAGAAAAGATATTCTATCCAACCAAAAATCACACTTGGATAGCTTGGCGTACAACTTATTTTCTCTCAAGGTTTGTAACGCCATTCTTAGATGCTCCTCATGTTGTTCTCTGGTCTTGAATAGATTAGGATGTCGTCTATGAACACAATTACACATTTATCCAAGAGCGGTTTGTATACTCGGTTCATGAGGTCCATGAATGCAGCAGGTGCATTAGTTAATCCAAACGGCATCACTAAGAACTCGTAGTGCCCGTACCGTGTGCGAAAGGCTGTCTTAGGCACATCTTCCGGCTTTATTCTCAACTGGTGATAACCGGAGCGCAAATCAATGCGCGAGAACACACTTGCCCCTTGGAGCTGATCAAAGAGGTCGTCGATTCTTGGAAGGGGGTATCGATTTTTGATGGTGACTTTATTCAATTCCCGATAATCGATACATAATCTCATAGACCCGTCCTTTTCTTTACAAACAACACCGGTGCGCCCCATGGCGACACGCTAGGTCTTACGAATCCTTGATCCAACAGCTCCTGTAATTGGGTCTTTAATTCCTTCAATTCCACCGGAGCCATCCGGTATGGTGCCTTTGATATCGGCTCTGTACCTGGAGCTAGAGTGATTTCAAAATCAATCTCTCTTTTCGGTGGTAAACCGGGTAAGACTTCAGGAAATACATCCTCAAACTCATTCACCACGGGTATGTCACTCTTTTCTCCTCTTTCCTCTCTAATCCAGGCATCTTCTATTGGCACAATTTCCTCGTCTTCCATCATTAGCTCGAAGGAGCTTAAACCAAGATCTCTTCGCACCGTGATCTCTCCAAGGAAGTCTACTCTCTCCTTCCTGTGGTCATCAAAACTTATCATCTTCGTTGACAGTCCACAATGGCTTTAACCTTACTAGCCAATTCATCCCAAGAATAACTTCATATTTACTCATCTCCAAGACTATCAAATCACTTGTTGAGATGTGTCCTTGGATTTCTAGCAAACAATCCTTTATTATCTCTCGAGTCGACACAACACTACCTGTGGGTGTCTTAATCCTTAAGGTTGTGGTTGTCATGGCTATGGGTAGACCAAGCCGCTTAGCCAAGCTGGTAGTGATAAAGGAGTGGGTGGCTCCCGTATCAAACAACACATAAGCTTCATTCCCATTTACTCCTATGCGTCCTGTTACCATAAACATTTATCACTACTTGGTCCTAATCACTCAACAACTATCTATTCCAGGGTTTCCATATTTCAGCTTTTCCTCTTACACAGGTTTTAAATTTCCTTTATAAAAACTTGCTACGAAGACAAAGAACTTTATCTTAAAAGGAACTTGTTACTAACCTGTCACCAGGCCGCCATCCACATCGCCGTCTTGATCCAGCGCGGCCAGCTCCATGCCTTCCTCCTCATCATCCTCGATCATCCATTGGCCTTCAAAATTGTACAGCCGCATACCATGCATGGCCGAGGCTGCACGGCCTCCACTTCTGCTACCGGACCTTTGGGTGTTATCATTTCCTGGATTCCCGTAAGGGGTAGTTCCACTTTTCCTCTGGGGCACTCGGAGGTTACATGGCCCTTTTCCTTGCAAAGGTAGCAGGTTATAGTCATCTTCTTTGGGCAAGCATAAACCAGATGACCTGCTTCGCCACAAAAGAAACACTTGTCCTTCAGCTGGGGACATTGCCTTGGGTAGTGGCCTCCCTTGCACTTCCAGCAGGAAATATTGGACTTGGTTTGGTTAAACCTCCCACCAGAATTATCCTTAATACCGTGGTAGGGCTTGAATCTCTTTCCTCTGTAGCTCGAGCTGGAGGCATCAAAGTGCCTTTTCCGAACACTCTTTTGTCCGGTTCAGCATACTTTCTCTTCTTGGCCCCTTCAATCAAACGGGCCTTTTCGATCACCTCAAGGTAGGTCGACAATCCAGATTCATGTATCTTTATCCTTAGGTCCTCATCGAGACCTTCCAGGAACACTTGTTTCTGTAGCTCCTCACTATTCTTGTATGACTCAGGAGCATACTGCAGTAGGTGATTGAATTCCGTTTCATACTGCTCAATCGTCCTGCCTCTTTGTCTCACATGCAGGAAATCTGCGCTGTACCTTACTCGAAGACTGGCGGGAAATAGTTCCCTAGGAACTCTCTTCGGAAGGTCTCCCAGCTAACTGGGGTTGCCAAACTCCTTCGTTTAGACTCCCACCATACACGTGCATTATATCTTAACATGTATGTGCCGTACTCCAAACGGAGGTGTGGTGGGGTCTCATATGCTGCAAAAGAACGCTCGATTTGAGCCAACCAATCTTCCGCCTCATCGGGCTTTCCAAACGCCCCATCAAAGTAGCGGTTACTCTTTATGAAATCAGGGAGGGAACTCCTCTGGTAACCTCTTGGTGGTGGAGGGGGTGGATAACGAGCATTATATGATTGCTCCTCTGGTGGCATGGGAAACTCCTCTTGCATTCTCCTGTATGGAGGGGGTGGTGGAGGTGGTAAAGGTGCAGAACCCCTTAGACTTGGTTCGGAGTTTGGGTTGGTTCTGGTTTTGATTCTGGATGAATGCAGCAAACATATTTGTCAAATTCCCAATGGCATTCATCATAGCTGCCTGGGGGTCAGGCTGAGCAGCTTCAGGTATGCTAGCTTGGGGTTGATCTGGTTGATTCGCACTACTAGCCTCACTTGGGAGTGGTTCTTGCTCCCGGTTTCGGTTCCTCCGGTTTCGTCTGTTACATATTGTCTTAATAAGTTTTATTTCTTCTTTAGAGTTTTGCGGTTTATAAAACGTTGGCTAAAAAAAAATTCTAGGAATAATTTAGAGAAACATAGAATTCATAAAAAGGCTCAAAGAAAATTTAAAGCTCCAAGTCGTTCACAAAAAGGCTCTTAAAGTAAAGAAATAATAGCAATCAAAGGAATTCCAAATTAAGAAATCATAATAATCAAAGAATTTCTGAATCAAATGATGATATGAATGAGATTATGATTATGCAATTAAGTATATGAATGTAGTCTACTACTAATGCAAAAGTATGATGCTTGTGAAACTTCATTCTTGGAATCAACATAAACTTCATTGACTTGTTTGTGCCGTACAAAAGTTGTTTTCAAATAAGCTTGCAAAATTGGACAACACAAAACAATTCTTCCGAACTAGATACAACTTCTATCTAATAACATCTAAGGACATGGAAAGGAAAAGACAAGGAAAACAACATACTAGACCATAAAGAGATCCTAAGGCAATTTGGCATCCCGCATTGCCTACTATTCAAAAGAAACTATTGGACTTATGGGATACTACATCCTTCATTCTAATCAGAGTCGTCTGGTGAGGGGCTAGGGAGTCGTCCTCGACTAGAAGATGCTCCATCATCCTTTCGGATGAACTGACTCAAATAGGCCCTAACAGTCAACCTCCTTCTCTGAGCGGGTCGGGCTAGAGGCTCTGGTTCCTCCTCTTCCTCTTCTTCTTCCTCTTCCTCTTCTTCTTCTCTCTTCCTCTTCTTCTTCTGCTTCTTCTTCTCTCACTTCTTGATCTCCTACTTGATTTGTTTCCTCCATATCAACTCTATCATCAGATTCATTCCTAATTCCCATTTCTCTCTCTGCTTCTCTTCCTGCTTCTTCCCACATCCTACTCCACCTTTCCTGAATTCACTTATCCAAGGGTCAGCTTCATTCATTCCCTCCACAGGTTCTGGAGCTACGGTTCAGGGGCTACTGCCTCAACCTCAGGGGGTTGCTCGCCTACTGGGTAAATATCTTTCCATACGGTGGGGTCGAATTCTGGTTCTACCCTCCCACTATCGGGTATGTCCAGATCCCTATTGAAATCCCAACAACTGGTTCTGGTGGCGGGTTGGGTGGTTCAGGAGCTACGACTGGAGGGGTAGGGGATCTAGGTATTTCTTCTTCCATCCAGTTTGGGTCCTCTTCTGGGTCTTCTCCTCCTCAGATTCTTCCACATTTTTTCTTCTCCCTCATTGTTTCCTTCATTCCCTTCATCTTCCTCAACAGGGGCATTGCATTAATCAGTGTACTCCCCCGTTTCCTACTTGTGGAGCTGGAGCTCCTCCTAGGAATGGGATAAGATCAAGGTATCTAGCTTGCCACACAAAATGATTTCTGATATCTGCCAAATTCCAATCCCTATGATCATCCAGGTCATCACGGGCATGCACATAAAGTGGTCCTATGCCATGCCAATTCCCGAAGTCTGGGTGGGTGGACTTCCTTCATTCTTAAGATAAATGTGGCTTCTCTTAACATGGGTTCTCCGCATATTCTACCATCACCCTCTCTAGGGTATAAATAGTCTCCATGATTGTCCATCTTCTTCTCCTTATTGGATCATATCTTAACTGATCTATCACAGATATCCATCTTGTGTATCTAAGGCCCTCTTTCCATAGCTTATACATCTCTTTTATTGTCCTAGGTCGCTGGACCAATGCAAAGTCTTCACATAAAACCTTAACCGAAGCCGGTATTCCACCATGGTTTCATCTAGTCTTTTGGTGAAGTTCCTAGCTCGTTCTCGGGTTTCACCCAAGGAAACCTACAACACGAAAACTATTAATTAGCCTAGCTTTTAACTCCAATTTTATCCTAGTTACTTAGTTCTAGGTTTGATTTTAACTCTATTGTCATGCCTAATAACCTAGTGCTCTGATACCACTTAAACTGTCACGCCCCATAGGGTACCCTAAACGTAACAGTCCGCCACATGCCATATAAGATTCCCGAATTACCACCTTAGTCTTTCGGAAGTCTCATATAGATGTAAGGCGTACCTTTACACAATAGAGTACAAGTCCGAATGGAGATAAAAGCTTAATTTGGCATGCATGGGCAATAGGATATAATTCATGAACATAAATAAATATTACATAATTCTAAGGGGCATTCCCCCGCAAAAGAATATTAGCGGTCCATTACAGTCATCCAAGTCTTAGAAGTTTTCTATGGAAGTCTAATACAAAAAGAATTATAACTTCTAGGGAAAACTCCTAGCTTCTGTACCTGTTCAGCCGGGTCTCTTCGCCTAAGCCATAAATGCGTAAGCTGCAAAAGGAATGGTCTGTAGGGATGTAAGCTAACTAGCTTAGTGAGTGTAATCTCCCACAAAAACATTTATATCACAACAATTCAACCAAGTTATTAATCAAGCAAGTGTATGCATCAAACACATGAGTTCAACATACATATGACCAACCGGAAATCATATGTGGATGGAATTGCGCCCTCCATCCCGGGTTAGCAGATTAACGAATCCTGCGGTACGACAATATCCCGTTTATGGCTCACGGCTAACCTACGATTATCGATGTCGTTTATGGTTCACGACTAACCTACGATTATTCGATGTCGTTTATGGTTCACGACTAACCTACGATTATTCGATGTCGTTTATGGTTCACGACTAACCTACAAATGCTCATGCTCCATCCCCTTGTGATATGCACATGTCAATTTATCATTTACTCAAGTAGTTGATTAAGCCAATTTACTTAGGCGATCAATCAATTTATCAGACAATCCATCATAGCTAACTATACAATCAAAGTTTATCACCCGGTTTCGATATTCTTAATTTGTTTCTCATCATCAACAATCATATAATTTCCCAATAATCCCCATTATTCATATTCCATTCAATTGACCTACATTCTAGTGCACTACTTTACAAGCACATACAATAAATGAATTGGGAAGAAAAACTCACTCCGCCATCGGTACTCCGGTCTTCTAGTAGTAATAGTCCGGAGGTAACTCGTCACCGTCCACGGGTTCACCTATTCATATAAGAAATTACCCTAATAAGTATTCTATCAACTTAGGACACTAAAACTCTAAGGAAACTTAGTGAAATCGGAATTCGCGTCATTTCCGAAGTTCCGTTTTAAAATGGCCATAACTTGGTCGTTTTAAGTCGGAATTTCGCAAATTATATACCGATTCCTATCTACTTCGGAAGAGCTTTCCAAATATGAAGTTTAAATCAAGTTTTGAAAATATCTAAGCCTCGGAATTGAGGGATCAGATCTGTACAGCGGGTTCCTTGATTCCAAAAATGCGGTTTTGATGAATGCATTTGAGATTCCTAAGTGTAATATGATGCTAAATGCAATGGAAATGATTTTCCCTATCATGAATGTCATGATGTGACCTTAAGGAGTCTATGTTCTTATAACTTTAGATTTAACGATTTTTAGAAAACAAACTTTCCTTAGAAACCATTTCCTCTCAAAGCTTAGTAAGTAATTTACTACATTTGACCACATCTACATTTTATGGATTTCTTTAGAAAACTCTTTTGTTTAAAGAAATTTTGACCCTATATTAGTTATATCCTAAGGCCTTTATTTCTTTAATAAAATCTACATTTACAAACTTTTAAGTGGGTCTTTTACTATGGGGTTTCCAAAAATCCGAATTTACAAAAGTCCATTTTCAAGTTGATTCCTTTAGGAAAAATATATTTTATACTTGAAACTTTAAGTATCTATTATACCTATATCCTAAGGACTTCATTTATTTAAGAAAATATCATTTTTGAAGTTGGAAAAATAGTGTTTTCTAACCCTACATCCATTATTACGAATTTGGTTTTTCATAACTTTTAACTCAAAACTCCTATGGACTTCATCTCTTGTTTTCAACATTTTCTTTAGTAAAAACTCCTTTAGACTCATGAAAAATACCACTAATCATTATCTATTACCCATAGGCTTTATTTCTCTTATAAAATATAAGTTTAGAAGTTGTTAAAAGTGTTTTTGACCTTGGTTTTCAAAGTCATCCGAATTTTCAAAAGTCTTTTTCTTGTAAAGTACTTTTCTTTTTGACTTCATGGACCCATATATATATAGATCTATACACTAGAAAGTCATTTACTAAAGACAAAAGTGTTAAAGACTATTTATGCACATATGAACAAAATAATAATGAAACTATAAATGCCTACATGCTCATGAGTAACAAGATGATGGATCTACTTTATCAAAAGCTTAAATGAGTTTTAAAAACATAAAAACCATATTTTTATAAAAGATCCTTTGTTTAAAAGACTTTTTGATGGATAAAAGTTAAAGCTTTTGATAAGAAACTCCTTTAAAAGATAGATCTACATGAAATGGTTGGGATTTTTGTTGTTATCTCATTGTTCCTACTACAAGATCATGGGAACATGGAGTTGAGATAACCAAAAATCCTAGCCATAACAAGTTTTATGAGTTGGAAGTAGTAGATCATAACTTACTTGAAATGGATGGAAGATAGAAGAGAAAAATGGAAGTTGTGGTGTGTGTGGGGGCTCAAAGTTTCGGCCACAAGGGAAAAGAGGAGGAAGAGAGAGCTTTTGCACTTTAGAAAAATTTGGAAAGTGAAGAATGAGGAAAGAGAGAGAAAAGTTAGTTTATATAGAAGTGAATTAGGTTAAATGAAGAGGAGATTTTTCAAATTGGACAAGGGAGAGGGGGGGCCATATGCGCCGGTTTTGGAGCTTAAAGGGGGGAAAACTTGTTTGTTTTGGCTTGATTTGATCCATCAATTGTCATAAATGAAGTGAAGTGAAGTGACAAAAGTTATGGAAGAAAGGAGGAGAAGTGATTGATGGTAAGAGTTGGATTTGTAGGGTAGGCTACAAAAAGTAGACTAGGTAGTGTAGGTGTACTTTATGAATAGTAAAGAATAGTTGACAAGACAATTTAATTTCCGGTAGTAATGAAATACGAATAAAAAGGCTAAAACTGTATTTTTCATAAACCGGAAAATTATGAAAAATATATTTTGAAATCCTTATTTTATTTCGGTTCTAATGAGTACTCATAAGAATATTTTTGAATTTCTAGTTCCGGGGCACGTTTTTCTATAATGGTCTCGGGATGACCCGGAATTGAAATTTTCTCAAAATCAGATATTTTCTTAGTTTGAAATATATTCAAGAATTATAATCAAAAGTAAATTTCTTAGAAAAGTTTATTAACTGGAAACCGAGGAAAAGCCGGAATTAGGGTTCCTAGTTCTCACTCCAGGCTTGAGCTATTCCGGTTTAGGGTTTTGGTTTCCGGTTCTAGGGTTATCTTAGCTACTTGAAAAAAAACGGGGTTTACATTAATTGTGTTAATGAGTTGGATTGGATTGAGTTCTCTATAGTGCAATCTACAGTTTTTTTTGAGGATGTAATGATTGATTTATGAACTAAGATACAAGTATATAATCAAAGAAGATCTTTTGTTGAGGAGTAGATTTAATAGTTATATAAGGATACCAAACCAAGTGAAGAACAATCACTAATATTGGGCCAATATATGGATTTGTATGGTGAAACCCTAGAGACAAAGTGCATTAGTAATCTAATATCAAAGGAATTATCGGAACGTTAGGAGTAATGATGTCAAAGGAAAGAGTTAGAAGTCATCCGATGATTTTAAAGGTTTACTTAAGGACATAAGTACTAATTTTAATCTTCGTGTATATATTGATGGAAATATAAGAAAATATTGGAGATTGAGAAAACATATTGGAAGAAGTATGGTTAGTTAATGAGTATTTTGAGAATAGATGAATGATATGCAAGTGATGTGAATTATTTTTTTTATATGGAACAATAAGGATAAAACTAAGTTGATTCAATGGAAGTACAAGTAACACAGTGACATTTGGAGCTCCAGGTTTAGGTAAGATTTGACTTTTGGAATTTGAATTGAGAAATATAGTTATGAGATTTTCAGCTTTCTAAACATCGCTCGAGGAAACTGAATTGGAGATTCAATACAATGAGGTCGAGGTAAGATTTCTTGATGGATATTGTTAATAAGTTTAAGTTATAATCAAGAGGTGTGTTGTGAGGTATCGGAGGAAGTGAATCCAAATTGAGTGGTGAAAGTTAAGAATTAAAGAGATGTCGATGGAATTATATTCTAACTAGCAGATATAAGCATGAAGATGGGTCAATATGGTGTAAAGAATCAGAAACAAGAAGAAAAGGAGTTGCAGTGAACTAATGGAGATACTAATTCGGGTAACTTTCAAGGACAAAATGGATAAAATGGAGATAGTGATTCGCCTAACTTTTGAGGACGAAAGTTTCTTTTAGGAGGGGAGAAATGTAATACAAAGATAAATAAATTATAAAGAAGGGCAAGTGTGTCATTTGATATAAAATAAGAGGGTTTTATGGTCAATCCTAAAGTATATAAAAGGATTATTAAGAAGAGTCAAAGAGTCAAAGGATATTAAATAAGAAGGTTTTATGGTCAAAGTTGAAATATAATTTTATTGTGTTCACATGGAAAAAAAAACTTGATTAAGAATGGATTTTGACAGCTTAAATTGGACATGAACCTAGGGTTTTTCTTAACAACATACCTCTATAAATATTCGCTTAACCTACAAGTTTGTCACACCATTCCTCAGTCAAAACCTTAAGAGATTTGGAGTACGTTTAAGACATTTGAAAACCGCCGACTTATATATTCTTTCTTTGTCAACAAAAATCTAATTTTAATACAATTTTCGTCACATGACAGACACATGACAGAAGATCAAAAGCCACGAATCCCTATATATTCTTTCTTTGTCTTTTCTTCAACAAAACCCTAAATCTAGATTCTTATCCTTTGAGAGTTTATAGCCGCCAAAGGATTTAGAAGTCCATATCAGAATTGGAAAACATACATATCGATTGAAGGAGATTGAAAATCTAGAAGCGAAACACTAGAGTGGTTTTGGAGAATATCATATTCAAATCCAATTGAAGGTAAGATCTCTAACCTAATCTTTGTAATTCATAGATTATTAGGAAACATGTCATGATAATGGAATTAATTGTGACAGGAGAAAGATTTAAAGAATTAGGGTTTTTTATTTCAATCAAGTTCTGCAAATTATAGGTATGTATGAATTTTCCCTATCTCTATAGATTCAAAGTTATAAACTTTTATAAGGGATCTATTCATAGAAGATTATATATATATGTATGTTGTGAAGGATTGTGTCGATTAAGGAAGATTTGAGGAGAAATTGATGTTAGGGTTTCTGTGAAGTAAAAACAAAATTAACAGGTGAGTTAAGATTTGGTTAGGGTTATGGTATTAGGGTTAGGGTTTGACATCATGATTACAATTGAATTTTAATTGCGACATATATTGATATACAGGAGTATTGTGAGATTAGGGTTCCATTTTAATTAAAGTTTCTGTTGAGTAGATTTGGATTGGAAGCAAATCCAAGTACGTCCTTACCTTGTTTGCTGCTTGTGTGTGATAGGTTTCGAATTTATAACCTGATTAACGAATATACGACCTTAATTGAAATTGAGTGTTGGTTGTGAGTGGTTTCGATTAGAGTAGAACTCATGGCAAGGCCATAGTGGAGGGTGATCTCTAGTGAGACAACCTGATGATCCTTGTGTGAGGTTGTCCCAAGTGGACTCATGCTTGGAGATGATTCTGGTAGATTAGGAGTTGTGCTTTCGGGCTTTGGCTGGGCATGCAAACTGCCTATATGTATATATTATAATATGTGTTTCAGAATCTGAGTTATTCCAAGTTTGGGTTTATATCATGAGTATTCCTAAACTGTGTTGGTTGCAGGCTAATGAAAAGATAAATTAATTTGTGCTTGTTGCATTAGAAATTATAAGTTGTATGTGATATTGTGTTATGTATGATCATGTGCATGTGCTTGTGGTTTGGATGAACCGGGCCTTTGTGCCCAATCTTTTATTTTTTTCAGGTGTAGGTGATGAAGACATTGTATATGATCTTTTGGGTTATGATCTGTACATAGATCATAGGGATGACGATAGCGGTCCAGATTACCCTGTTGAGGAATAGATTCAGATATAGATTTATATGAGAAGAATTTTAAGATCATTTACAATATTTGGAACTATATTAAGAATTTATATGTTAAAAAGGATTTTTAAAATTTTATGTATTTTGGATTTGTTGGCTTTGGTTTCGCCAACATTGTTTGGATCAACAAGATGTTTGAAAATATTGTTATTTACAAGTTTTATAGGATTTGAACTTTTTGTTGTATCCTCTGAGAGAGTTATGGAGAGTATATTTTATATGTTTTAAATTGTGGTGTTATAATGTTATAGCCTTTGCATGTCCTATTTAAGAGAGGACACATGGTGGGTTGTAATTGCCAACAGGTTAGGGCGTTGCATAAATGATAAGTATATCGGAGCTCAATTGGTTGATTAATATGAATTGTTTCTATGTATATTGTTGTGTGTGCAAATATTGATTGATCGCTTTAAAGAAATTAATGCTAGATTGGAAACCCCATAAACTAAATTGCTCATGCACATCACTTAGAATATCATTTTGCATTTTTCTACTACTTCTCAGCATGGGACCGGAAAGGTAAGCTACCTAGCTATATCTGGAGGAATTAGAACGTTCGAAGAATATGACCTCAAGTTGTAGCCGAGCCGGATCGATCGCTTTGGGTAAGGAAAGCCTGGGAACTAGTAGTACGGTTCATTGGAAACCTAAGATGCGCGCAAACTTTCAAGGAGGTCAATTGTGGCCCAGTTCAAATCATTTCCTAACTATCGATGGAGGGGTAAATCCACCCTATATACGAAACCAAATAGTCGTATGTATTGTTTGATCATATGGTTGTTGCATTTCATATGCTTGCTTAGAGGATTTTTTTGATTGCTTTATTATGAGTATATTTTGTGTAAGGAGTATCTCATTAAGTTAGTTATGCTTGTTCCCCAATAGATTTCTAATGTTACAGGATTGTTGTCTTTATGCATGAGGCTACCATGACCGTCCAGGTAGGACTTATGATTTTGGGGAGCTTATGGTGAAATTCTATTTTGAAGACTTTAAATTAGATTTCCCTTCAGAAATATTTTAGTTTTAGTTATTTGATTTATGAAGACTATGTTATTATGGACATTTATCAGGGGAATGCCCCGTAGAAGTTGTAAGACCTTAAATGTTGATGAATCATAATAGTATTGCTTTGATTATTCTGGTGCCATTATCTTAAAATGCATAACTTTACCAGCCTGCTTTTGTTATGAATGTACGCCTTATACTAATATGAAAGCTTCCCAGTGACTAAGATAGTCATTCTCAAGTTTTAATATTGTGTACAGTGGACTATCACGTTTAGGGTACTTATTGGGGCGTGACACTAAAGTAGAACTAGGATGACTTTAGGGTTCCGGTTTGACTTCCGGATCTTAGGGTTTACTTATATTTACCAAAAAATCTAGGGCCTTACATATGGAAGGGGTGTTTAGGATAATTACCTATTGAAATATGAGTGTGTATGGGTATGGAGAAGGAGGATGTTTGGGAGAGAATTTGTAGAGAGAAAAGTTGAGAAATGATTGCGGTAGAGTTTTGTTATGGGTGGTGAAAAGTGTAAAGAAAAGTGAAGGAGGGTAGGCATCTTTATAGAGGAAATTGGAGGGGATTAAAGTATGGAAAATAAATGAAAATGAAAATGAAAATGAGAGCAAAATGGGGAGGGGAAACAGCTGGTGCTGCACATAAATCAAGGAGAGAGGGGGAAAGAGAGAGATAAAGAGAGAAAAATGTAAAAATGAAGTAATGTGAAAAGTATAGTGTAAAGTAGAACATATTAGATGTGTGTAATAAAAGTTATGAATGGTGTAAGAGTTGTAAGAAAAAGTAGAGATAAATAAATAGTAATGAATAGTAAACAAGACAAATAAATTACTGGTAGTTAGAAAAATACATGTAAATAGGCTATGTCTGACATTTTTAAAAGCCGCAAAATTTGTATATGATATTTTTGTGAAATGATAAATTATCATATGATATTTGAAAGATGATTTGATATTATTTCATCATTAATTGTTGTCCAGTTTTCTTATCTTGGTTTATGTGCTAAAGGTCGTGTACCGAAACAGTCTTTTAGCATTAACTGTCAAATTTTTGACCCGATAAAATTGTATATGATATTTTATGAACTTATGATTATTTTACTAACATAAATCAATTATTGGAAAATTTTGTCTCGTTTTACGTGTTAGGGTCTTGATTCGAAAGCTAATTGTAAACCCCTGAATTTTTCATAATTCTTAGAAAATGATCTTAGAAGTTAAACACCAAAATCGAGACCTTGAAAATAGACTCAAGTTAAAACCAAATTCTAAATGAGGTCAAAAACGAAAATTCTTAACCTTAAGAAAAAGAGAACCCTTAAACAAAATAGAAAATTCAACAATCGATTGATTTAACATCCTTACACTAATCAAATCATCTATCCAATTTTTAACACGTTAATCAAGATGATTTATCCAAATAATGCTTGACAACAAAATACTAAGACCTCCAATCATTTGATGAATTTTAGAATAAAAATTTTCAATTTTCACCAAAAGTCAAACTGAGTCAGCCCATAACCATGGACTCGGTTAAATGACCCCGAGAACTGAAAAATATTAAACAATCATGAATAAAACAAAATAAACCATAGATGTTGAATTAAAAATATAACACGAACAAAACCCCAAAATTTTATGATCTTACGAATAATGCAACAAAACTAGAAGTCAAATTGGAACCCTAAAAGTCAACAAAGTTTACAACAAACCTTAGTATTTATGATCCAACAATCTTGCTGTAAACTTCGGTATTCTTAGTAGTAAAGTAAACCCCGGGAGTTGAAAAGCGAAACCCTGATCCGGTTCAGTTTAAGTCTAGTGAGAGAAGCTTAGAAACCCTAAATCCGGCTTTCCTTCGGTTTCATAATAAAAGAAGTTTTATAAAGTAAATGAATACGAATTATTGTTTTAAAGTATATTTTAAACCTTAGAAAGTTTTAAATTCGGGAATTTTTCAATTCGGTCCTTCCCGAGCTCGATTACAGAGAAAAACGTGCCCCGGGACCACAAACTTAGAAAAATATTCCGGAATATTCATTAGAACTGAAATTTTATAAGGATTTCAAAAGTATAAATTTTATAATTTTCCGGGCTATAAAAATTACAGTTATAGCATTTTTCCCATATTTTCGTTACAACCGGTAAAGTAGATGTCTTGTCTACTATTCACAAGTACAACCTCTACCCATACCCTATTCTTATATCCTTACAACTACTCATTACAATTTTCTTTTCCAAGAAATTTTGTTTCCTAATTAATTATTACATTTTATTACATAAATTACAAATTTTATCAAATTTCAATTCTCTCTCTCTCGCCCACACCCCTTGGTCGGCACATCCCCCTCCCCAATTCCCTCCAATTTGTTTTATTTTACTCATTTTATTACAAATAAACCCTAATGCACATGATATATAAACTCATTTTCTACTCTCTCTCTTCATTTTCACTCTTCTAAATTTTTGAAAAGGTTGAAAAGCTCTCTCTTCTTCTCCTATAGTTGCCGTGACACACACACACACATACACGCACCTCCACGAATTTATTTCATCTTCTTTTCTTCTTCAAATCACCCATTAGATGATGATTCCAAGCTTTGTTATTCCTAAATCTTGTAATGGCAAGACCATTCTTGTGTGTTTTCCACTTTTAATCCCAATGAGCATATGTTAGGGACATGAAAACACTAATACAAGAATATCAAGCCATCACAAGAAGTGGATCTAGTGTTTAAAAGAGTTTTTGTTGGAATATCATCTTGTTCATGCATTTAAAGTAGAGATCTAGCATAGAAAGTCATGTCCATGCCATGAAACTCATGATTCATGCACTATATATGGTAGATCTAGTGTTTAGACATTCATGCCTTCATCTACATTTATGTTCATATGGTTATTTTGAGCTTTCATGCATTAATGATCATAAAAGCTTAGCTTTGCATGTGTATAGATGTGTTAGATGATAGATCTTCATGTATATGAGGAAGAAACTTGAAAAAGAAAAGATTTTTGCTAGAAATGTCTTATGAAAATTCGGATGATTTTGGAACCCTATTTTAAAAACCACTAAAACCACTTTGAAACTCATATTTTACATGAAAAATAAAGGGTATATGTGATTGGTATCTTTAGGGAAAAATTTTTATAAGTTAAGGTGAGTTTAGGCATGAGTAATGTGCAAAATAAGTAGTGGAGTTAGAATGGAAAATCTTGAGATAGTGATTAGTTTGTTAAATTCGTAATTTGGAATAATGCCTACATAAACACCTAGTATTCAAGCTTAAATTGAATGTTTTATGAGTTAAATGAAGTCCTTAGATAATAGATATAATAAAGCTTCAAATTTTGGTGCATTAAACAAGTTTTCTCATAGGAAAAATGCAAGAAAAGAAAATTTTCAAAATTCGGATTTTCGTGAAAAGCTTGTTTAAAAACATATTTGCCAAGTGAAAAATGTGTATTTTTATGCATAAATGAAGGTAATGGATGGTATAGATGTTAAGGACTCATTTTTATTTAGATAACAAGTAAATTCCAAGAATAAAATCCTAAAAACCCTAAGGAATGCAAAGTTGGAAGGAATAGATTTTTAGAAGTGACCATCATGGAGTTTTATAATAATTAGGAGTTCATAAGAGTTCATCATAAAAAATCATCAAGACCATGCATATATTGAGCTCATTACATGACATTCATACTAGGAATTCATTCATATACCATCTATGCATGAATCATCAACTAGAAACACTTTTACCAATTGCGAAGCAATTTTTCGAAAAAGGAAAGTTACAGAACATATCTGATCCCACTGTTCCGTGACCTTAATGTTGTCAAAACTTGAAAATAATATTATATTAGATAGATCTTTCGAAGTATATAGAAATCGATATAAAATTTGCGAAATTCCTAGTTAAAATGACCAAGTTATGGCCGTTTTAAGTTGAAACTTCCGCGAATAGCGAGAATTCCGATTTTGTCTAGCTTAGATGCATAGCTTGAATTAGTTAAGTGATGAGATTCTTAATAGGTTGTTTTATTTGGTAGGTGATCCCGAGCATGACGATACTCTACCAGCCGACTACTACTATTAAGAGACCGGCGTACCATAGCCGAGTGAGTATTACTTCCGCTCTCAATTATTGCTTGTGATTGTAATGATATTGGCATTAGTTGTTTAGGTAATATAAAAAAATGATTATGCATGATGGGGTATATGGGAATGATATACTTTTCTGCTGTTGATACGTGAAGTTGAATGTAAGGAATATCGAAACCGGGTGTTAAGCTGCTACTTGTATAGTGAGGAGTTATAATTGATTGTCTGCGAATAATTGTTGGTCACCAAAAAGAATTGGATTAATCTATTATTGGACCTCAATTATAATTGACCTCATTCATATCACGATGGGGATGGAGCATTAGCATTTGTTGGTTTTTCGTGACCCATAAAACGAAATTGTTGGTTAATCGTGGTCCATAAAATGAAATTGTTGGTTAATCGTGATCCGTAAAATGAATTATTTTTCAGTTGACCGTGAGCTTAAACGGTGTCGTACCACAGGATTCGTTAATCTGCTAACCGGGATGGAGGGCGCAAGTCCATCCACATATGATTTCTGACTGGTCATATGTTTGCTAAACTCATTTGTTTGATGTATATCATTTGCTTGAGTAACCACTTGCTTGAATGATTTGTCTTAATTGTGATATAGAAGTTTTCACTCACTAAGCTAGTTAACTTACGCCCCTATAGTTTTTACTTGTTGCAGCATGAATTCATTTGGCTTAGGATAAAGCAGGCTACAGCTCAGGTACCGGAGCTAAGAGTTTCCCTTAGAAGTTTACTTCGATTTTGTTTAGACTTCCATTGGAAACTAAAGGACTCTGGATGACTGTAATGGACTTAATATGATTTTGTGGGGGAATGCCCCTTAGACTTTGTAAATTATATATGTGTTTTGGTTTATTATCTATGGCTAATGAATGACACATTAAACTTCTTAGCTCCATTGATTGAGTATTCTATTGTCGTAAAGGGACGCTTTACATCTATATAAGACTCCCGAAGGGCTCAGATAGAATTTCGAGAGTCTTATACAATATGTGGCGGGCTGTTACGTTTAGGCTATCCTATGGGGCGTGACACATCTACATAATGATATTGTCTCAACTAATTTGAAATTGGAATTTTACTTTACTAAAGGAACTTAAAACCAAATTTTCTATTATGTGATTTGTCACAAAATAATAAAGTTATTATCAACAACATAAAAATAAAGTAATACAAGTTTTCTCAAAGGTTTCTTATATAACAAAGATAGTTTACCAAGGAAACATAAGAAATAAATATTTTCTTTGTATATTATGGTGACCTAAGTTTTAGTAAAATAATTTGTTAATATTAAAAGTTTTACAAAAAGCTTAAGATTTAAACTCTTTTTCACTCCATAACAAAACTAAGAAACAAACTAGTTTTTAAAGTTAAGATGAATTCAACCCATAAAGTTATAAACCCACTTAGGAAAAATAATGATTTTCAAATTTCTAAAGAATGAACTTTTTTTCAAAGAATATAAATAAGATAATATTAAAAATAATGGATTTTATCAACAAAGAGAATTCTTTTCAAAGGAAATACAAGAACAAGTTTTAGAAAACAAAAACTTATATTTTAAAATAATAAATAAAGGAAGACAAGACTCATTTTCTAAAACCAGTATAAATACAAAAAGGTTTTCAACCACCTAATACACTTTTGATAAATTTGATCTTTAGAAGTGAAATTTATGCAAGACTAAAGGTTAAAAGAAAATTTACTTATTTTTAGAAAAAGAATGAAGAAAATAAAATAAGAATATACTCATTTATAATACCCTATGAAAATATAAAGTTTCTTCCAAATACTTGAAAAAGAAATTTATCAAGATAAGTTTTCACACTTTAAAAAGAATGGATTTATGAAATAAATTGTTAAGACACTACCATTAGAAATTTGTGCATATAAAGTGACTTATCTATATACTCAAAGGATTTATCAATTATATACATATATATATCTATATTTTTACTAAAGGATTTTTTAATGAAGTTGAGTTAGAAAATGGATTTGCAAAAGTTTTGAAATATTCGTTTTAAATCTGTACCTAACATTTTCGGAACCCAAATGACCTTATATGACAAAGATAACCTTAGAAATGGATAAATCTTTTCGAATAGGAACAAAACGATATATTATATGCAAAATTCCGAGTTAAAATGAGCAAGTTATGGCCATTTTAAATTGAAATTTCATTCTATACTAATTTGACGGACATAGTGAAATACAATTAGAAGGTTCAAGTAGAATTTCTATGAAATACTTATCCCGGGTATGTCTTTTATCTAGGTGACGAAAGATACGAGATTACCCTTCCTAAGGATTACTACGACTAAGAAGATCGCGAAATGGACGAGTGAGTTATTCCTCTTAATTTCGTTACCTTGCTTGTGCTTGTAAAGTAGTAGCATTAGTATACTAAGAAAAGATAAAAATGGATATACATGTGGGGAATTCGGGATTATGAGTATATATGTGATTCTATGTTTATGCGTGAAATGAGGATTAAAAATATCGCAACTTCAAACTACTTGTTTAAAATAATTTTGTTTACTTACTTGTATGCTTATTAATTGCTAAATTGATCGATCGCCCCCTAATAAAACTTAATAAGGTTTGGCTTAAGAAAAATGAAACATTCACGCATAGCATCCATCGAGTCACATCTCTTTCGGAAGGCTGCTACTCCTGCACGTAGAGTTCGATTGGCTGTGATCGTGCGGTGATACTGGCCATGTTCCTTCCTGCAGAATCCAAATCGCTCGGGCAAAGCGACTCTAGGTTCGGAGCCGAGCCAACCGAATGCTGTGGGTGAGGACCTGGAGACTAGCAGTAGAAGATCTAGGATCTTCAACCCCGATTCCCTAACATTTGATACGGAGGGGTAAATCCGTTCTATATATGGTTTCTGGATAACTATATATATTTGTGTAATCATGTGATTGTTACATTATATGCATAGCATATGTGTGAAAATCTAAATGAACTTGTTTGAAAATATGGTGCGAATGAAAAGAAATATCACACTAAGCTAGTTGTAGCTTATACCCCTATAGATTTTTGAAATAGGTATACCCGTGGATTAAATTGAGGATCATAACATTAAGGAAGTCATGGAAGGATGTTAAACTTCTATGAAGGAAATGGAATCATAAGATGAAGTAATTTTGTAAGGTTCTGACTTATATGATTAGTGTTATGTTGATTCTAAGATGTATATTTATTTGAAGTCAATAGAGGGATATACCCCAAGAATTGTAACTTGAAATGTTTATGTTTTATAATAAGTGTTCTCTTTGCCTTATTACTTATTTATTATCAATATAAATTGCGCTACTCCGATGCGTTCCCTTGGATGTGATGTACACCTTGTACATGATATGGAAGTCTTTGCGTGACTGAGGTAGTCATTCCTAGGCTTTAATATTGTGTACGGTGGACTGCCACGTTTAGGGTACCCCTCGGGGCGTGACAATTACACTACTTCAGTGCGTTTCCTTTGATGAGTTGTCACCTTGTGCACAATATGGAAGCTTTTGTGTGACTAGGGAAGTCATTCCTAGGCTTTAATATTGTATATGATGGACTACCACATTTAGAGTACCCGTAGGGGCGTGACATAAGTAATATAGACTTAACTTGTAATTAGCTTAAATATAATAAATACTTTGACAGACAATAGAGTACTATTCGTATCTTAGCGGGGCAATTTTCTAGCCATGGCGAAGTTCATACTTAGTGTTTAATCAAATAGGTTTTTTAAATGAGTTTTATATAGATAGATAATTTAATTAAATGCTTATATGAGTTTAATTCTTGAATAGATGAATGGATAGATGATATATCCTCTGCTATTGTTTTGGATTCTAGACTCTTTAAAAGCTACACAATGACATGCTTATTGCTTGTTAGGATAGACATTCCTTATGAACTAAAACTTAAAGATGGCTGATGTGCATGAATTATTCATGATCTTAATAGCTGTTTAAGTAAGACTTAGGGCTTATTGATATGTTCTTGTTCAAGAATCAGTATTTAAATTAGCAATATTTTCATTTCAGATAACTTTGAACCATAACAACTCATGATTGGGACAAATGAAGGAGGAAGAACCCGAAAATCTCCAAATCAACAATGTATCAATATCAATTACGGGTGAGATAGGAAAAATATGAGGTCATCAATATCAACAGCAAGGATCACGCCCATTTGGTTGCCCGTGATAAGGGATTTAAGAAGAGTAGAAAGAATCACAGGGCCTTAGCAACTCGTGATTAAGAGTGGAGAAAGTAAAAATTCAACACAGAAGGAATCACACTTCCTTGGTTGCCCATGATGGATAGCCTGCCAAGTCGAAGATTTTACTTTTTGTTTAGTTAACTGATACATTGGTTCAGACAAAAGATATAGGTCTCCTCCAAGTGTTGTACCGTTTCACCCGAGAATCTAAGAAGTGAAAAGAGAAGACACCCGATCGATCCAAGATATCAATTCATATTCATAGCCATCCAACTCTAGCAACATGTAGGTGGTTAGTTTTCTTGAGAATTTTCTATCGTAAAAATGTGGTATGGTGTATTTTTCCCGACTAACTCAAGAGAGAAGAAGGGAGTTCATTATTGTTTTTTGTTCCAGATCTGTATAAATATAATTCAAAAAGGGGTTTCCTTCTTTCCCTTTTCTTATGTGCATCTATTGTTCTATTTCTACAATTTCCACTAAGTGTTGTTAATTTGTATCATAAGTGAGTAGTTCTTTTACGGGTTACTAAATCATATTAACATGAATGTGCAAAATTAGATGAATATGACTTGTTAATTGTTAGTTCTAGTAAATTAATTTTATTATAGTCAAGATAGTGTCATGCATGATATGATCTTGCATTAGATCTCAATGGAGGATGTTGAGAAATGAATTCACTGAGTAGATCTGATTTACTAGAACATACTACTCCTATTAGTAGAGATTTTAATAGGAAGTATATTGCATGTTTGGTGAAGTTCAAGAACCTTAATTAAGATCAAAACAACCTTAGTATGTCCATTCGTTAGGAGAGATCCTAAGGAACATAATTAAGGTTAGATTGAGTAATTCTGAGAAGAATACTCATGGATTGAGAATTTATGTAGATAACAATTAATTGAAAGAATAAATTTTTACAAATAATGTTGATATGTTAAAGTAAATCTGTTGTGTATTGAATTTGTTATTGCTATTGTGGTTAATTTTTTTGTTCAATTTAGCATATTGGTAACTAGTATAGTTTAGTTGCTAATTTAGATTCATTTTATTTAATTCATTCATTCGATTGTTAGATAATAAGAAATACAATCAATATTAGTGTCTGTAACTATTCCTTGTGGAGACGACCCTATATTCATCTATACTAATAAATGATAGGTACACTTGCTTGTTTAATCAAGTAAGAGATATCATATAGGTTGATAAATTGTAAAAAACCCGGTAGCGCTAATTAAAGGCGATCAACAGCCTAATTAATGAGTGTTGCTTGTGCTTGTATCGTTTAATTTAGTCTAGAGCATGACAACCTTGTACGAAGCCAGGCATGGTAGTTAGGTGCTTAGGCCATCTCCTACCATAATGTAATGGCAATTCATAAGTAGGTTAATGGATAGCTGATGGGGAAAATAGTATGAGCGTAACATTTGCTTAAGCTTGGAATGAATTAACATGATTTAGTTCATGTTTATAGAACCAGTTGAACTAAGTGATGTTATGGACTGAGATTAAGTAAAGATGTGTAATAGTTATAAACCCTAAATGAGGCTATTTTCTTTTTTTATTAGATATAGGAAATATAAGTATCCAAGCTACTTATATCAACCCCCTGAGCAGTTGCTATAATCTCCATGTTTTTCCATAAATCAAGCTTAAAAAAATTAAAATTTATATATTTTACATGTAAGTGTTGGAATGAATGGAATTTTGAATAAATTCAATTACAATAGTTTTTGTAAAATAGAACTAATAGAAATAGAAATTCAAAAATTTCAATTGAGTTATTTCAAGTTGTTATCAATTAATTTTGGTTTTATATTCTTTTAAGAATTTGAATATAAAAAATTTAACTTCTAATTTATAATGAATATCAATATAGATTTTTATAAAGAAGTTTCTAAATAAATAGAATTTATTAATCAAATCTATCAACTTTGCATTGAATTTGAAATAATTGATGATTTTAATGCATTAGAGGTATAGAGGACTATTTGTATTTAAACTAAGCTAAATTTTTGCAAAATTAAATCCTTTAGCCCATCATAATTATCATACAACCACACACACAAGATTATTTTCAAATACCTCTAAAGTCAATGTTTTACTTTACATATATAAGGATGTTTATCAACTTCAAAGGCAAAAAACTTTACTTCTCCTTTTCTATCTTCAAACCGACGTATTTTTCACACACACTTTCTCTTTACATTTCTTCTTCATTTTTCCTTCTCAATTTGTCGAGAAACTCAAGCTAAACTTCTATCACCAAGCCAAAGCACAAGTAGGTAAGCTAATACTTGCTTTTACTTTGTTGTTTTTGTATTTGAGTATGTGTAAGTTATGAGTCATTGTTGGTTGATGGTATAAATAACATTGTTATGAGTTTTGTTGTTAGATATGTGAAGTGAAGTTATGAAATTGTGGTATAGAGTCTTTAAATCATGGATGTTATGGTTTATGGTTGGTTGGTTAAGTTGGTGTAGAAAGCAACTGAGTGTTGGAAGATATGAAGGAGTGAGAGGTGAAAATGAGTCTTGTATGTTGATGTTAGAGTGTATTTGATGGTTATAAGACCTTTGAAGTTGGTTAAAGCATATAAAAGTGTGAAGTTTAGAAGTGTGTTTGTTGGCTTTTTGATATGAGGGCATAATGGAGGCGTGGTGTGTTCTGTGGGTGCTTTTAGGTGGATATACCCCTTTCTATGTGGCAAGGGGCATAGTAGCCCCTATATCCACACCTGGGTGATGCACCCCTCTGTATGGGGCATGGCAGGAGGCGTGGTGGCTTTTGTGCACCAGCTCTGTTGATACACCCTCCATATGGGGCGTAGTGTAAGGCATGGTGGCCTCTGTGCCTTGCCTTACTCCATACACCCCTTGGTGTGGGGCATGGCCAAGGGTGTATGGCCTTTGGTTTTTGTATTTATCTTTTGTATATATATATGCAATACATTTCTTATTCTAATCAACCTTCGATCCTATTTGATTTGTCCACCCCATACAGGGCATGTTGGCTATATAATACTTATGTAACCTTCTGGAGGTCTCAATTGGTTACATGGCGTATTGTTACAACTACGGTATCCTGTGAGGGTATAATAGCTATTGTTACTTAGGACCCTCAGATTCTCAGAGGCTTGTTTTGGAGTGTAGGTGCTTTCGTGTTCTTTGTTTTAATTTAATTTAAAAATATAAAATGTTGATCGATGCATTGCATTAGAATAAACATGTTTGCCATGTTGTGTGTGCTTACATTGCTGTCTACTGGGGTTCGACTAATTATTGTTATCTTTTCAGGTGATGATGACGATGACGATGACAATGATTTGATGACGATGATGGTGGTGGTGGTGATATTAATGATGATGATTGAATTTGGAGTATGGGACAACTCAGGGAGAGTTTGTTGAAGAGTAAAGGATTTAGGATCGTTGGACTATTCGTGCTTCATTTTATTTTGTTTTAGAACTTGATTTACATCTTTGAAACATGCATTTTTCTTTGAAAACCTGGTGGAGCTAATATGTTTTGTGATAACTTTTAAAGCTTTGTTTTACCATCATAAAAGGTATATGAGATATCTATTGGTATGGTTTTGTTTTATGAAGGTTGATGTATTAGTTTGGGTAGAAATTAGAAATGTTTTTATAAAGTTTGTTTTCCTATTACAAATCCAATTGTCAGCAGAATCTAACTAAATGATTTCAGAATTTAAAATTAGCTAATAATGTTCAACATAAACATATCTTTAAAAGAAGCTTGTGCGTGTGATACATAAGGTATTATACGTGACAATTGTACATGCTTTGATTCAATTTCAGATATTGTATTTATTAATAAATTATATACTAAATATAAATGATGATTATATTATAAATTATCCATACATAAATATTTACACTCTTGTTACCCATGAATATATCCTTGTTCTCTCCTAATTATTCTCCATTTTATTTTCCGGTGGATGTTTTAGAATGGCGTGCAATGAAGTCTACCCTATTTCAACTAATTGAAGCCTTTGGGTCCATATAAGGCAAGTGGAATGGGTTCATTAAATGGAAGACCCACCACTTGGAAACACATTACATAAGCCTTTTCAAGTGGGCACCTACCTTACCTTCTCTCATTATTGTCTTCCAACCGTTCGGCTTCATTACCAACGTTGAACGACGTTTTATTGATTCATAAACGGGTCCGTGCGAAGGAAATAGAAAGGGGGCGATAAGGGTAAATTATGGCTGATCCCTTAGAAAGTTTAAAATTATGACTCCTAAATTTTTTAAAGTAAATAATTATCCCCTACAGCGTTTGTGAAATTATTCTTCACACTTTAACATTTCATAGAAACTTCTAAAAATTATCATATATTCCAAAATCAAGATCAGACAAAAGCATTTAGTGACTTAAAAAAAAAATAAAAAATGAAAAAATGAAGGGCAATGTAATGCTGTATAACTGATATATAACATATAATTTTCATTTATTGCTTATAGCAATTTAGACAGATAACTAATGGATTTTTATGGCCAAAACGTTGGTTTCTGTTTAAGAAAATGGCAAGTATGAATTTTCCGGTAAAAGATTACAATTCTATTTGTTGGCTCTTTTTTATAGCATTACTTGTATCATCATTGAGTTGGTTTTTAAATATCAAACCCATTTCTTTAAAAAATCGTTTATCTTTTCATGTCGTAAATAAATATGAGATGATATATTTTTTTTTATTGTAATATCTATCTATTGTGAGAGATAATCAGTCATCTAATAATATATAGAATAAATTCCATGGATCTCCCTAAAAACTTTAAAAATTACATGGACTCTCAAATTTTTAAAAATTTAGCACTTACACCTCTTAAAAATAAGTAAAATTGCATGGACCTTCTCTAAAAATTTTAAAAATTGCATGAACTCCTAATTTTTTTCTAAAGTCAATGCTTATACCTCTAAAAAAATGATATAATAATAATATGTAAATATTGTTTAGTTGGTACTAACATGTCATTACATATATAATATGTTAAATAAAAATTATTTTAAAAAATATTTAAAATTTTTATTATAGTTTTTACAAAATTAAATTTTTTAGAAAAAAACAAAAATGTTAATTGTTGTTTTTCTTCTTCTAGATTTATACTTTATCACGAAACAAAGATATTAGAAAAGTTTTTCATTATGTTAGAAAACAACTCGTGACAGTGCTTTTTATTTTTTAAAAAAGTTTTTTTTTTTAATTAGGATTGCACTTTAGATACTAGGTTTAAAGGGCAAAAAAACAAAAAAATTAATTTTTTTTTTTCATTTTTCCAATATTTTTTGAAACATTTGTTAATCAAACATATTATATGCAATGCTAAGCTAGAACCCAACTAAGCAAAAATTATATATCATCACCGCGTCAACTTTTAGGGTGTAAATATTGACATTTGAAAAAATTGATGGTCCATTCCATTTTCAAAGTTTTTAGGGAGGTTTATGCAATTTACTTATGTTTAAGAGGTGTAAGTGTTAACTTTTGAAAAATATAGTGGTCCATGCAATTTTTTAAATTTTTAGGGTGGTCTGTGCAATATAACCTAACATCTGAGTTAAATTACAAAAATATGACTTGTGTTTTAAGTAATTTACAATAAGGTAAGGGACACACAAGCATTTTTACTTGTCAATTTACTAAAATAAATAAAAAAAGAAAAATTTCTAGAAAAATAAAAAAATCAAATCAAATAGAAAATAAAAAAAAAAGAAAAGGAAGCTGTTCATTAGCCACCTACCAATGACCACCATGGTAGTTCTTAGGGAGAGAAAAGGAGTACAAAGAGAAAGATGAGGGAAATAGTGGGCGCAATTTGCCTTTTCTTCTTCTTCATGTAATAGGCAATGTGGAAAGTATCGAGTGGCAATTCGAAGAAGAATCAAAGGGAAAATTTTGCTTTTAAAGATTCTAGAGACTATTAGAAGTGCAACAATATCAATTTTATTGCTAGATTTTGGGTATAAAGAGATTTTCTAGAAAGAAGATGAAGTTCATCCATGACAATTTCTAGAGAAAGAAAAGAAGTACGAAGAAGAAGATGGGTGAAATTTTTTTTTTTTTTTTGTGGTTTTTCCTTACTACCCAAAGCTCATCAAAGGCCCTGATTCAAATTTGCTAATTTGGACAATAGAAATGCTGAAATGGTTTGACGAGTCCGATTTATGTGGACTTTAATGAGTATTAATTTCCCTTTCAATTTTCACTTAGAGGGCGGTTGGTTCAAAACCTTTATGCTAGATAACCATTTATCTTTGGACAAATCTACTCAGTGAAAAGATGGACATTGAGATGGATGGTGTGAAGAACTCCATGAAATGCTTGAGGGAGAACTCTCATTTGCCCGCATATTAGCAATTTTTTTTTTATCCAAATTAAATACCGATCATAGTAAGGAGGGTCCTTGTTGTTGTTGGTGGGTGGCCAATGACCAGCTTCATTTTCTTATTTTTTTTTTCTAATTTTTCTATTTGTTTTTTTCTTAATTTTAGAATTTTTTTCATATATCTTTTATTTATATTAGAAAGTTAACCAATAAAAATGTGTCATGTGTCCCTCTTATCATAATTAGTGCAACATTATTAAACTCAAACCATGTGTTTGTCTAAAAACAAAACCTAGATCACTTAATTACAAATGCCTCAAAATATGGGTCACATTTTTGTAATTTACCCTAATATATATGGGCCTCACAACTACTCATGGATAAATATTGACTTTCCAAAAAAGTAGAGTCCATGTAATTTCAAAACTTTTCATAGAGTGTGTATACAATTTCCCTAAAGGATTATACAATTTTGTTTTGATGTAATCTAAAAATATTTAGTGATACTTTAAAAACAAATGCATGAAATTTACAAGTGATTAATTGTCTATAATATCAAAATCAATAATCATATTTGATGTCTTTTAAACTACTTCTTTTTCTTTTTCTTTTTTTATTTTACATAATTACTTTCACGATTATGAGTTTTCATTTCGATGAGATCAAGCCAGTATTATAAATTTGCCTCCAAAAACTAATTTAAATTCCATCAATCCATGGTATCTACTCATAACGATACTAACTAAACATATGCAATGTAAAATAAAGAAAAATGATATGTATAATTAATGCTTTGTCGTTTGGCAAACACATGATTAAAGATGAAGAGACATCATTAAAGATGAAGAGATGTTATTAAGGATGAAGAGATATTGTTAAATATGAAGAGACGTTATTAAAGATGAAGAAATGTGATTAAAGATGAAGTGACGTCATTAAATATGAAGAGTTATTTCTTGTCTCCTATATTACGTAGGCTTTGTCCTAAACCCTCTGTATAGGTAATCTTAGCATCAATGGATATCAAAAATCAAGATCAAGATGAGTGAATCCTCTCCAATTCTTTAGAGATTTAAAGGGAATGATCTTTCCCTGAAGTTTTCCTTTGGATTTTGAGAGAGTTTTGGAGAAAAACCTTAAGTCTATTGAAGAATTTAGTATTCTGCAATCAAAGAAGAATAAGATCAAAGAATATGTAGGTGATTTTAAAAGTGAAATCCTTTTTTATTTTCCTTATCTTTTGATGGGAGTTCTTAAAGAATTGGAGAAAACCTAATTTGTGCAATTTGGAGATTTTGTGGTTTTATAAATCAAAGGAGAAAGGTGTGTACAATCCTAAATTTATAGTTCTTTTTATATTAGGGTTTAGATGATTATAAGATATGGTTATTTTATAGAAATATGTTTTGAAATTAGTTTTGATTATGTGATCAGGTGTTTTTTGTGAAATTAGGATTATTGTTCCTAAAGTGGTTCCAGGTATGATCTTATCTTGTTTGTTGTTTGTTGTTTGTTGTTTGTTGTTTGTGCTTGTAGGTTTAGAATTATAAATTGATGGAACTTTTACCTGGTTTAAATTTTAAATTTTGCTGCTTGTGCTTGACTTCTGTTAGTAAAGACCAGACATATTGTAATATTAATGTTGGTGCCCTGATGATTCGTATGTAGCGTTGTTTCGAGTGGAGTTGCATACATAAATGATTCCGATAGTTTAGGAAGTGGTTCGAGTATGGTACTCCGGGTAGGTGGAAGATTTCCAACACCATATATGTATATATTACCTATTTTCATATTGGTTGTTTTTACAGAGGCATGAGCTACTTCGGGTTTAGGACTATTTGCCAATGGTTCTAAATTGTGTTGATTGTTGGCTAATCAAATATAATAATCTGTGGTTGTTGCATTAGTCACTAGGTTGCATGTGAATTTGTATGTTATATGCTCTTGTGCACGTGTTTGTGGTATAGCATACTAGGCCTTTGTGCTCATTCCTTTAACTTTTTCAGGAACAGGTGAAGACTCGGTAGTTTTGATTTGTTAGACTAAAATGTCTATGTAGACTATGGGAAGGACGATAGTAGACCTGATCATCCTCCTGACTTCTAGAATTGCTTTAGACTAAAGATGAGGGTCATTTGAAGACTATATCAAGATTTATATTTCTCTTATACGTTTTGAAATCATATGAGGGTTTCCTTTTAATATTTTAAGTTTAATTTGAGTTGGCCTTGGTTTATACCAACAAAGTTAATAAGAAGTTTTGTTATATGAAATATTTTAAAATAGCTACCCCTTTATATGAGTATTGAAGATAATTATTTGTGATTTAGTGAAATAATAGTCTTAGCGTATCTATCTTAAGTAAGGACACGTGGCGGGTTATAATGCCTTCAGGTTAAGGCATTACATGCAAAGAGTTGGAACCATTTAAATAATATGTAGTATATATTGTCATTTTTTTTTATTAAGAAATGGCTTTTAACATTTGTATTTTATTAGTACACATAAAACTAGACATGGGCACTAAGCAAGTTTGACTCATGAACTAATCTGCCTGGCTTGGCATTGGCTAGTGGGTTTAGGTCTCCAACCAACGGGTCAACACAATATTAAAAGGAAAAAGAAAAATAAAAAGAAAAGTAGAAATATATATAGTAAATTACATCAAAATGTATTAACTTTTTGAATAGTTAAAAAGAGATATCAATGTTTGACAAAGTAAGTCAAGCAAGGTACCAATAATTGACCATTGATGGAATAATTGAAAACTAATCTCAATATTGATATATCAAATGAACTTTGAGAAACATTGATACCTTATTGTATAATTTATCATATATATATATATATATATGAGAAAAATATGAATAGTGAAAAATTATTACTATTCATAGCATTATATGTGTTATTATTATTAAAAATACAAGTGATGAATATACCTAAAAAGATGTCTGATTGGACCATAAGTCATTTCTTTATTTTTTACAATGAGTGATTTCTTTTTATTTTTGTGGGAGTTATTTATGGGTTGAGTGTTTTTATAGCCTCATATTGGGAAAATTCTATGGTTTTGCAAATAATTTTGACGGGACCAGTCCCATCACTATTGAATGGCTCACACTATATCCAATTGTGGTCGAATCACTAAAATAATTAATATTCCATTCACTATATTTATTTTAAATGTTAGATTAATAGTGGGATGGTTCCATTGACGTGACCATAAAAGTTCCTCTCATATTTATAATCTTACAATCAAAAGTGGATATGCTTGTGTATGAATAAATGCACACCTTGAACAATTCTTTTAACAAATGATCTAAAAACTACTGTTCACAATCCCAATTTTAGATTAAGTTCATATTTTGTTTTAGTTAATTTTAAATTATTTTGTAATTTTATCGTTTTCTTTTTTATATAACTTTTCATTTTATCTTTAAAAAAGTTATTTTTGAAATGAAATAAAAAATTGATTTGTTCTTTAGGCCATGAACTAATGAGTGGCCTAGAACTAGTCTGGTTATAGGTAGATCAATTCTAAACCTCCTTAACTAGACCCATGACCTGACGAGTCTGGATCAGTTTAAGGCTATGCTGATGTCCATGCAAAATGGTGTTCCGTTTGTTTGTAGAAGCCAAATGCAACAGATGCTTTCAAAGGAATATTGTTTTAAAAATTTATTGAAGTCTGTTTTAGAAAATTATGCAATTTTTTTTTTTTATAATTGATAACTATTATGCTAAAAATTCATAATTTTTCTAAACAAGTCTATAAATAATTTATCTTATAATAGTCTAGCATTATTTTAATATCCCTAACATGACACAATATGATTTTGGAAAAACTTTCCATGCATTTTTCTATACTAATTTAAAACACTTTACAAAAGGGATAAACAAGTAACTCTATTACACAATGTATTTATTTTTACTTTATTAGGTTAGCTTTCAAGAAGGTTATAGATAAGTTTTGAATACAAGTTCTTTGGAATCTATTACTATAGGGTGCATAGGTATGGGTATTCATTCTATTATATACATAGTATATGTTCTAGAGCACACAATGGCCATATTGTAAAAATTATTAAATAATTTTATAAATAAAAAATAATTCAATTTTTAATATATAAAAAAGGAAATGACCTAAGTCAATATAAGAAAATCTTAAGCGACTAAAGCTAAAATTGTCTCAAGTATTTTTCTTCCCTTTCTCTTTCTTATATATATATATATATATATATATATATGACACCTATATATATATATATATATTATAAACTTGAAAAAATAATGGCGAACAAAAAAATTTGAGATAAAAAGATGTTAAAAATTATTTTTTTAATATTACTGGGTTGCTTACTTGTGTTTTCCTAAAAGTTTTATATATTTTGTATTGAATGCATCCATTCATAGAAAATGGGATGAAACCCCATTTTGTATTGGTGCTTATTTGATATAGAATGTATTTTTATAATATCATACATTTTTTGATATGACGTAAACCTTGAAATTAATAGATAAATAAAAGAAAAAATTACTATTCTAAAGGTACCTACTAGTTTTATAAAGTACAGTTTTAGGAGATTAGACCACTTTAGGAGATTAGACCATCTTTAACTGTGAATTACTTAAAAAGTTATATGGCATGCCACATTAGCATCTTAAGTAACTCAATACTTTATCTGTGAATTACTTAGGAAGTTACTTAATATGACATTTTAAAATTTTTATGAGTCCTATATTATATAAATTATATACAACTAACATAAACAATATAAAAAAACCTAAGTAACTTACCGGTTAGATTACTTGGTTAAACAACCTACCAAAGCTAAGCAATTCAAATAAAGTGTTGAGTAGTTGCTTAGTTTTGATTCCTAGACTAACTTTATCCAAGTACTTGACCTGGAGAACAATAAAAAAATTGTTGACATGGAGTTGGTTGATAGATAAATTGCATTCCTTCCTATAGCAAAGTTACTTTGGGAAGCAATTTAGTTTTTGTTTGCATTTTCTAACATTGCTAGAAACAATGCTATCATGTTCAATAAAAAATAATTTTAATTAGTATAATATTTAAAAAATATCTAAGTAACTTTGTAGAAGTATTTAGGGATAAATTGAAGAATTTCTTAACAGAGAAAGTTGCTTAAGATGCTAATATAATATATAAAGTAACTTGTTAAGTAACTTACAATTAGTCTTATGGGTAAGTATGAATAATAAAACCGATGAGAAGTGCTTCCTATTCTCACATGCTATACCTGTTCACCCGATCTTACTTTTATATGTGAAAATTTCTTTGTTTTTAAGTTTGTTTGCAGTACAAGTGCTTGCTAAATTTATACATTAAATATTAAAAAGAAAATGTCAAATTTCGATACCTAGTCTTATGAAATATATTTAGTTTTGTACCTAAACTTTTTTTATTATTTTCATTATTCTTCACTCATCATTTTTCTTAATGTAAAAGAAACAATATAGTATCCGAAAAGTTAGAAAATTTTAACTATTTGTTTTACATCAGCAAACACAACTAGCAATATTAAAGTATATAATAAAAATAATCATTAAAATTTAATTAAATATTAAATTAATTATTTTAAAATTTTAAATATTCAACTAAATTTTTTATATAAAATTTAGCATGCCAAATCCTGTATTTATCTGCGGTCATCCATGTCTACTTTATAAAAACTGTAATGTCCCTAGTTAATGTTTTCTTTTGTGTCTGGCCAGGGAATCGCACTAATTTTTATTTATTTGTTCGACATTGAATGTACTTGCCTACACTTCCTTTTTGTGTCTTTTGCACTTCACTCCTGTCTTCACTCATCCTCACATGTAAAGTTCCAATCTTTTTAACTTTTGTTCCAGTAAAGATTCAAGCTTTGTAAACAGCTCTAAAGCTAAATCCATCCTGGGACATAAATCTTCTTCCTTAACTTTAGTGTTTTTGCTTTTTTTATTTTTATTTTTTTTGTAATGATTGGGATTATCATTTTGGGTGTAGCAGCTGAAAGTTCAATAATTTTTAAAAGGTCTGTGCATGACTCAAAGGTCTTTAATAAAGAATAATCTAAAAGATCCTTGATCTTGTCATTAAAATTACTGTTTTTAATTTTTATCACATTTTAATTGAGTTAGCATCTTTTAGTTCTTTTTTTTTTTTTTTTTTTTGTGTCTTCATTGGACATATGCTAAATCTCTGTCATGTTTTGCAGTTGATTCCGAGTTGGTGTAGTGCTTGGAATTGAAGCCTGTTGAGGTATGGCTATTCAATTCTTGACCTTTAAATAGTAAGCCATCTTTTGAGGGTTTTATTTTTATTTATTTATTTTTTAAGATCTAGATTGTGTTATTTATATAGAATGTAGATCTTTTGAGATCCTTGGTTTTTTATGTAATAGTTGTTGTGGAGGATGTGGAGTAGCGTATTTATGAGTTGTCGTTTTCGGTTTTGATAGAAAATATGCGATGTGTGGTTGATAAAGAGATACATAAACAGATGGGAGAGACAGATGCAACAAATGCTGCTCTTGAAGTCTCAGTTTCATTTGGTAGGTTCACAAATGATTCACTTTCCTGGGAAAAATGGTCTACGTTTTCGCCGAATAAGTACTTGGAGGAAGTTGAGAAGTGCAAAACGCCTGGATCAGTGGCTGAGAAGAAGGCTTACTTCGAAGCCCATTATAAAAAAATTGCTGCTCGAAAGGCTGAGCTTCTGGATCAGGAAAGGCAGATGGAGAGTGGTTCCTTTAGATCAGGACGTGATGAGAATGGTGGAGGTCAGGATCGGGATGCTAACGAGGATGTTTATGAGACTGATACATCAAAAGATTGGAATTCTGCTAAAGGAATCCAGATAGGTCCTGACAATATAACGGGGACACATTGTGGCATGGTTGAAGAGCCAAATGAGGATGACATGATCACCATCGAGTGTCATGGTTCATTTAATGTAGGACAAGATGAATCTGAAACCTTTGTGAACATAACCAAGACAGAAGAACCAGAAGAAGATAATGTAGTAAAAGAAGTAGTTGTACAAGAAGTGATTTATGCTAATGAGTCTCAAGCTGATGTAAAGGAGATTCAGAAAGACGTTGAGAATCTGGAGGGAGATAATGCAGTAAAGGAAGTAGTACTAGAGGAAACAATTTCTTCAAGGAAGTCCCAACCTGAAGAAAAGGAAATTCAGAAAGATTTCCAAAAGCCAAGAGAAAATGCAGCAAAGGAAGTAACAGTACAAGAAGCAATTTCTCCTGGAAAGTCCCAACCTGATTTAAAAAAATTTCAGAAAGATATTGAGAATGTGACGATTAAAACTCCACAGACCCAAGTGGCGAATGCCAAAATGAATTGGCCGAAAAACTCTCAAAAGGTGGACAGTAACATTATTTTTAGTCTATGGAGTGTTAAATTCAGCTGTTTGAACGTCTTGCTAATTACTGAACCTTTGTTGATCCAGGTTAAGGTTGTATCCAAGGAAAGACACGCTCCTACAGCAAAGAAAAAGCTGGCACCGCCAGTTGTGAAGCCACCTCAAGTTACCACTCCTAGAGTGAGACGACCAATCCCTTCTGTTGGCCGATCATCAGGATTGAGGTCTTCATCAAATCCGGAAGTTAGCCCATCTTTATCTAGGAATACAACCCCTTCTGCTGGAGGGAGCAAAAAAGCTGTTCCCAAGTCTCTGCACCTGTCAATTAGTCTTGGCTCTACAAACACTCCCCTGTCAACTCCTAGCACAGCTAGGAAATCCTTCATTATGGAGAGTATGGGGGATAAAGACATTGTTAGAAGAGCATTTAAGATGTTTCAGAACCATAGGGATCAGTTGAAATTATCTAGTGAGGAAACCGCCAAACAGGTTAGTTTTCTTGGATGTTTAGTTCAATAAGTTCAAAAAGATCCACTTTCTTCTTCTTCTTCCTTTTTGCTTTTTTCCCTTGAACGATTTCATGATTTAGAGGCTTTTTTATTCAGACCCCTGCCAACTCTCTGTAAAAGAAACACTATAAAGTCTGATTTTTCAGGTGCCATCAAGTGGAACTGAACAAAAGCTTTCTGCGTCTGTTGCAAAAGGCAAAGTTGATGGAAGGTAAAGTATAGATGTAAATCCAGAAGCATATCTATTGCTAGTCCACAGCCTGTCATATCGTTTAGTCATGCAAAGCAATCATTAGGTACTTTTTAGATTCCTTTAGACTTTATATCCAGCTTACGATATTTCTTTGTATTAGCAAGATATAAATCGTGCATGAAAGGTGGCAAGCACTCTTTAAAATTTATAATGGTTATAAAACATTTAGTGTGAACACGGAAATAGAAAGTCTGCAATTCTTTGGATATTGGATTTCTGTCTTGCACTACCATTTTGTATTGCATCTTAAAAATGGTATAATGGAAAATTTATGTTTATTAACAAATAAACATAATAAACATAAATTTTGGATTACCTGATTTTTATCTCTATCATATCTATATCAGATTTGCATCTGTAATTTATTTATACTGTATCTGTATCGTATCTATTTGATCTGTTTATGAGTAAATTTGTTGGTTTTTTATTGGTATTTGTTTTTCTTAATAAACGATAAAAATATTATACAAAAATAACTAGAATATGATGAAATAAACAAAATCTGAGCTTAAGTTTAAACATTTAGAGATCCGCTGTCTTTGATATTAAGTTTCACATTGTTTTGAGAGCATCAGGTCAGGAGTTTGAATCTCTATGCTATCATTTCAACACCATTTATTTATCTACTTGATGGGTCTCAAATGATGTTTTAGCCTAGAAGTGATTGAGATTATTAATAATTATACAATCTCACTGGTATCTATCAGCTTAAGCTTTGGATTAGTTGGCCGAAATATTAAGTTTATCATTGGTGCTATTTACAGAATAAAAAGGATGAATGACATTTCTCTTTATTGAAATTAAAGCAAATACTACAGACTTGGGAGCTTTTGTAGCTAATTTCTGTTGACAAGTGGCATATATACGGTTTTTCATAGAGATCAAAATCAGCTTAGTGTTGTCTTTTGTTATTTTGCTCATTCAGCTTCTTTGGAAAGGTGGATACTGTGAGTCCTTGGCTTTTGATGCATTTCATCTCTCTTTTCCTCAATCATATGAATGTGTTAATGGAGGCCTTTTTTATCTAATTTACCTGAATTTCTTTACGACCTAAATTAGTTTGTATCTTCAATAGAAAGTATGATTCTGTTCAACACAGTAGGAGATCCTTTTCTTACATCAAGCTCTTTTGCAGCAACTGACAATCCCATGAAGTTAGTTGTTATTATCTCTTGATTTATGTTTATTTTTTATTTATATATTTATTTTGGGTAATGTTAGGTACTTTTGATAAAGTTATTATAGTGTTACTTAAAAAAAGTTATTCATAGCATTGTCTTCCTGCAGGAGTCTATCCAAACCTGGTTCAGTGGGAAAAGGTTCTGTGACTATTTCATCTACGACTAACACAAGAAATGACAAGTATGGAGAGAGACGAAAAGAGGTTAGTGATCATGTATCATTTTGTGTTTTTTGAGATTTTTGCTGGTATAGATTCACAGGGTTAAAAAAAAAAAAAATCAATTATTTTATTTCAGTCTATGAAGAAGCTAGAGGATAATAATGCAGTTAAAATGAGCCCACAAGCAAAATCAAAGGTACAGACTTCACTCACCATAGAAACTCAATCTATTTAGTAAGAGTGCTGCTGGGCCTACTCATAGGGGATTCTTATAAGCTGCAAATTATTTACTACAAGTAAAGTAATTGCCTATGGATGGAGACCTGCTAATATGGGATTTTTTGTTTAGATTGTTTTGGATGGTTGCTTGAATTTTTTTTCATTTATTATTAGCAAGCCTTCAGTTTAGCTGCCATGATCACCTATCTAACAGTTTGAGTCTGCCAGGATGTGAAGGAGGAAGCTACCAGGGTGCAAGGAAGAAGTCCTTATCTAAAAACCAAGGTTCCAGGTCATTCTGGACAGGAAAGATTAAAGAGCCGACTACAGAAGGTAGCCTTTTGCATTGTTTGATGATATGGTAGTAAACCTGCTATTATCTTGTTTGCTGCTGCATTATCTGTCATTAGTTTGGAGGTGGAACCCTCAAATCTATATTGGCATCATTTTAAGCAAAATATGATCATAGCTGCTCAGTGAGAATTTGTGCTTTTTCCTTGATTTCTGATTGTCCCTAAGGCAAAGTGAGGGTGCACTTGGCAGAAAACTGGAAAGTCATAATATTATCTCAGTAGTTTGAGCTGAAGCTACGGACGAAGAAACTGGGAAAGAGAAATTTCTTCTTTTGACAAAACGGCCACCGAAACTTTAGAGGAATCCTTATAAAGTTTTCACCCTTTAATTTCTAGAACAAGTTGTTCTGTCCTTGCTGGAGGCTTAATGTGGAACGTGTCTCAAATACCGAGGGAAGATGGAAAGGCAGTTTGAGGAGCCACACAAGTCTTATCACCGCTGGCTGTTGCAGAGGGCATTTTAGTTCTCTCATTATTGAAATGATGGTTTGCAGTTCCCTGGCTGGCCCATTCCAGCCTGTCAGATGGCCTTTGGAAAAGATTCTTCATACAAAGGGATTCCCACTGTATTGCAGAATCCAACAATAAACCTATAAGAAAAGCAGCAATTATTACGTGGGGGAAGGGATGAGAAAAACATGCATGCCGGAGTCTGGCCTACTTCTCTGAAGAGCATTGGAAAGCAGTTATCCTCCGTTTAAATGATTTTTTTTTTTGGGGGGGTGATAAACATTACATTCGAGAGTTAAATGCTCAATATAGTTTTGAATCTTCATCCTTTGTGTTTCTGTCATCGTGTTTAATTTCTTGGTTTAATTATATGCTAAAAGAAAGATGATATATCGAAAAAAAAAAAAAAAGAACAAAGATTAGTATGTATTTATGCAATCACATGGCATGTTTATGTATTCATCCTCAGGTAAGACATCACCTTTTAACTGCTAGATGATTAAAATCAATTTAGCAGGTAGGCTACAAGAATGCACTCAATAGGTGACAAGAAGGGGTAGACAACATATTGTGACAGGATTATCCATCGTTGTCCGAGACATGTGCATGGAGGAATCCCTTTCGCAGGAGACAAATACATGAAGGGTCTCTTTCTTACAAATATTGCTGATGGGTCGGATGGGGAGTCTCTTTACTACAGGCATATCATTTTCTGCATGTTATTTATGTGGAAGGTACATGTTAAGATACCGTGCGAATATCTCTTTGCCTAGATCACTGTCCATCTGCTTTTACAATGCCCGAGGGAAGAGTGAGAAGATCATATACATTATTGTGGAAAATCACGAACTTATTAGAGTTGTGCAATTTTGATTAGCATGGTTGCATATGACAGGTAGTATTGAGTGGAATGTTGCAGGATATAAATCAGCTGTTATAAGATTTCAGCTTTTAGAGTTTTACTCATCTTGATTCCCATCCAATAAGATAATATAAAACTGGGAGATGGACCAATGTGGTTGTGGTTGAGCACTTTGATAGCCAGTTGATCATATCGTGATGTGGTTGACTGCCTAACTTCTCTCAAAAAAAGTTGTTCCCCACTCAGAGATTCGACGTAAAGACATCCCAGTTGAGCGGCTTGAGCCCTCAACCTCGAACAACTTTGAATTAGGGGAAACTACCAGTTTTACTCTAAAATGCAGTCAAACTTTACACACACCCCAACCCCCCCACCCCCCCCCCCGGGGGCAGATTTCTTTCCCAAATTTTAGGAGCAACTCCATAATTTACACATTCAAAGGATGAAATCATTTGCTATAATAACAACAATTATTAATATTTTCTACCAAAAAAAATTATTAATACAATTCACAATAACATTCTTCTAGTTCCCCAATAAATGATTATAAACCTAAAAGTGGATTGAAGTTTATTTTCTCCATAACAATCTCCAACTTCGGGCCACCTATCCAAAACTGTTCTTGATATAAAATCCTACACCATGAGGTGATCAAAATTCAAAACTCGTTGATGTGGTGTTAGGCGATTTAAGACTCGACTCATGGTCTTGAATATGGTACAATTATAATAAGGTTTGGGTTGTTAACCATTGATACGAATGATAAAAGGGTTGAATTTAGATGCCGCATATTTAAATTTGTGTTTTGGTAAGGTCCAAAACTTAGACTTGCTTATGATCTCGTTTATTAAATAGGTATCATAAATAACTCCAGGAAGTTTATAACCTTTACATATTTTATTCCTATACATACAACGTAGTTACGACAAATTAGATAAGGTTTAACTAGTCTTGAAATTCAAGAGCTATTCTCTCTCTTATTCTACTTTCTAGTTTTTTCACGCAATCGTCTCTTTTTGTCTACATTCAATTATTTCTTTTCTCTCTCTGTCTTCTTTATTTTTATTTACATTATTAACGAGCTCATGTTCTCAAATATCAATCATTAGTTCTTTTGTTTTATTTTTATTTATTTTTTTCCCTAAGTGAAATGCAAATAAGCCCCTTTAACTTTCACCTTGATGAGGATATACCTCGAACTTTCAGATGTTACAAATCATTCTCCTAAACTTTGATGAATTGTCAAATAATTCTCAAAGTTTAAAGTGACCCTTATAAACTTTGGTTTTTGTATATAAACAACACTCAAAACTCATCAAAATGTCTTTTGATACATCTTAAATTTTGATTTTAGTGTATTTTTATTAAACTGAAAAATTAAATGTCATCGGTGTTGCTAATTTCTCAAAGTTTAGGGGATTGTTTACAACATTTGAAAGATTGAAGAGTATAATCAAACCTACATCAAAGTTTAAGATGGTTGTTTGTAATTTTTCCTTTTCTTCTTTTTGTTTACATGAGCTTTGCAAATATAAACTTTTAAGCTTTTTAACTATTTTGATGTGATACCTATAATTTATGAAGTGGGATTTCAATTTCAATGGTATAATTGCTTCAAAGTGGTGAAATATTGTTTGGGTTGATTTCAACAAGAAACCTTATTAAATCAAGAACTAATTTTCAAGGAAAATAATGAATTTCTTCTATTAGATTCTGGTTTGTCGGCTTTTGGATTTTAAAGTTTTGATTTTATCATTTGTTGGGTATTGCTTTTAACTGGGGAATTTTTCTTTTAATGGAAAAATCAAAAGGTATCAACGTTTGGAGATAAATTTATTTAAGGAATCAATACTTCATCAGGCGGTTAAAAAGAAGAATTAACATTTGGGGCTAAAATTCATTTATGGTATTAATGTTTTTAGTAGTTAAAAAGAGCATATTACACGCATAACATAGTTTTTAAAAAATTACACAAAACCAAATTGTGAAAAAAAAATTACATGAATAGTATCGTTGTATTGTATCTTGGAAGTGCGATACAATTTTTCTTTTATTACATATTACACTTATAGTTTTTAACTATGTATTGCATGTTCAATATTCGATACTCATGTAATTATTAAATGTGTATCGCATAACCATCATGCGATACATAGTTAGACTTATATATAGTTATGCGATACACCTACTTTTACAAGTTTTCCCGAATAGGTCACTATATCGTATGTTAGAAATGCGATATTTATATAAATTCTTGTGCCTCATCTTCAACATGCGACATAGAAATAGTAGTTTTGTAATTTTTTTCTCCAATTCGTATTTGTGTAAGTTTTTCCCTCAAAAACATTTTGCATATAATTGCATATTTATAAGTAGGATTGTAATTGAGTTGAGCTAGTTGAGCTTGGCTATAACTCAAGCTTAAAATAAAGCTTGTCTATTTAAATGAGCTGAATTAGAGCTTGGATTTAAGCTTGTGAATAGGTGGCACACCCTTACAGGGTACCCTAGTTGTATAAGTGTAATATGTAATAAACTGAAATCACAGATGTTTATTTTAGTCTATCTGAAGCTTTCAAAATGATACATGAATCAACCAGAATACTCTATGGCGTGAACAATTATAATAGGATTGAAAGTTGATTATAATAAAAAAAAATATTGCATACTTACAAGTCACATATAAGAATAACATTACAAAAAGTCCTTGATCAAACATTAAAATATTACAACCATTGTCTTCAAAAGACTTTATTAGCACAACTTCACAAGCATTAGTTTCCGAAGGCTTTCTATCATGACCCCAAATAAGAGCCTAATAGGTTTACTTTAAAGTCATCATATCATATGTGCACCCATAACGTGAAGACCACCTTACAAGTAAAAGATTACAAGACTCTATTTATTTATTCACTTAATGTGCTATACATAAATATATATATATATATATATAATAGTTTAAGATACCGATATTTCCACAAATCGCAAGGACCGTAGAGAGTCGGATACCCAACCAAAAAATAAAGCAGGGTAAAGCAACTTAGGTTATCTATCATCCACAATCAAAGGAGGTTTTGAAAGAAATAAATCAAGTTTTAAGTCTTTTCTCTCAACTAAGTTTAGTCCATCAACATTCTAATCCTTGACTTGATCTTTAATAGGCTGTATGGGTTCCTATCCCAATCCTGACATTATGAATTTCCTGTAAAAACAACTATTGGGTGGTAAGCACAACTAGCTTAGTGAGATAATCTCACAATGACGTATTCATATCAACCAAGACAAAAAAGTTAGTTAGGCAACCATATGCAATGCATCGACCATATGTTCACAACAAATACTCATGATTTACCAGTGTCATGAGCAAAATGCATTTACATACTCCATATCAAGGGTTAGGGAATGCTAGTAATTTGGGGTCCGTCCGACTATCTAGGGTCCCAAAAACCGATCACCACTAATTCCCCTTTAGCATGCGATTCGACATGGCTTCTCTATGATGCCGTATTCCCTGAACGTTGTAGTTCCTCATGCTAGAGTTAGGTACCTTTACCTATCGACCCCATATATGGGAATAGTAGTGAAATGCAATGTAACTCACTTTATGCCATGCATGACTCATTTTCATAATTCCCTAATCCAAGTTAAATTTCTTTCCAAGGTGACCAAGCAATTATCACAAACACATAGTCAATAAAGCTAAACACGCAAGGCATTTAGCAACTAATTTTTGTTTCGATATACTTAACATTCATTCAACCAAACGAATTGCATGCATAGATTCCCCATTCCCTTAAGCAATCCATTTTTATTTTTTGCTTAACTTCTAGTGCTCTATTCTGTAAGCATAAACATAAATACATAAAGCAAGAAAAACTCACTTAGCTATTATGGAGATTTTTCATTCAAAATAGTCTTCTAGAAATGGCAAGTCTTCTCTTTTGTTATTTATCAAAAGGAGATGCCCAAAATAAGTATTATATACTAAACTTTGCTCAAACCTATAGTCTAGAAATCTTATTCTAGGTAGAATGTTGTTTATGTATATCATATCCTAGAACAGTTATAAGTTCTTCATCTATATCCTAGGTTTCAAAAATAGTAACGTTTGAAAGTTGACAAACTTTCTTGAATGAAATCAAACTTATACGTATAACATATCATAGTAGTATATGTAAACCCTTAAACTTTTCCAAATTCTTAGAAAATAATATTAGGATTAAATACCGAAACCAAGACCTTGAAAATCGACCCAAGTTAAAACTGAATTCTAAATAAGATCAAATACAAAAAATTCTAACCTTAGGAAAAAGAGACCCTAGAAAACAAAATGGAAAATCTAACAATTGTTCAATTCAACATCCGTACGCCAACCAAATCATCTATTTGATCTCTAACACACAAATCAAGATGATATATCCAAATAATGCTCAACATAAAATATTAAAAACTTAAATCCTTCGGTGAATTTTAGAATCGAAAATTTCAAATACCACTAAAAGTCAAACAGAGTCGATCCATAACCCTAGACTCGATTAAACAATCTCGGGAATTGAAAATTATTAAATAAATCATATAAATAAAGTAAAACATAAATTTTAAACAAAAAAAATAACATGGTCAAAAACCCTAAAATTTTATGATCTTACAAATAAATAAAAAAGCCAGAAGTCAAACCGGAACCCTAAAGTTAACCTAGTGTAATAACAAACTCTAGTGAATTTAGATCCGACAATCCTGTGCTCTAAACTCTTAAAAAATAAAATAAAGTTAATAATAGGTTATAGTCCATAATAATATAGTGAAGCTTAAAAATATCATATTCATTGAAATTTAGTTCGTTTCGAATCCAAACGGGAACAGATTTCAAAAACTGTGTCCTGGTGCACTGAACAGTAAAAATATTCTGATAATACCGTTAGACTCATAATAATATGAGGATTTCAAAAATATCAGTCTTAGAATTTTTCGGGATCTAAAAATATTTGATATGGCTTGTTTACACATGTTTTTATTACTACCGGCATTTTATTGTCTAGTCTACTGTTGTAATTCCCTAAAATTTTTGGTTAATTTTAAGTTTGATCTTAGAATTAAAAGTTAACCGGAACCCTAAAGGTCAACAAAAGTTTAGTATAAACCCTAAAATTTAGATCCGGTATTCCCGTATTCTTTAGCCGTAGAAAAAGAAGTTGGGTTGATTAGTAATAATAGTTCGTAATATCTTGAGGAAACATAAAAATATCAAATTCGCGAATTTCGGGTGTTCTTCGGACTCAAACGAGATCAGTTCTCAAAAAGTGTGTCTCGAAGCCTGGAATAATAAATATATTTGGATAATACCGTTAGGACCGATTTAATATAAGGATTTCAAAAATATCAGTTTCGTAATTTTTCGATAACTAAAAATAACATATATCGCATTTATACGCGTATTTTCTTACTACCGATATTTTACTAGTCATATCTACTTTACACTATTCATTACTATTCTATACTATTTATTTGTCTCTATTTTTTTCTAACACCTACTCTTACAACACCATACACTTATTATCTTTACTTTTTACCTTTCTCATAACTTTATATCATATCTGCTTTACAAATTATTACTTTTAATACACAAAAATCCAAAAAATTACATCTCCCTCTCCCTCCTCTCTCTATGGCTGGCGTCGCTCTCTCTTCCATCTATCTAAATTTTTTTTCTTTTTCAATTTATTTTATTACATCTAAATTCACTCTCCATTTTTTTATAAATACCCCTCCTCCTCTTTCACTCTATTTACACATTTATTACTCACAAACTCACTACCAATCTCTCCAAAATTCACATCTCAAAACTCTCTCTACAAACACTCTCAAAACTCTCTCAAAATCTCCTCTCAAAACCTTCTTATATTACAAACACAACCACCATTCTTACTTTAGGTAAGAATTCTCTTTAAATTTCTCTTACAGTGTCATGTAACTTTACATGACCATAGTGTGAGTTTCCTAAACTTAATGTTATGTAAGCTACACTATGTTCATGTATTGTTCTTGTTCATGAATATGTATTTATGTAATTCTATATTGTTATTTTGCTCATATTATTATTGATTTTATGCTAACCTATTATATATATGTAACTAGATATAATTATGTACTTATATATAATCTTTAGAGCATATAAGCTCATTGTTATTTATTTAATTCTAAGTTATGCAATTTATTTATTTATTTCATGTTATTTTAAGACTAGTCTTTAGTCTTAGACTTGTCCTCATCAAGTCAAAACAATATTTGGTTTCTTTCTTTTATTTCTTTTGGGACTAGTCTACTCTTAGTCCCAGGATACCTTGATGAAGTTAAGGTTCTCAATACTTGACATATTTCTTTACTTGCTTATTTTATAACTTATTATGTCTTTATTATATTTTCATAATTTTATGATTTCATATTCATGATCATGCATGAACATATTGATTTTGTCTCAACAAGATAAAGAAGGAAAAGTTTTCTTAAAATAGAAGTTCTGCTCCAAAAATAAATGTTGTCATGAAGGAAATGATTTTTCATAAAAATTTAGAAATTTATCTTAATAAATCTTTTCTAGAAAACTAGAGGAATTCATCATAAACTTTAATAACCAAAGAATATAGAAAATTTTTACAATACATACATACACTTCACAAAGTCATAAAATGGAAAAGAATTCTTGTTTAAACAAAATTTTACTAAACTTCTTTTTCCACCAATACTTTGGAATATGTAATATACGGAAATAAAGATGAAAAATATAATGAATTATGAATCATGAGATGATATAGGATGAGTTTAAGGTCAAAACAAGTAAGTTGTAAAGGTTTAAGTTTAATTGTAGAATGAATATTAAAGTTTGGATTTCTGCAATTTTTCACAGATTCAATGCCGCCTCCTAGAGAATTTACGCTGCCGGCGTAGAGACGGCGTAAGAAGAGAACAGTAGCATTTTTCTTAACGTTGGGTGGAATGCTGCCAGTGTGCATGAGGATTTCTCATAACGCCGACTAGGAGCGTCGCCGGCATAGGATATGGATTTGCCGGCATATGTAGTAGGATCGAATTTCTAGGAATTCAAAGTCTCGATGAATGCCGCTAGCACTCGTGTAAATTTTGCCAGCGTAAGGTGTACACCGGTAAGATTTAAACATATGCCACCGGCGTATGACAAAATTCTATAAATACGAGACGCGAGAAACAGTTTTTGACAGAATTTCTTTTATCATATTTTCTTGCGTGAAAAAGGGTTTTGGAGTGTTCTTGAAGATCTAGGGTTGGAGAATCATCCGGAGTGTGTTTTTGATCCAAAGTAAGTGGTTTTAACCTTTTTTTTTATGGATTATATACGAATTCGTATAAGTTTGCTTAGGGTTTTATTGTGTTCTTGAAGGAAAAATGTGGGAAAGCTTTAGATCTCGAATTAAATCTATCTTGGTTGGATAAGGAGTGAGTTTTGTCATTAAAACAAGTAAGTATAATGTTCTCATATCAAATTTATACGAATTTCATGCAAATTCTAAGGATTTTATGAATTGTTTGCATGAAAGAAACCCTAGATTTGGTTGGGATCCGAATTTGTGGATGTAAGATGGGTTTTGGTGATTCAAATCAGTAAGTTTCGTCTTTTCGTTGATGAAATTAAATAATGTGTGATTAGATGATCATTATATGTTCTTGTTGTCATATAATATTAGGGTTTCGGTAAAATATTCGGAATTTGTGGAGTTTTATGCAGTTCATTGTTGTTTTTGAGGATATTTGCGGAGTTTGATCGGAGTAGATAGTGGAGATTTCTTTTCATGTTAGGATTTTTGGAAGATTCATGTCTGTTAGAAAATGTTGATAATGTGTTCATATCTATTGATATATATATGTTGTAACATGATATTTGGAGTTTGTGGAATTGTTGTTGGTGTGGATATAGGAGTTTGTGGAGTTTGGGTTGTTTTCGTTGTTATTAATATCGGATTTGAGGATTTGAGTTGTGTTCTTGAAATTGAGAAAGGTACGACCAATCCTTGCTTGCTGTTTTTGCTTGTAAGTTTAGTATTGATTGAATGGTTGTAGGAACAGAATTTCTTAATAATCCTAATCATTATTCGGTTTAATAATTGTATGTTTGCTTGTGCTTAGCTTTGACTAGTAAAGACCTGGCAGACAGTGATATTGGTGAGGCATCCTGATGATCTTGGTGTGAGGTTGTCCCTAGTGGACTCGTGCCTTGATATGATTTCGGTAGAATTAGGTGTTCTGAATTCGGGGTATTTGGGGAGTACCCACTCATCCATATATGTATATATGATTATTATTTTCAAAGAGTTGTTTGTTTCTCAATGGGATCTGAGTAACTCCGAGTTTGGGATTAGAGTATACTTAATACTGGATTGTGATGTTTTGTTGGATTAAGAAATATAATAATATGAATGTATGCATTAGCTTAAGTTGCATGGATTATCTGTCTGTTGTATGTGCATATGCATTTGTTTTTGGATTGGAGTTATCGTACTGGGTGTCGCCGCTCATTCTTTTAAATTTCAGGTACAGGTGAAGAAGATATAGTATATGATCTTTCTGGATATGAGTTATTCTTTGATAGTAGGGATGGCGATAGTGGACCCGACTACCCAACAGAGAGCTAGTCTTTAAATATTAGGATTTCTAAAGAAAAGACATGTTTATATCATTTGGAGTTGTAGTTGGATGTTTATATTGGTTTTAAATGAAAAGATTTTAATGTAAACAGTTTTTAGTTTCTGTTGAATTTGTTGACTATGATGTCAACTTGGATTTTATGCTTGAACCAGGAGTTTATGTTTTATGAAGTTTTTTCTTAGCTTTAACAGGTTTCGTATCCTATGAGATACCCTATATGTGTTTACAAGTGATAATTGTATTATCGTGGATATTAGAGCCTTTGCATGTCCTATATAAGAGAGGATACGTAGCGAGATGTAATGCCTTATTTTAGGGTTTTACAGAATATAAAGGAATAGTCTAGTTCGACAAACACCAAGAAATTTCCTTTCATAAAAATAGAATAATCTTAAGGATTAAAGACTAATGAACAACTTAAGAAATCATTTCTTTAAATGTAGAATTATTACTATTTTCAAAACGTATTAAAAACTAAGCTATAAGAAATAAAAATCATTCTTTTAAAATTTAAAAAGACTAAGGAAATGGAATTAAGGAAAAGAAAATACTCATTTAAAATAACTGGAGAAAATTTTAAAGCAAGCTAAGATGAATTTTCAAAAGTTTTACTTTTCCAAAATTTCTAAAAGACTTTACTTTTACTAAAAATTTATGGTTGAGACAACTTCATTAATTTTATGCATTTAACATGAGTCAATGAATATATATATATATACACACTTTTCAAAGGCCTTTCAAACCATTATAATACCTATATCTTCGATACAAGATTTTGTAAAAAGAAGAAAAAGTAAATTTTGCAAAATTCGTGGTGAATCTGATCACCACTGTTTAGGAGCTCAAATGACTTAGTTTGATGAAAATAGTTTTAGAATTGGATAGATCTTTTCGAATAGGTAGAAAACGGTATATTATATGCGTAATTTCGAGTCAAAATGACCAAGTTATGGCCATTTTAAGTTGGAATTACCCTTTATACGAATTTTAACGATCTTATGACCATAGAATCGACAAGAAATACTCATTATGGGTATTCTTCTTCATTAGGTGATCTCAAAGAGGAGTGTTCGTACCCGGAGGATTATTTTGATTAGTGGAATTATCGATCGACTTGTCCATAAGAAGGAAATGTTATCATGGCCGAGTGAGTCTACTCCCCTTTATTTTTCATACTTATGTTTGTGCTTGTAATAATTAGTTGCATTAGCTTTAAGAAAAGATAAAATGGAAGTTGTATGATAATATGTTGAAAGAATATTAAGTATATCGAAGCATGAAATACTTATAATAAATTGTATGTTTATTGTCGCATTGAAGTGTTTGAAATTGGTTGATCATTTGTAGGAAATTAAAATATAACGGCTAGGATTTAATTAAAAATTTATGCATGCACTTCATATGTTAAGTCACATTACATTTGCTATTATACAATTGGTGGGACAAGTGTATGATAGTGTTGGTAGGCATAACTGGTATATCATGTATGTAGTGAGTAGGAGCTGGTAATGTCACGCTCCAAGGGTACCCTAGTAGCAGTAGACAAGTCTCACTTGAATACTATTACTAGATTACCTTTAGAGAATGACAGGTTTTCAAAACAATAGGATCTTTTAGTTGCTTGATAAGAAATGATAAATACATGTAAGAAATAAATTAGTGAATAAACATTACATAACTATTACAAACCAAGTAGTCTTCTTGAAGTTCACAACTGATACAATAGCACTAACTAATCTATTCTAAGAAAACATAACCATTATTCCCAAGCATAACCATAGACTTCCAGCTCCTAAGCTCTTATCGGAACCATTTTCCTAGAAGTGACTAACTAGGGTCGTAGGGTGTAAACCCCGGTATTCTTTGTAGTCAAATAAACTCCGGGGATCGAAAAGCAAAACCCTAATCCAGTCCATTTTATGCTTAGTGAGAGAAGCTTAGAAACCCTAAATTTGGCTTTCCTTCGGCTTTCCTTCACTTGTTTTAAAGTATATTTTAAACCTTAGAAAGTTTTAAATTCGGAAAATTTTCAATTCCGGGCTTTCCCGAGCTCAATTACGGAAAACGTGCCCCGGGACCAGAATCTCATAAAAATATTTCAGAATATTCATTAGAACCGAAATTTTATAAGGATTTCAAAAATATAAATTTTATAATTTTCCGGGCTATAAAAATTACAGTTATAGCGTTTTTCTCGTATTTTCCTTACAACCGGTAAAGTAGATGTCTTGTCTACTATTCACAAGTACAACCTACACTACACACTACCCATACCCTATTCTTACATCCTTACAACTACTCATTATAATTTTTGTAACGCCCGAAAATAAGACATTATGACCCGCCACGTGTCCTCTCTTGATTAGGACACGCTAAGGCTCTAATATCCACAAATTTTCAAATATCACCTGTAAACACACATAAGGTATCTCATAAACATAACCTGTATAACCTGGAATACAGCTTCTGAACAAACTTCTAATTTAAAACAATCATACAAGTTTGCAATACCAGACCAACTAAACCAAACCACCAATTCATAGTGAAAACCTTCTTTACAACCTAGAACTTCCTACAACATAAAATCCTAAAGCCTTCACATAAAACATAAAATATAAACAGATAATTTCCAAGTCTTCAATATATCCAAACACTTCTCTCCTTCCATGAACCTGTAAACTGCAAATCTAATTCTCAACTGAGTAGTCGGGTCTACTATCGCCATCCCCCTAATCAAAGATCAAATCATAACTCGAAAGATCATATACAATGTCTTCATCACCTACACCTAAAATTTTAAAAAAGTGAGCTGCGAAGCCCAGTACGATAACTCTAATCCTTTAAAGCAAATGCAAATGCACACGCAACAAGGATATATATCAAATGCACTTAGTCTAATGCAAGCAATCAATTTGTTATCTTTTTATAGTCAGCAAATCAACACAGTTCATAACTATGTATACTTTAGTCCCGAACTCGAAGTAACTCAGACTCCTCTTTAAAAACAATCAACTCTTTGAAAATAAGGTAATTATATACATATATGGATGAGTGGGTACTCCCCAAACATCCCCGTTTCCTCCTAATTCTACCGGAATCATCTCTATGCACGAGTCCACTCGGGACAACCTCACACATAGATCATCAAGGTACCTCACTAGTATCACTGTTTGCCAGGTCATTACTGGTCAAAGCCAAACACAACCAAGCAAACAATTATTAAGCCGAATAGAATTAAGTTCATTATAAAGTTCTATCCCTACAACTAATCAAGCAATACTAATCTTACAATAAAAAACAACAAGCAAGGATTGGTCATACCTGGATTCGCTTCAACTCCAATCTCATCAATAGAACTTCTATCAGAAAAGAATTCATAATCTTACAACAATTCCTGATCCATAACATATCTTAATCAATTTCAATTTCATGCACATAATAAAATCCTAACCCTGAATTTCATAAATTTTACTCCTAATAACAGATCTATAAAAAATCAACACACCTGTTCTTTTTGTTCACATTTCAGTAAAACCTTCAAATGCGTCTTTCACCAAAATTCTTAGTTATCTCCACAATTCCTTCAATATATAGATTCTCGATTAATAAAACAATTACTAGAAAAGACTATAATTTTAGAACCACAAAGGTTTGTTTAGATCCACGCTTACCTAGTGTGCAGATCTCGCTTGAATAGAACCTTAATTCAAACAAATAATAAACTACGATCATAATCTTATAATTTGCTAATATTGAGAAATTACAAATTCTAAGATAGATCTTACATTTAATTGATCATAGATTCTATGAGATCTCAAAAAAAAAAAAAAAAAAGATCTTGAATCAGAATAAGGTTCTTCCTCGAAAGCTCCTTCAAAAACCATAAATAGAATCCTAAGAAAGATGTAGATTTCTTGAATCCTTGAAAAATCATGATTAGGTCTTATTACCTGAACTAAAATCTTGATCTCCTCTTGATGAAAAACTCATAATAGATCTTTTTAGAGAGGTTTCTAGGTTTAGAAAGAAGAGGAATAGGGTAAAGATATAAATAAACTTTTGTGACCCTTCAATTTCCATAACAGTACTTTAGAAACAAAAAGACAAGAAATCCTTCAATTCTTGTAACAACACAGGAAATGAAAAGACACGAAACCCTTCAATTCTTGTAACAGCACAGGAAACGAAAAGACATCTCATGTATTTTATGCCTGCCATATAATACACATAAATAAAACTTATAAGGATGGACCATAAAACCCTCTTATTTTTCAACATATGACAACTTTTGCCCTTTATCATAATTTATTGAAGATTTACTATTTTTAAAGACTTCTTGACCATCATCAATGTGAGGGATGGTTATTATATATCTGATTTATTAGGAATGACCAAAATTTCTCTCTCCTTAATTAACAAATGACATTCCTTTGCCCTTCTGTATAAAATATTTTTCCGTATATTACATCTCTCCCCTCCTAAAAGAAACTTTCGTCCTCGAAAGTTACCCAAGTCACTATCTCCTTTTTATCCATACATCCATCAGTTCTCTATCACTCCTTTTCTTCTTGTTTCTGATTCTTTACACCATATTAACCCATCTTCATGTTTATATATGCTAGCTAGAATTTTATTCCATTGATGTCTCTTTAATTCTTAACTTTTACCACTCAATTTGGATTCACTTCCTCCGTTACTTCACAACATCTCTTGACTATAACTTAAACTTATTAACAATATTTATCGAGAAATCTTGCCTCGACCTCATTGTATTAAATCTTCAATTTAGTTTCCTCGAGCAATGTTTAGAAAGCTGAAAATATCATAACTATAATTCCCAATTTAAATTCCAAAACTCAAATCTTACATTAACTTGGAGCTCCAAATATCACTGTGTTACTTGTACTTTCATTTATTCAACTTAGTTTTTATCCTTATTGTTCCATATAAAAAATAATTCACATCACTTGCATATCATTCATCTAATCTCAAAATACTCATTAACTAATCATACTTCTTCCAATATATTTTCTCAATCTCCAATATATTTTCTTATATTTTCCATCAATATATACATGAAGATTAAAATTAATACTTATGTCCTTAAGTAAACATTTAAACTCATCGAATGACTTCTAACTCTTCCTTTGACATCATTACTCCTAACGTTCCAATAATTCTTTGATATTTAGATTACTAATGCACTTTGTCTCTAGGATTTCACCATACAAATCCATTTATTGGCCCAATATTATGTGATTGTTCTTCACTTGGATTTGGTATCCTTATATAACTATTAAATCTACTTCTTAACAAAAGATTTTCTTTGATTATATATTTTTATCTTAGTTCACAAATCAATCATTACATCCTCTAAAAAAACTATAGATTGAACTGTAGAAAACTCAATCCAACTCATTAACACAATCAAACCATTATACTTTATCTCTAATTACCACCATTTCCATCGAAACTTCGTTAGGACATATTCACATTATCATCCTTTAAATAACAATCAGAAACTCAAATCACGAAATTTAAGATTTTTCAACTCTAACTCTAATGATCAAACCTTATATTTACTTTGTTATTTCAGATGATCATAACATCTATGTCTCTATTGGTTAATCAATTTTTTTTTTCATTATTGTCAGACACCATAGTTAATCCACAATTTTGTTTACTATTTGTGCCATTCCAATTGTCTTTCAAACTTGTATAACTATGTTATATAATGATTTATATATGTAGTCTCATATATACTTTTCTAAGATCCATCCTAAAACCCATCATCATATATTAGTTCAGATGTCATTATCGTCCATCATTCATAGATTTCTCATACCTTACAACTCACTAATATCACATTTCTTTCTTACAACTACTGTTTCACATATACATTCATATCTATATAAGATTCAACTATTCTCTTATTTAATGATTATTCCAATCCTTCTCATCTAGTCTTAAATATAATCTTTCTCACTTACTTTCATTCTTCAACATGACTTTTGTCACTTACTTTCATGTGTCTACTAGGCTACAATAGAATTGTCAACCGTTTATAAAGATTTTCTTTATAACTCCAATTTCTTCCAATCAACTTTAGTCATCTTTCTTTCGCCTCTAACTTCTGTCTACATATCATCTTTAATACTGTCATCTTATCTCATAACAGTCTTTATTTCTCTCCCATTTTCACCAATCATTTTCTTATAGTTCCGACCCTTCATTGTCATGCTAATACTTATTATCTCAAACTTTACCGTAAATTACTTTGAATACTCCTCCAACAACTGTATTAGCATTTTCTTCATCCTTACTGTAAATCCCGGTATTCTCAGTAGTTAAGAAACCCCGGGAATTGGAAGCGAAACCCTAATCCGGTCCAGTTTGAGTCTAGTGAGAGGAGCTTAGGAACCCTAAATCCGGCTTTCCTTGGTTTCATAATAAAGAAGTTTTATAAAGTAAATGAAGTTGAATTATTGTTCTAAAGTATATTTTAGACCTTTGAAAGTTTTAAATTCAGGAATTTTTCAATTTCGCCTTCCGAGCTCAATTACGGAAAAGCGTGCCCGGACCATGGATTCAGAAAAATGTTCCGGAATATTCATTAGAACCGTAATTTTATAAGGATTCAAAAATATCAATTTTATAATTTTCTGGGCTATAAAATTACAGTTATAGCTTTTCCCGTGTTTTCGTTACAACCGGTAAAGTAGATGTCTTGTCTACTATTCACAAGTACAACTACACTACACACTACCCATACCCTATATTACATCCTTACAACTACTCATTTCAATTTTCTTTTCCAAGAAATTTTGTCTCTTAAATAATTATCACATCTATTACATTTTAATTATCTAAATTACAAAAAAATCAAATTTCACACACACATTTCCAAACCAACACCCCCCCCCCCCCTTCATGGCCGGCCCCCCCCCCTTTCCCTCTCTTTTGTTTTGTTTTTGATATTTTTATTCAATTATAAACCCTAATCTATTCATATATAAAGATATTTTTCTCTCTCTCTCTTCATTTTACTTGTTTCAAATTTTTACAAAAGAGAAAAACTCTCTCTTTCTCCTCCTTGGTGCCGTGAGCTTCCCCCTCCCCCACTCTCACATTTTCAACTTGTTTTCTCCTCTTTTTGCTCCAAGACTCCATTGGTAGGTTGATTTTAAGTCATGTTCATCCCAAATCTTGTAATGGCAAGATCATTCTTGTGTGTTTTCCACCATTTATCTCAATGAGCACGAGCAAGGGACATGAAAACACTACTACAAGAATCTCAAGCCATCACAAGAAGTGGATCTAGTATTTGAAAGGGTTTTGTTTGAAATATCATCTTGTTCATGCATGTAAAGTAGAGATCTTGTATATATATTGATGTTCATGCCATGAGATTTATGATTCATGCATTATAGTTAGTAGATCTAATGTTTAGACATCCACATCTTCATTTACATGTATGATAATAGAGTTATTTTGATTTCATGCATTGATGATCATAAAAATGTAGTCTTGTATATGTATAGATATGTTATATAGTAGATCTTCATATATAGGAGGCAAGAACATTGAAAAAATGAAAGGTTTTGTCAAATATGAATAGTTGGAAATTCGGATAAAATTAGAACCCTACTTTGAAAACCACCAAAACTATCTTTAAACTCATATTTCACACGAAAAATGAAGGGTATGTGTAATAGGTATATTGAAGGAATGATTTCCATAAGTTTAGATGAGTTTAGGCATGATATAAATGTAAAACAAGTAGTAAAGTTAGAATGAAAAATATTGATTTATGGATGTATAGTCAAATTCGTATTTTTAGGTGATGCCCACATAAACACTTAGTATCTAAGCTTAGATGGCATGTTTTATGAGCTAAATGAAGTCTTTAGATAATAGATATATTGGAGCCCCAATTTTTGATACATTAAAAAGTTTTTCTCCTGAAAATGCAAGAAAAGAAAAATTACAAAATTCGGATTTTTATGAGTAGCTTATTCAAAAACATATTTACTCAATGAAAAATGTGGGTTTTTATGCATGAATGAAGGTCATGACTAATATGGATGTTGGGAACTCATTTTTAATTAGGAGATAAGTAAATTCTAAGGATAAAATCATAAAAACATTAGGGGATGTAAGGTTGGTGATAATAACTTTTTATAAGGGGCCATTAAGGAAATTCTTGATAACTAGGAATTCATAAGAGTCCATCATCAAAGATCATCAAAACTATGCATTTATGGATTTCATTACATGATATTCATGTTAGGAATTCATTCATATACCATTTATGCATGAATCATCGACTAGGAACATTTCTCATCAAAAGCAAAGCAAATTTTGGGAATTGGAGGGCTTTATGGAACAGATCTGATCCTACTGTTCCGTGACCTTAATGTTTTCAAAACTTGAAATTAATATTATAAATAGATAGATCTTTCGAAGTAGATAGAGATCGATATAAAATTTGCGAAATTCCGAGTTAAAATGACCAAGTTATGATCGTTTTAAGTCGGAGCTTCCGCAAATAGCGAGAATTCCGAATTCATCTAGTCTAGATGCATAGTTTGGAATAGTTACATGATGAGTATCTCATTAGGATTATTCTTACTTGGTAGGTGATCCCGAACAAGACGACACCCTACCTCCCGACTATTACTACTAAAAAGACCGGTGTCCAATGGCGAGTGAGTTTTACTTCCACTCTCAATTAATGATTGTGATTGTAAATGTAGTGGCACTAGTGGTGTAGGCAAAGATAAAATGGATATGTATGATGGGTTATATGGGAATTATATAGTCTGCTGTTGATGTGTGAAATGGAACTTAAGAAATATCGACACCGGGTGTTAAGCCATTGGCTGATTAATGAATGTCTGCGTATACTTGTTGGTCACCTAAAAGAATTGACTAATGAATATTCGACTTTAATTGCAATTGGATTCATTCATATCACGATGGGGATGGAGCATTAGCATTGGTTGGTTTTTCGTGATCCATAAAACGAATATGTTGGTTAATTATGATCCATAAAACGAATTATTGTTCAGTTGACCGTGAGCTTAAACGGCGTCGTACCGCAGGATTCGTTAATCTGCTAACCCGGGATGGAGGGCGCAAGTCCATCCACATATGATTTCCGGTTGGTCATATGTTTGTTGAACTCATTTATTTGATGCATACACTTGCTTGAATAATCACTTGTTTGAATGAATTGTACTTAATTGTGATATGGAAGTTCTTACTCACTAAGTTAGTTAGCTTATGCCCCCATAGTTTTTACTTATTGCAGCACGAGTTTATCTGGCTTAGACCGAGGCAAGCCACAGCTCAGGTACCGGAGATAGGAGTTTCCCATAGAAGTTTACTTCATTCTTTTTGTATAGACTTCCGTTGGAAACTAAAGGACTCTGGATGACTGTAATGGATTTGATATTATTTTGCGGGTGAATGCCCCTTAGATTTTGTAAAGTATAATTAGGCGTTTTGGTTTATTATCTATGGCCAATGAATGCCACATTAAACTATTTAACTCCATCGGTTGAGTATTCTATTGTCGTAAAGGAACGCTTTACATCTATATAAGACTCCCGAAGGGCTCGGATAGGAAATTCGAGAGTCTTATTTAGTATGTGGCGGGCTGTTACGTTTAGGATACCCTATGGGGCGTAACACTTACACTTGCCAATAACTTTAAGCGGTTATTTATTTCCATACTTCCTTCAAACACCATATTTATTTTACTTCATTATATAAAAGAAATGAAAGAAAAACCATAAATATATATAATTGTATTAATTTGATTGTTATGCTCCCAATAAATTTTAATAGATGAGTTATTTATTGGTATATTTCACTTGCTGGTATTATCATTATTTAGACTTTTGTCTTTTTGATTCTCGATTTTTTTTTCATAATCATTTTACATTCTTCCTTTTTATTTAAGTTGATTTTATGAGTTTACCATTTCATTAACGATTTTGACCTTTGCCATAATTGATAACTTTTATTGCATTTGTTATTAATGTTAATGTTATAGTTACAAGGTCAACCAATTCTCATAGTTATTTCTTATTTTTTCTATCATAACTATAATTTTATTTTGTCTTTTCTTCACTCATTTAGTTATGTTATACATTTGTATATATATATGTATATATATTCTCATATATTTTGTTGTTTTGCTTGTAAAAAAAAAAATTTAATTTAATTTTTTTTTATATCATAAATTTGATAGTGAGAGAGGCTGACAAATATCAAGAGTAACTAAACTGACCGGTACTAAACTAACATATGACTTGAATTTTAAGACAGACTCAAAATAACATGACTTAAAAAGGCTGGACATGACAAGAATGGAGGCGACAAGATTTGACAAAGCATGATAAAACAACCGACAATACTTACTAAACATAACATTTATAGAATAAAATAAACCATGAACTCGTCAGTCCCACTTCACATTTTCTTATATTAGACTCATTGTTATTACATGTTTGTATACTAATTGAAGATTCAAATTACTATAATTATTCTTAATCCTTGAATTTTATAAGTTATCATTATTTAGTTGTCACTACCACTATGGAAATTTGGTATGGTAGTTCTCATTTTCATTCTCTTTTATTTATGGCTCTAATATTTTACCTGTGTTATTTGTTATTTAAAATCTTTAGAGATGCTTATAAAATTCTTTTTTTTTTTCTATCCTTGTGTCTTTTGAATTTGCATCATTTAATTCAAATAATGCTTCTTCTTTTTCTTCTTTTTTTTTTTTTTTTCACTTTTCTTTGAATTTCATAATTAACAATCATTAAAGATTTGTTGGCGTTGTGTTATTAAGGATTTATTGACTGTCATTAAAGATTTGTTGATTATTGTAGGTTGTCTCTTGGTTAACTTAAGAGGAGGTTTCAATAATTTATTTCATTAAATTAATTTTGGAATTTATAGTCATTAAAATTGTAACGGTTGAGTTCTAAATTTCTTTATGTAAGTTACGATTATTAATTTATGTATTTATATATTCTCTTTAACTTACTCTAGTCATTATTGTTTTGTCTGTTACATTTCATTAAATGTCATTAACTTCTTGTAAAAACATGTATATATATTAAAGTAGAATCTTAAAAGGTCATAAGTTTAGTAAGAGGGTATTTTGGTTTTATAAATTATCATTTCTAGATTTTTGTTGAGCTTTATTTGTTTTACTGATCACTTTTCTATGTATTTAAGGGAGCAACAACAAAAACAAAAATAAAATAACAAATATTCCAAGAAAATATATGAAAATAATTATGAAAACATAATGACATAAATGAAATAAATATAATAATTATAAGCAATAAGCTATAATGAAAGAAACAATAAGAAATCGTAATGAAGAGGTCAACCTAGAAAATTAGAAACAACTTTATGCTTTCCATAGCTACTAACTTTCTTGTAATCTACCCCCTCTCTTCATCTCACCGTCCTAAGGAGTTCATAACCTAATTTCCCTAAAGATCATAAACCTATGCTCTGATAACAAATAAGTTGTAACGCCCTAAAATAAGTTGTAACTCGCCACGTGTCCTCTCTTGATTAGGATACGCTAAGGCTCTAATATCCACAAAATTTCAAATATCACCTGTAAACACACATAAGGTATCTCATAAACATAACCTGTATAACCTGGAATACAGCTTCTGAACAAACTTCTAATTTAAAACAATCATACAAGTTGGCAATACCAGACCAACTAAACCAAACCACCAATTCATAGTGAAAACCTTCTTTACAACCTAGAACTTCCTACAACATAAAATCCTAAAGCTTTCACATAAAACATAAAACATAAACAGATAATTTCCAAGTCTTCAATATATCTAAACACTTCTCTCCTTGTCACGCCCCATGGGGGTATCCTAAACGTCACAGTCCGCCACATACTATATAAAACTCTCGAAATTCTATCCGATCCCTTCAGGAATCTTGTATAGATGTAAAACATCCCTTTACGACAATAGAATACTCAATCAATGGAGTTAAGAAGTTTAATGTGGCATTCATTAGCCATAGATAATAAACCAAAACACATATATAAATTACAAAGTCTAAGGGGCATTTCTCCGTAAAATAATATTAAGTCCATTACAGTCATCCAGAGTCTTTTAGTTTCCAACGGAAGTCTAAACAAAATCAAAATAAACTTCTAAAGGAAACTCCTAGCTCCGGTACCTGAGCTGTAGCCTGCCTTGGCCTAAGACAAATAAATTCATGTTGTAACAAGTAAAAACTATAGGGGCGTAAGCTAACTAGCTTAGTGAGTGAAAACTTCCATATCGCAATTAAGACAAATCATTCAAGCAAGTGGTTACTCAAGCAAATGATATGAATCAAACAAATGAGTTCAGCAAACATATGACCAGCCGGAAATCATATGTGGATGGACTTGTGCCCTCCATCCTGGGTTAGCAGATTAACGAATCCTACGGTACAACGCCGTTTAAGCTTACGGTCAACTGAACAATATTTCATTTTATGGATCACGATTAACCAACAATTTCGTTTTACGGATCATGATTAACCAACATATTCATTTTATGGATCATGAAAAACCAACAAATGCTAATGCTCCATCCCCGTCATGATATGAATGAGTTCAATTATAATTGAGGTCCAATAATAGATTAATCCAATTCTTTTAGGTGACCAACCAATATTAGCAGACAATCAATTATAACTCCTTGCTATACAAGCAATAGCTTAACACCCGATTTCGATATTCCTTAAGTTCAACTTCACATATCAACAGCAGACAAGTATATAATTCCCATATACCCTATCATGCATATTCATTTTTATCTTTGCCTAAACAACTAATGCCACTATCATTACAATCACAAGCAATAATTAAGATCGAAAGTAATACTCACTCGGCCATGGTACGCCGGTCTCTTAATAGTAGTAGTCGGGTGGTAGGGTATCGTCGTGCTCGGGATCACCTACCAAATAAGAACAACCTAATAAGAATCGCATCACTTAACTAATTCAAGCTATGCATCTAAGCTAGACAAAATCGGAATTCTCGCTATTTGCGGAAGTTCCAACTTAAAATGGCCATAACTTGGTCATTTTAACTCAGAATTTCGCAAATTTTATATCTAATTCTAATATTATTTTCAAGTTTTGAAAACATTAAGGTCACGGAATAGTGGGATCAGATCTGTTCTGTAACTTTCCCTTTTCCGAAAAATTGTTTCGCATTTAGTAAAAATGTTTCTAGTTGATAACTCATGCATAGATGGAATATGAATGAATTCCTAGTGTGAATGTCATGTATTGAGTCCAATATATGCATGATCTTGACAATTTTTGATAATGAACTCTTAAGAACTCCTAATTATTATAAGACTTCACAATAGCCATTTCTTAAAAATCTATCTTTCCAATTCTTGCATTCCCTAGGGTTTTAAGATCTTATTCTTAGAATTCATTTACTATCTAAATAAAAATGAGTCCTTAACATCTATACTATCCATGACCTTCATTTATGCATAAAAATCCACATTTTTCACTTGGCAAATATGTTTTTAAACAAGCTTTTCACAAAAATCCGAATTTTGGAAATTTTCTTTTCTTGCATTTTTCCTATGAGAAAACTTGTTTAATACACCAAAATTTGAAGCTTTATTATATCTATTGTCTAAGGACTTCATTTAACTCATAAAACTTGCAATTTGAGCTTGAATACTAGGTGTTTATGTAGGCATTACTCTAAATTACGAATTTAACAATTTGATCACTAACTCAAGATTTTCCATTCTAACTCCACTTCTTGATTTAATATTACTCATGCCTAAACTCATCTAAACTTATAAAAATCATTCCTTAGAGATACCTATTACCCAAACCTTTCATTTTTCATGAAAAATATGAGTTTCAAGGTGGTTTCAAGGGTGTTTAAAATAGGTTTCAAATTCCATCCGAATTTTCTACTAGGTATTTCTAACAAAATCTTTTCTTTTTCAAGTTTCTTGTCTCCTATACATGAAGATCTCTCATATAACACATCTATACACATGCAAGGCTAAGCTTTTATGATCATTAATGCATGAAAGCTCAAAATAACCATATGAACATAAATGTAGATGAAGGTATGAGTGTCTAAACACTAGATCTACCATATATAGTGCATGAATCGTGAGTTTCATGGCATGAACATAACTTTCCATGCAAGATCTCTACTTTTACATGCATGAACATAACATTATCTCAACAAAAACTCTTTTAAACACTAGATCCACTTCTTATGATGGCTTGATATTCTTGTATTAGTGTTTTCATATCCCTAGCATATGCTCATTGGGATTAAAAGTGGAAAACACACAAGAATGGTCTTGCAATTACAAGATATCTTTTGATAAAATCTATCCAAGCTCATGAAAATCCATTCTTACATATCCTATCCTAAGAACCTTTCATTTCTTAAATAAAAACTTCATTTTTGAGTTGGTAAACATGTTTTTAAAATAGGCCTTGGCCAAAATCCGAGAATAGAATTTTTATTTTGAAAATCACTTTTGATTCTTGTAAAAAGAAGTCTTGATGATATACATGTATTAAGCCTTCATTTTCTTAAGTAAAAATTACATTTTGACACTTGGAAAGTGGTTTTGAAATAGGGGTCTTGCCAAAATACGAATTTCATAATTTTGTTTGAGTTCATAACTAAGATCTATACTTAATATGAACATAAACATAAAACAAATGCATGGTAATAAGCTATAAACATCATGGATCTAAACTTTACTTATCAAAATCTTTCATTTATGGTATCTATACCCTAAGCCCTTCATTTTAAATGAAAAATATACATTTTGAAGTTGAAAAACCACTTTTCTAAATATGGTTCCATTTTCATCCGAATTTTCAAAAGTTGTTTTTGTTGAAAATAAAATAGATCTTAAGTTTCCTACAATTTTCCTACCATCATCATGCTATAGCAAGTTGTTCATGAACATAAACAAAGATCTAATGCATTTATGAACTTAAGACACTAGATCTAGTCTCCTAAACTAGTTTTAAATGCATGAATCACTAAGATAGACATGTGGATGATAGATCTATGCATAAATCATAAGAAATAACAAAGATAACAACTTAAATAACAAGATCCATGGCATAAACGAAAATCAAAGCTACAAAAATTTAGATCTACAAAATATATCAACTTTAAACAAGAAAATAATTATAATACAAGAGAATAAAAGTGGTGGAGACGAGTGTTTTATTTTTTGCATCATCATCCTAAGCTTTTAAGCTTATGGAAGGTCATTTGATGCATGAACCTTCATTACACTTTACCTATATCACCTATGGAGGCTTTGAGATGAAGATTTGCTTAGAAATCTTCAAGAAATATGGATGGAAGCTAATGGAAGATGAGGGGCAGCTTGGTTCTTGAAGGAACAAGAACAAGAAGAAGAAGAAAAGAGGAAATAGAGAGAGAAAAGGTTAAAGAATGAAAGAGGGAAAGTGAATAATTGAAGGAGTGAGAGAAAATGAGTGTTTTAATTGTAAGAAAAGAAGAAAAAAAAAATAAAACAAGGCATCCAATGTGTGTGTGTGCTACACGTGAAAATGAGGGAGGAAAGAGAGGGAAATTGTTGAAATTTGACTTGAATTGAATTGTGTAATAAATGTGTAATGTAACTTTCTTAAGAAGGAGTAGAAAATAATTAATTTAGTCAAAATATAAATAAATAAAGGACAATGGCAGCCATAAAGAGGGTCAAAAATCTGCCATCAATTGTGGGATAATGTGTAGAAAGATTGAAGTGAAAAGGAAGTGATATGTGTAAGGTGTACTTGAAGGTATGGGTTGTAAAAGTACTTTCTTAATAAAATAAATAATAAAATAAAATTGGAAAATTTATTCCAAATATTTGTAGCAGATTTTTCATAATTAAAATTAAATAATTATTTGAATTATTTTAGTATTTTAACAAATATGTTACCGGTACGGTCAAAATACGCGAATATGGGCTATAAATAATATTTTTATAACCCGAAAAATTCTAAAAAAATATTTTATGAGAATAAAAATATTCTTAAAATATTTTTCAATTATTAAATTAATTTATTTTATTTTTAGTATCGGATCTTACACAGAATCTGATCCCGTAAAGACCCGAAACGAATTAAATTTTAGAAAAACAAAATTTTCTATAACATATAAAATATTTATCTAAAAATATAAGACTTTATAAGAATAATAAAATTTTGTAATGAAATAAAAATGAATAGTGCAAAAGACTAATCAATTACCGGTAATAATGGAAATACGATAAAAAGGTTATAACTGCAACTTTTATAACTGGAAAAATTATATAACTGATATATTTAGAAATCTTATGAAATTACGAGTCTAACGGTACTATTGGTATATTTTTTATATATCGAGCCCGGGACACGCTTTTCGAAGTCTGTATCCGAACGAGTTCGAAATAGGTAAAAAATTTACCAATATGATATTTTTAAACAAACTCATATTACTATGAGCTATTCTACATATTTAACTATATCTCGGCCTCTAGGGTTAGGAGCACTAGATTGCCGGACTTAATTATTGTATTCCGCTTAGGGTTTTCGGGTGATTTTCCGGTTTAGATCTTTGCCAATTTGGAAACTGATATTTTATGTTTATACCACATATTTAATTTGAGAATTTTATTTTATATTTCTTTTTTGTAAGTATTTATTATCTTTTAAAGTTTTCGGAATTTTTGAATTGGGTTTCATTTCCGAAAGTTAATCATTATTTACTTTTTAATAATTCGTTTTTGGGATCTATATTACCCAATTTTATAAATCGGAGTCACGTATGGAATTTGTCGTACGTAGTGGTTTTGGAATTGAAGACCACTGAGTTTTTATTTTATTTTTAAATATTTTCATTTTCTCAAGATTAAGAAGTTTCTGAATTCGTTCGTGTTTTTGGACTAGTTGAAATTCGGTTTTAATTTGGAGTGATTTTTAGGATTTATTTTCTAAGTTCATCTTGAAATTATTTACTGAAATTTTCCGGGGCTTACAGACTTAGATTAGAATTCCTTTGAAATCTTTAATGTAGTATTTTGGATGTTGTAAAGATCATCACGATCCTTGGAATTAGCGGGGGAATGCCCCTAAGAAATCATGTAATAGACCTTTGGATATTAATGATATAATATGTTTTATTTCTGGATTCTTGTATGTTCATTTTTACTTGCTTAAACTATTCTTCCCAAAAGCATCTCCTATTACCATGCTAGACACCTTACATGTAATACTAAGGCTTTCGCATGACTAAGGTAGTCATTCTTGAGCCTTGATATTATATGTAGCGGGCTGCCATGTTTAGGTTACCCTTCGGGGCGTGATAGTTTAAGTTGGCATCAGAGCAACAAGTTTATAGAAATAAAGGTAATAGGAATAAGTCTAGAATAGAAAAAGATAGATATGTTTATGGAAGGACTTAGATAAGATTATATAAGTTTAGAAATTCTCAAAAAGAAGAATTAATGACCTTCCTTGTCTTTTATAGCTTACTCTTGGATAAGTTAGAATTAAGGTCCAATGCTTGAACTTAAGAAGTGATGAAACCTTTGTGGACTACCGGTTAAAAGTAAGAAGCCTATGTAAGGAGTTTGAAGTTTCTTACGATATGGAACGGCTCACGTGCCATTACAACCACACCCCTATGTTCCAAGAAGCTACGTTCATTTCCCGAAACGATAGACATCCAGTTTTCCCAATTTTTGAATTTGGATTTCCATAGGCCGATTATATATCCATGCCCATGATGAGCTAGCGGATTCACGGATAAGACAAGGATGATTCTAGACATCAAGAAGCTAGTCAAGATTTTGGAGAGGCTGTTGAACCAACCCCAAGTGGGAACATTCCAAGTAGAAGCCGATCTCACATTCCCCTAATAAGAGACCTGACCGATAATAAAGTGATGGAAGTATCCGATGAAGAGTATGTGTCACAGACGGAGTTTGATCAACGGAAGCCAAGCATGTCTAAGAATCAACCCTCCCATAAAGGAAAAAGAATGATGGTCCGAAGCTACTTGAAGCTATTCGAAACTAAAAGGCCAAGGACGACTTTTAGACCCAACCACCGTAATGCAACTCCCTCACCAAGAAGATCAAAGAAAGAAGGAAGGATCCACATGAGCAATCCCATGTGTCCAACAAGAATTTTGTAACCAGGTCGACTTAGGATATAGGATCGATTAGTAGTTTAATTTATGTTTTCGAAAAAGTGTTTAATATTTGTTGTATTTTGAATTTCTTTGCAAACCTTGATTTCTTTATAAGATTTTATTCCCTTCTATGCTTTTTAATTAAATATTTTGGTTTAAACAAATTTCATCTCTTGATTTAGTTGCTTAAACTTCTCTTGTGTGATATTTCTCTTTACATGTTTATTTCTTTGAAAAGCCCGCAATTTCCGTAACTTAGTATGTAAAAGACTTAATAATCTAGTATTTACGTAAACGATTAAAACAGCCGACCTAGAAGGGGACGACCAAGGATGAGGCAGGCATCGAATAACCCGCCTGAAGAAGTTAACCAACCAGAAGTACCCCCTGTGGCTCCTGCCCCAACCAGCAAGGCAATCTCCAAGCCACTCTGGGTCAATTAACACAGCTTCTTAATGTGTTAGTTCAACAACAACAGAGGAATATGCCACCACCGGCACCAGCTCAAGCACCACCCCAGCAGGCACCTCAAGCATCTGTACATGGACCAGCAGCACCTGATGCTCAATCACATACAGCACCCTTGCCGCCTCCGCCACCACCTCGACCATACAGAACTTCACTCCCAGATTTTATCAAAAGTAACCGTTACTTTGACGGAGCTTTTGGGAAACCAGATGAAGCTGAAGATTGGCTCGCGCAGATAGAACGATCTTTTGCCGCCTATGAAGTTCCTCATCATCTTCGAATAAGCTATGGTACTATATGTTGAGGTTTAATGCCCGCGTCTGGTGGAGTCCAAGAGTAGGGAATTGCCGCCACCTATCACCTGGGATATGTTTCGGAATGAGTTTCTGGAAAATTATTTCCCTGGAAGTTTAAGAGTAAGGTATAGTGCGGATTTCTTGCACATATCCCAGAAAGGAAAATCCATAGAACAATATGAGACGGAATTCAGCCGACTCCTGCAGTATGCTCCGGATTCTTATAAGTATAGTGAGGAGCTGAAACGACAAGTGTTCCTGAATGGGTTAGATGAGGACTTAAGGATGCGGTTAGAAGAGTTTGACATCCGCACCTTCAGAGAATTGGTTGAAAGAGCAAGAATTGTTGAAGGGGCCAAGAAAAGGAAAGCTGGGACTTCTGAGAAGAAAGTGCATGTGTTTGGAAGGAAATTTCAACCAGGAACAAGCTCCAATTTCCCTTCTAAGAGGTTTAAACCAATTAGCAACTTTAAGGGAAATTTCAGTGGACAAAGGATAATTCCAAGGCAGCAGTAAGTTGTTGGAAATGCAAAGGGCGCATCCAAGAGATGCCCCCTTCTCCAGAACAAGTGTTATTTCTGTGGTGACCCGAGCCATAAGATTCCGGATTGCCCAAAGAAAGCTTCTACGACTTGTTTCGTATGCAAGCAAATGGGACATTTTGCCAACGAGTGTCCCCAAAGAAATCTCACAACAAATCGACCTGTTGGATCTTCAGGAGGACTTGCCCCGACAAGGAGTGGGAATGGAAGCGGAAGTCGCTCGGCATCATCTATGCATGGGCTGAGAATTTACAACCTTGAAGGGCAATGGGTCTGTGAGGAGGATGCCGAAGAAGGAGTAGAGTTGGCTGCCCTGGACCATGGAGAGGAGTATGACTATAGCTTGGTTACAGGTTAGCCTCAACCTTTAAAATATATGTTGTTTTGATATCTGTTGAGTATAAAGTTATGATGTATGTTGGAAATAATAGATGTCTAGGGAACCTTATAAGGACAATAAGAATAGTAACACACGCGTCTTGAACGCAGGAACCATACAAATAGGGGACCTAACCGCTTATACCCTCTTCGATACCGGTGCAACACATTCCTTTGTTGCCGTAGTATAGCCTTGAAGACCGGTTTACCTATCACCACAACCAACAAGTTTTCGTATAAAAACCCCCACCGGTAGTGTGGTGACTACCAAAGAAGTAATAAGGAATTGCCCCATGAAGATACAAGGCCATGAAGCAACTACCGATCTTATAGTAATAGAAATCAGCAAGTACGAAGTGATTCTCGGAATGAGTTGGTTGTCCATGGTGGAAGCAAAGGTAGATTGTAGAAATAAAAAGGTGGAATTCATGGGACAAGACGGGAAGAAAGCTACGTTTTTGGGAGAATCCGCAACTTCTAAAAGTTTGGAGTTAAGTTCGTTCGAGAATTGAAGAGGTTGAGGAAGGAGTTGAAAGTTATGTGGGAAGTACGGAGGAGGATAAGGAAAGACCCAACATTGACGACATCCCCATCGTTAATGAATTCTCATGTTTTTCCAGAAGAATTGCCTGGGTTACCCCCAAAACGAGAAATCGATTTTGAGATCGATTTGATGCCAAAAACAGAACCTATATCCAAGGCACCATACCGAATGGCACCTGTTGAGCTCAAGGAACTTAAGAAGCAATTACAAGAATTGCTTGACCAAGGATTTGTTAGACCAAGTGTCTCGCCTTGGGGAGCTCCGGTATTATTCGTAAAAAGAAAGATGGATCGATGAGGTTGTGTATTGACTATCGAGAACTCAATAAGGTCACTATAAAGAATAAGTATCCATTGCCAAGGATTGACGATCTCTTTGACCAACTACAAGGAGCAAGTGTATTCTCACGCATTTGAGATCTGGATACCACCAGCTGAGGATAAAACCAGAGGATGTGTCAAAGACCGCTTTTAGAACTCGGTATGGACACTATGAGTTCATGGTCATGCCATTTGGATTAACTAATGCACCAGCTGCTTTCATGGACTTGATGAATCGGGTGTATAAGCCGCTCTTGGATAAATGCGTGATTGTCTTCATTGATGATATTTTGGTCTATTCTAAAACACGGGAGCAACACAAAGAACATCTGAGAATGGCATTACAAACCTTAAGGGAGCACAAGTTATATGCCAAATTATCCAAGTGTGACTTTTGGTTGGACCAAATATCTTTTCTAGGACATGTTATCTCAGGGAAAGGAATATCAGTAGATCCTGAAAAGATTAAGGCCGTAATGGAATGGAAACAACCAAGGACGGTGACTGAGATTAGAAGTTTTCTTGGATTAGCTGGCTATTACAGGAAGTTTGTGCAAGATTTCTCAAAAATAGCTAAGCCACTAACTCAGTTGACCCAGAAGAATGAAAGATTCATTTGGAATGAGAAGAGGGAACAAAGTTTCCAAGAGTTAAAGCAACGGTTGGTATCTGCTCCAATTTTAACCTTACCTGATCCGAAAAGCCATATACCGTCCATAGTGATGCGTCAAGAAATGGCTTAGGATGTGTGCTTATGCAAGAAGGGAAAGTAATTGCTTATGCTTCACGGCAGTTGAGGCCGCATGAACAAAATTACCCGACGCATGATCTTGAGTTAGCCGCAGTTGTCTTTGCTCTCAAGCTTTGGAGGCACTACCTATATGGACAGAGATGCGAGATTTATACGGACCATAAGAGCCTCAAGTATTTATTTACACAAAAGGAATTGAATATGAGGCAAAGGAGATGGTTGGAGTTGATCAAAGACTATGATCTTGGAATAAATTATTGCCCTGGAAGAGTGAATGCGGTAGCAGACGCTTTGAGTCGGAAGAACCATGGAGAAGTTGCAGCCATGCTCACAACTCAAAAAGAACTTATAAAGGAATTCGAGAGATTGAGCATCGAATTTGTGGGGCAAAGTGGGAAATAGAAATTTCCCATTTGGTAATGGAGCCAACTCTGATAGAAAGAATCAAAGAATCTCAGCGATATGATGAAGTCATACAAAAGTTGAAAAGTGAGATACAAGGAAAGGTATGACGATTTTGAGATAGATGAGGAGATGTAGTAAGAATGAAAGGGAAGATTATGTGTACCAATGATGAGGAGATGAAAAAGGAAATATGAGTGAGGCACATAACTCGGATATACCATGCACCCCGGTGGTACCAAGATGTACCAAGACCTTAAGAGTCGCTTTTGGTGGAATGGTATGAAAAAGGACAGCTGAATTCGTAATGAAGTGTCCCATATGTCAACAAGTAAAGATTGAACACCAAAGGCCAGGAGGACTTTTGAAACCATTGGCCATACCAGAATGGAAATGGGACCAAATTACCATGGATTTCGTATGTGGATTGCCCCGAACATCAGCCGGATATGATGCTATATGGGTAATTGTGGATCGACTTACCAAGTCAGCACACTTCATCCCCATCAACATGACCTACTCGATGGAAAAGTTGGCCCGGCTATATGTAAGGGATTGTGAGACTGCATGGAGTTCCAGCAGGGATTGTATCGGATCGAGATCCCGATTCGTGTCAAAATTCTGATGAGCCTTCAGAAGTGTATGGGAACCAAGTTACATTTCAGTACAGCTTACATCCACAAACTGATGGACAATCAGAGCGAACTATCCAGACCTTGGAAGACATGTTAAGAGCTTGTGTTATGGAATTCAAAGGAAGCTGGGAAGTACACCTACCTTTGGTAGAGTTTGCTTACAACAACAGCTATCATTCAACAATTAAGATGCCACCGTACGAAGCTTTGTATGGAAGAAGGTGTAGATCGCCTCTATTTTGGGATGATGTGGAAAAGTTAACAATTGGACCAGATCTCATCCAAGACGCCTCAGATAAAGTCAGGATTATTCAGCAAAGGATGAAAGAGGCCCAAGATAGACAGAAAAGTTGGGCAGATAAAAAACGGAATCCTTGAGTTTGTTGGTGATCATGTGTATCTGAAAGTGAATCCGATAAAGAGTATTCATCGTGTACGGGCTCGAGGAAAGCTAAGCCCAAGGTATATCGGACCTTTCGAAATCCTCGAACGAGTAGGAGATTTGGCTTATCGCTTGGCATTACCACCAAACCTGTCGGGAGTACATAATGTCTTCCATGTCTCAGTGTACTAAGAAAGCATATCCCCGACCCTGATCGGATTGTGGAACTTGAACCAGTCAGGCTGAAAGAGAACTTGACTTATGAGGAGCACCCAGTTCAAATTCTGGATCAAAAGGTTCAAAAGCTGAGAACAAGGAAATCCGATATGTCAAGGTGTTATGGAGGAATCATTCGCAAGAAGAGGCTACTTGGGAAGCCGAGGATGAGATCCGAAAGAAATATCCAAATCTCTTTGAAGAATCAGGTACGAATTTCAAGTTGCAATTTCAAGTTTTGAGGACAAAACTTTCTTTAAGGGGGTAGGTTGTAAATCCCCGAAATTTTTGGATTCGAATTATAGTTTAAACCCTAATCGGAAGTCAACCGGATTTCCAGTCAACAAACCCTAGTTTACCGTAACCGCTTAAGTCCGGCATTGCCGTTTTCTCAAGCCCTAGAAAACGAAGTTGGAAAATTAGCTAATAGTTCGTAATAGCTATAGGTTTTATAAAAATATCAGTTTTAAAATTCGATGTCCTTTGAACCCGATCGGACACAGTTCTTGAAAAACGTGTCCGGAGCTCGGAATAGGAAAAATATTCCGAATATACCGTTAGACTCGTAAAAATATAAGATTTCCAAAAATATCAATTTCGTAATTTTTCGGTAGCTAAAAATATCAGATATCGCTTTTATACGCGTATTTTCTTACTACCGGTATTAAATTGTCATGTCTACTTTTACATTACACTATTTTCTACTATTCTACACTATTCATCTATCTCTACTTTTTCTTACAACCTACTCTTACAAACCATACACCTATTTCTTACACATTTTCATTTCCAATACAACTTCACATCTTTCATTTCTTACTTTTAATTAACAAAATAACAAAAAAAAAAATTTCCCTCTTTTAATGCATGAAGCATCCCAAGAACAACCCCCCCCCCCCCCCCCCCCCCCCCCCCATGATGCCTCAATTTGTTTTATTTTTCACTTATTTAATTAACACAAATTATCTCCCACATTTTCCTATAATACCCCCTCATTCCTTCACCTCTTTCACACTTCTTCTTTACTAAAGTTACTCTCTCAAAATCTCTCAAGAATTCTCTCCAAGAAGTTCTTACAAGAAAAGATCTCTTTAGTCTTTCTTTTAGGTAAACTTTCTTCAAGAAATTCCTATGTTCATCTACTTAGTATGAACTTAGTGTGTGTTTTTAAAACCATGAAGGTTAAGAAAGCAACAATAGGTTCATACTTTGTTTTTGTTTAATCTCAACTCCTTTATGTTCCTTTATGTTTCTTTATGTTTCCTTTATGTTCATAACTGTCTAAATATCTATATAACTATATATATTATTTAGAGCATATAAGCTCAATGTCTTGCAATTTATTTATCTTTCATGCAATTTATTTACTTCATTGCAATTTATTTATTTCAAGTTGTTTTTAAGACTAGTCATTCTAGTCTTAGACTTGTCCTCATCAAGTCAAAACAATTTCTTTTTTTTTCTTTTCTTTTCGGGACTAGTCTTTTCTTAGTATCGGGGTACCTTGATGAAGTTAAGGTCCCAATACTTGATTTACTTTCTTCTTTGCTTAATCTTTCAAGTTATTATATTCCTCTATATTTCTATAGTTTATGATTCATATTCATGCATGAACATAATGTTTTTGTCTCAATAAAAATAAATGGGGAAGTGTTTTTGTCACGCCCCAAAGGGTACCCTAAACGCGACAGTCCACCACACTCGATATTTAAACTTAAGTATGACATCCTTAGTCATCCCATAAGTTTACATATCGGGTGTAAGGTGTACTTACACAACTTTTAGGATCACACTTTGAATCGAGTAGTCTTAAGAAAGCATACATAGCATTAAGAATAGAAATCACAACAGATAAATAGTAAAATTTTACAAAAACCAAGGGGGCGTACCCCTGCCAAAATAATGGGTGTCTACATCGTTTAGCTCCATGTTACAAATATCTGAGTCTACGTTAAAGAGATTTTCCTAGAAGTCCACGCCTATACTAGGTCCCGACTTCTTCAAAAGCTCCTTAATCCAATGATATACCTGCACAAGTGTCCTTTCGAAACAACCCAAAAATAGGGACACTGCAACAAAACTATTGGGGTATAAGCTAATTGCTTAGTGAGATTCATTTTCCAAATAACATACTCGATCAAGCTAAAATATCTATACAAGCAAGTTATAATTAAGCAACCATATGAATGCACAAGCAAATGAGCAAGCAAGCATATGATTTTCCGGTAATCATATGTGAATGGATTTACGCCCTCCATTCGGGGTTTGGGGTAGTTCATAAGTCATGCAACTACAGTTCCAATGTTGGTCCATAAGACATGCAACCATAGTCCCAATCTTAAGTGGGGTGGTCCATAAGACATGCAACCACAATTTTAATGTTGGTCCATAAGTCATGCAACCCTAGTCCCCTTCATTAAAGACCCGCTGCCTCCCGATCATACTTTTGTTCCCACCAAAAGCATTCTCGTAATGCAATGTGACTCACTACGTGATATGCATGTACAATTTATTTATATAATCATGGCATATTAATTAGATAATTTTAGAAGTGATCATACAGATTTTAGACACTCCAAATCTATACTAGCTCATACAAGTTATTGCAACAAAGCTTGCCTCGATATACTTATCGTTCATTCATACAAGTTTAGATCATCATTCAATCACAATTTTATCTTTTCCTAAGTCTAATGCCACTACTACTACAAGCACATCCAAGAGCATAATTAATTGAGAAATGAACTCACTTGTCCATGTAGTGAAATCCACTAGTCGTAATAGTCCTCGGGGAGTGGTAACCCTTCCTCCAATTCACCTAAGTACAAAGAATACCCTCAATGAGTATTTCTCATAAGGTTCTAATAACTTAACTATTCTAACTACTAAGTTCGTCAATTTCCGCATAAGATAAAGTCCTAACTTTAAATGACCATATCTAACTCCTTTTGACTCGGAATTGAGCATATAATATATCGATTTCTATCTACTTCGAAAGATCTATCTATTCCTAATATTATTTTCAAGTTTCGAAAATATTTAAGTCACCAAACAGAGGAAACAGTTCTGGTCGTCCGAAGACTCCAATTCCGAAAAATACTTTTTGTGGATGTTTGTGATGTTTCTAGCATATAGTTCAACTACTCATGCAATATAGATGATTTCCTATCATGAATGATATGATATGAACTTGACGCATGCATGCTTTTGAAATTATTTACTAAAAGGAAAAATTAGAAACTTCTTACTTGTGTAACTCCATGATCATACACTTTCAAGAAAAACTAGTTTACTAACTTTGACTATCTCATTTGTTTTGAGGTTATTTCTTTAAGAAAAATCAATTTATCTTTATCTAAATTAAGTCTTTATTAAACCTATTACCCAAGCCTTCATTTCTACATAAAAAATTGCATTCTACACTTTGTAAATAGGTTTTCAAATAGGATTTGTCCAAAAATCCGAATTTAGAAAAATTCATTTTCAAGTTGATTCTCTTGAGGAAAAAGCATTTTATACTTAGAGCTTTGTGTATTTATTTTACCTATACCCTAAGGACTCTATTTATTTAAGAAAATACCATATTTGAAGTTGGAAAACTAGTGTTTTCTAACCATCTATCCATTATTACGAATTTGGCCTACAAGATTTTCAACTCAAAATTTCTATTGGACTTCACCTCTTGTTTTAAACATTTCCTTTGGTAGAAACCCATTTAAACTTATGGAAAATATCATCAAACACCATCTATCACCTAAAGGCTTCATTTTTCTTGTAAAATACATGTTTTGAAGTTGATAAAAGGGTTTTCAAAGTAGGCCTTTAAAACCATACGAATTTGACTTTGAGTATTTCAAACAAAAACTTTTCCTTTTTGGTTTCATTAACTCATCTACCTATAGATCTACATACTAGCAAGTTATTTACTCAAGACAAAAGCATTTATGACCATAAATGCACATAAACTCAACATAAAGATGAGATCTAGTATGTCTACATGAAGGTGAGTGGTAAAAATGATAGATCTACTACTTATGATGCATGATATGGAGTTTAAAAGCATGGACATGAAATTTTATGCTAGATCTCTACTCTACTCCACTCCTACATGCATGAACATGAAATATCTTCAACAAAAACTTGATCAAACACAAGATCTACTCTTGTGATGGCTTGATATTCATGTAGTAGCATTTTCTTTGTCCCTAGCAAGAGCTCATGGGGACTTTGAGTGAAAATACTCATGAATAATCTTGCCATTACAAGATTAAGTAGTGTAAAGGCTTAGGAATCATCACCTAAGGCTTGAAATAGATGAGGAATGGAGAAGAAAATTGAAGCTTGTGTGTGTGTGTGTGGTGTAAGGGAGGTCACGGCATTGAGAGAAAAGAAGAGAGGGTTTGAGAGCTTTTTGGACAATTGAACAAATGAAATGAAAAGTGAAGAGAGAGAAAAGTAAAGGGTTATTTATATTAGAGGAATTAGGGTTTGTGAGTGTTAAAAGAAAATATAAAATAATGCATTTTGGAGCCAAAATGGGAGGGTTTCACGCCTTCCAATGTAAGGAGTGAGAGAGGGATATATTTGATTTCATTTGAAATTTGAATTTTTAATAATTGTATTAATTGTAATAATTTGTTAAGAGACAAAATTTCTTGGAAAAGGAAATGAATTGAGTGATTGAAAGGTTGTAAGAATAGGGTATGGGTATGTGTGTAGTAGGTTGTACTTGTGAATAGTAAGGAATAGTAGATAAGACATCTACTTTATCGATAGTAACGAAAATACGGGAAAAAGGCTATAATTGTAATTTTTATAGCCCGAAAAATTATAAAATATATATTTTTGAAATCCTTATAAAATTCCGGTTCTAACGAGTATTCCGGAATATTTTCTGAGTTTCTAGTTCCGGGGCTTGCTTTTCCGTAATGAAGCTCGGAAAGCTCGGAATAGAAAATTTTTCGAAATCAAAATTTTGTATGGTTCGAAATATACTATAAAACAATAATCCGCATTAATTTATCTTATAGAGGTTCTTTTATATAGAAATCTAAGAAAAGCCGGAATTAGGGTTTCTAGGTTACTTGTACTAATCCTATTTAGGGTTTTGATTTCCGATTTACGGAGCTTACTCAGTTACTATGAAAACCGGGGTTTACAGTTTTCATAAACTAAAGTTTCTTAATAAATAAATGTAGGAAATAGATTTCTTAAAAACTCATGAACATGCTTGGAAATGATTTTTCTTATATAAACAAAAAGTTTTATGAAAACTTATATTTCATCAAGAAAGAGAAATTCTTTTGGAATCATTACAAGAAACAAAAATATCATTTTATTACTTTTGAATCCAAGTTTAGAAAATAAAACCACACCTTAGAAATTTAAAGTAATTACAAGAGATTAAATTTAGAAAAAAAATATTCATCTCAAATAACTCAAGATCTTTCAAAAATAAAATGAATATTTCAATAGAATCTCAAGTTCCAAGTATTTTAAAACATTACTTTTTATAAGTTGAGACAACTTCATTTAGTTCATCCATTTGTCATGAGTCATTACATATATGTATACATGTTTCAAAAAGTTTACAAAGTACTTGAAATATTTATCTTTTCATTTGAGCTTTGCTTATAAGAAGGAAAACAAGTTTTTGCAAATTCGTGGCAAATCTGGTCGCTGTCTTTTCGGAACCCAAACGACCTAGATTTATGAAAATAAGCTTAGAAATGCATAGATCTTTTCGAGTAGGTAGAAAACGGTATATATACGCAAAATTCCGAGTTAAGGTCCCGATACTTGATTTACTTTCTTCTTTGCTTAATCTTTCAAGTTATATATCCTCTATATTTCTATAGTTTATGATTCATATTCATGCATGAACATAATGTTTTTGTCTCAATAAAAATAAATGGGGAAGTGTTTTCATAAACTAAAGTTTCTTAATAAATAAATGTAGGAAATAGATTTCTTAAAAACTCATGAACATGCTTGGAAATGATTTTTCTTATATAAACAAAAAGTTTTATGAAAACTTATATTTCATCAAGAAAGAGAAATTCTTTTGGAATCATTACAAGAAACAAAAATATCATTTTATTACTTTTGAATCCAAGTTTAGAAAATAAAACCACACCTTAGAAATTTAAAGTAATTACAAGAGATTAAATTTAGAAAAAAAATATTCATCTCAAATAACTCAAGATCTTTCAAAAATAAAATGAATATTTCAATAGAATCTCAAGTTCCAAGTATTTTAAAACATTACTTTTTATAAGTTGAGACAACTTCATTTAGTTCATCCATTTGTTATGAGTCATTACATATATGTATACATGTTTCAAAAAGTTTACAAAGTACTTGAAATATTTATCTGTTCATTTGAGCTTTGCTTACAAGAAGGAAAACAAGTTTTTGCAAATTCGTGGCAAATCTGGTCGCTGTCTTTTCGGAACCCAAACGACCTAGATTTATGAAAATAAGCTTAGAAATGCATAGATCTTTTCGAGTAGGTAGAAAACGGTATATTATACGCAAAATTCCGAGTTAAGGTCCCGATACTTGATTTACTTTCTTCTTTGCTTAATCTTTCAAGTTATTATATTCCTCTATATTTCTATAGTTTATGATTCATATTCATGCATGAACATAATGTTTTTGTCTCAATAAAAATAAATGGGGAAGTGTTTTCATAAACTAAAGTTTCTTAATAAATAAATGTAGGAAATAGATTTCTTAAAAACTCATGAACATGCTTGGAAATGATTTTTCTTATATAAACAAAAAGTTTTATGAAAACTTATATTTCATCAAGAAAGAGAAATTCTTTTGGAATCATTACAAGAAACAAAAATATCATTTTATTACTTTTGAATCCAAGTTTAGAAAATAAAACCACACCTTAGAAATTTAAAGTAATTACAAGAGATTAAATTTAGAAAAAAAATATTCATCTCAAATAACTCAAGATCTTTCAAAAATAAAATGAATATTTCAATAGAATCTCAAGTTCCAAGTATTTAAAACATTACTTTTTATAAGTTGAGACAACTTCATTTAGTTCATCCATTTGTATGAGTCATTACATATATTATACATGTTTCAAAAAGTTTACAAAGTACTTGAAATATTTATCTGTTCATTTGAGCTTTGCTTACAAGAAGGAAAACAAGTTTTTGCAAATTCGTGGCAAATCTGGTCGCTGTCTTTTCGGAACCCAAACGACCTAGATTTATGAAAATAACTTAGAAATGCATAGATCTTTTCGAGTAGGTAGAAAACGGTATATTATACGCAAAATTCCTAGTTAAAACGAGCAAGTTATGGCCATTTTAAGTTGGAATTTCCTTTTATACGATTTTACCGCGATTTTAAGAAAAGTTTAGAATCTCCAAGAATAGAAGTTCATGAAATACTCATTTTGGGTATTCTTCTTGATTAGATAATCTCGAGGAGGATTGTTTGTATCCCGAAGATTACTACGATTAAGTGGAAATCCCGAACGACTCATCCATCTCAAGAAAGGTGTCATCATGGCTGAGTGAGTTTATTCCCCGTTATTTTTCTCATACTCTTGATTGTGCTTGTAAAATTAGTTGCACTAGAATTTAGGCAAAATCAAAAGGAAGTGTATGATAATATGTTGAAAGAATACTAAGTACATCGAAACTCGATTTGTTTGCAATAAAGTTGTATATGCATTAATATCTTTGTAAACCCATAAATTTTCCGAATCAGTTTAGCATAAAAACCCTAACCGGAAGTCAAAAGAAACCCTAAAGGTCAACGAAACCCTAGTTTACCGTGTCAATCTAAATCCGGCATTGCCGTTTTCTTTGGCCCGGAAAAACGAATTTGGGTTAATTAGCTCAAATAGTCCGTAATAACCATAGGTTTCATAAAAGTTTCAGTTTCGCGAAATTCGAGTGTCCTTCGAACCCGATCGGACACAGTTCTCGAAAAACGTGTCCGGAAGCCCGGAATAGTAAAAATATTCCGAATATACCGTTAGACTCGTAAAAATATAAGTTTTCCAAAAATATCAATTTCATAATTTTTCGGTAAGTAAAAATAACAGATATAGCTATTATACGCGTATTTTCTTACTACCGGTACTTTAATTGTCATATCTACTTTACATTACACTATTCATTACTATTCTACACTATTCTTCTATCTCTACTTTTTCTTACACCTACTCTTACACTCTACATAACCTATTATCTTAACTTTTTACCTTTCCCATAACTTTATTTCACATCTACCTTACATATTACATCTTTTATTTTCCAAAAAGTCAAAAAATTAATTCACTCCCTCTCTCCTCTCAATGGCCGGCACACTTTCTCTCTCTTCCCTCTCCATTTGTTTTAATTTTATAATTATTTTAATCATACAAAAATCACTCCCCATTTTCCTATAAATACCCCCCTCCTCTTTCAGTTCTTTCACACCTTCACTACCTACAAATTCATACCAAAACTCTCTCAATTTTTCCTCTCAAAGTTCTCTCAAGTTACTATCTCAAAACTCTCTCAAAATAATTCCACAACAACTTCCACCAACAACAAAAACCCATAACCACATAACCACATCAAAGTCTTCTTTAGGTAACCCATTTATAATTCCTTCTTCTTCTTCATGTCATGTAACTTTACATGACCATAGTGTGAGTTTCCAAATACTACAAGTTGTGGAAACTACATTTGTTCATGTATTGTTCTTGTTCATGCCAATCCATTTATGTTTATGTTAATTTATTATTGTTTATATATCTATACATATATATACATATTCTTTAGAGCATATAAGCTCACTTGCAATTTATTTTATTTATTCCTTGTTAAAAATAACTATCTCTAGTCTTAGACTTGTCCTCATCAAGTCAAAACAAGTTTTTCTTCTTTCATTTTATTTCTTTATGGGACTAGTTTATTTCTTAGTCCCGGGAGCCTTGAAAAAGCTAAGACTCCAATACTTGATTTTATTATTTATGTTTTATGTTACTTTGTTTATTGTTATCCTCATAATCATGTTCATTTAGATTGTTGTCCAAAAGTTTTGTTTTCTAAAGAAAATTAAATAAAAGAAGGCTTTTTGTCACTTAGGAATAAGTTTATGTAAAGTATAAAATCAACATAAAACAAACTCATTTCTTTCCATGTTACCAAAAAGAGAACTCACAATAATTTTATAAACTACTTTTGCTTTACAAAGATACTTATTAATTCACCTTGTTTTTCAAAAGGAAATGTTTTTGTTAAGATGGTTCCTTTCATAAAGAAAGAAAATAAGATGGATGACTTAGGAAATTTTTAAGTAAAGACCTTGCAAATAGGCAAAGAAAACTTATGGTTTGAAAAGAATAAAATTTTCACTTTTCAAGTTACAAGAAAAAGTTAATAAGATTATAGAAATTAGTTTTTCTACAAAAAGTCCTTAATTGTTCCACTTTGTTTTTACAAGGAAACCAAATTTTCATGCATGAGTAATTGTTTTTGGAAATGGAGACATGAGAAAAAGAATGAGAAATGTCAAGTAAGGATTTTTGCAAAACAAATGAACAAAAAGAATTTGCACAAGAAAAATAAAGAATATCATACTTTATATCATAAATGTAACTTAGAAAGTAGAAAAAATTTTATTTTCAAAAGTCACTTAGAAAAAGATAAATAAAACCAACATAAAACCTTTTTAGAAAACAAAATAAACAAGGTATTCATTTCAAAGAAATTCACAAAAACAATTTCCGAAAAGCTTCAAACCAACATTGTTTTACTTAAGAAAAATAATTTGGACAACAAGACATTTGAGCATGCTTAAATATGAGTTACATAGTCATAAAAAGAGAATTTTCCAACCATATAGATAACTAAGTATTTATCAAACAAATTTCGATTTCTTGAACCAAAGTTGTTTTTACTTGAAAATCCGTGGTGAATTTTGTCACCAGTTTTTCGGAGCCTATGTGGCTTTGTTTGTGGGAAATTATTTTAGAAATGGGTAGATCTTTTCGAGTAGATAGAAATCGGTATATTATATGCGCGATTCCGAGTTAAAATGACCAAGTTATGGCCATTTTAAGTTGGAACATTCTTCCATACGAACTTTAACGTTCTTCGACATTGTTTTGTCAAAATTCAAGAAGATCTTCAAGAAAAACTCATTACGGGTATTTTCTTTGGTTAGGTGACCCCGAGGAAGGATTTCTTCACCCCGAGAACTATTACGATTTAGTGGAGTGTGTGAACGACTCATCCGCTTAGAGGAATAGACGACAATGGCATCGTGAGTTATTTCCATTAAATGCTACACTTGTTGTGCTTGTAAAGTAGTTGCACTAGAGTTAAGAAAAGATAAACCGATATGCATGTAAAATAATTCCTTGAAAGGATTCTAAGAATATTGAAGCCCGAATTGTTCTAAGTGATTGTTTTAGTTTAATATTGATTTGTGTGAAATTCCTTGATCACCATAAAGTTGAAAATAATTATGCTATGACTTTATAAATTAATGAACTCATGCATACCACAAAGTGAGTCACATTACATGGTTGGGATATTATCCTTGGTGAGAAGGATAGTAGGCTCATGTCGAAAGCAACACTTGGCGGAAGATCCGAAAGCGATTGCTTGGCGGCTTAATGGAATATGCTTGGCGGTTGATCCGAAAGCAAGGTCAAATCAAGTAGGTTCGGAATACTTGGCGATGAGTGCTCGCATATAAAGGTTTTTATTGAATGCTTGGCGATGTGTGCTCGCAAGCTTAAATTTTATCATCAAATCTACTTGTTTAGTATCACCAAACCTCGAATGGAGGGCGTAACTCCATTCAACATATAGTTCCCGGAAAGCTATATGATTGTTTGCCCACGTGTTTGATGCATTACATATGTGTGATTAACCAACTTGTTTGAATCTTGTTACAAGAAGTTATTTATGGAAATAGTTCTCACTAAGCTTATTAGCTTATACCCCGATAGCTACCTTTTGCAGTTCCCGTACTTATGGCTAAGGCCACGTGGACCTTGTGGGCAGGTAATCCCTCTTGAATATTAGAACTTTGGATAAAGTACATCATAGTATTAGCATGCAAATATTTATATAATAGCTTAGAAATTTAAGAAATTGTTCCTAAGTATGCACAGTTATGCCATGGACAAATAATTATTGTGATTCTTCTTTTCTTAATATGTTTTTATATCTCCTTAAGCTTCATTATTCCATATATGGTCCTCTAAAATTGTGAAAGTAAGCCTTACACTTAATATAAAAGCTTTTGGAAATGACTAAGGTTGTCATACTTAAGCTTTAATATTGAGTGTGGCGGACTGCCACGTTTAGGGTACCCGTTGGGGCGTGACAATCTTGGAGTGTTTGAAATTGGTTGATCACTTGAAAGAAGTTAAATGTAACCACTAGACCTTAATTAATAAATTATTCATGCACTTCATATGTTGAGTCACATTTCATTCACTACTATACAATTGGTGGGACAAGTGTATAATAATGGTGGTAGACAGAACCGGTATATCATGTAAGTGGCGAGTAGGAGACGGTAAAAACTACAAAATTGGTGGCTAGTAGGAGCCTGTAATAACTATAAGTTTTTTATGGCGTATAGGAGCCGGTAAGATCTATAAAAGTGTTTTTAAAAGTTGTGGCTGTAATTGGCCTGAATACCCAACCCCAAATGAAGGGCGTAATTCATTAAACATATGATTCCCGGAAAGTCATATGTCTTGTATGCTCACGTGGTTGTTGCATTTCATATGTTTGAATAATAAACTTGGTTGATAATTTACTTTGAGTATGAATTTTGGGATTTACTCACTAAGCCCATAAGCTTACACCCCTATAGGTATTTGTATTCTCAAGAACACCTATTTTTGTGCCAGAGGCCTCCCCGTACCCGTGTAAGTTTTATATATTGAAGCTTTTGGAGGAAATCTGCTCGAAGACTTAGATTAGAATTCCTTTGAAATCTTTAATGTAGTATTTTGGATGTTGTAAAGATCATCATGATCCTTAGAATTAGCGGGGGAATACCCCTAAGAAATCATGTAATAGACCTTTGGATGTTAATGATATAATATATTTTATTTCTGGATTCTTGTATGTTCATTTTTACTTGCTTAAACTATGCTTCCCAAAAGCGTCTCCTATTACCGTGCTAGACGCCTTACATGTAATACTAAGGCTTTCGCATGACTAAGGTAGTCATTCTTGAGCCTTGATATTATATGTGGCGGGCTGCCACTTTTAGGGTATCCTTCGGGGCGTGACAGGATCTATTACTGTTCAAGACAATATTGAATTTCCTACTTAGTTCAAACACTAATTAACTAGTTTCAAATATAATTAACCAAAGAAATTCAAATAAATTAGTACAAAGTCATAACAAAACATTTAAACATCATATTATATCCTACAATATACAACAAATGTAAACCTCCGAATTTTTTGAGAATAGTTTTGGATTACCGAATCGAAACCCTAAAGTTTGACCCAAGTTGAAACCGGACCTTAATCAATTTCGATCACAGGATTTCATAAGAGAATTTTCAAAAACAAAAATGGAAAGTTCAATAATAGTTCGATTCAAGAACTCAAACATGAGAAAGAACACCTATCCGATCCCAGATTTAAACCCCTCAATTTGTAGGGTAAAGTCAGATTAAACCCTAACCATAGTCAAACCGGAGTTTCAAAAGTCAACAATGGTCAAGATAATTAAACAATTTCAACTCCGGCAATCCCGCGTTCTCAAACCCTAGAAACCGAAATTAAGTTTGTGGCTTAAAATAGTTCGTAATAATATAGGGTAACATAAAAAAATTAGATTCGCGAATTTCGAGTTTCCTTCAGACTCAAACTGGATCAGTTCTCGAAAAGCGTGTCCCGGAGCTTGGAATATTAAAAATATTTCATTAACACCAAAAGACTCGTAATTAAACAAGGATTTCAAACATATTAGTTTTAGAATTTTTCGGTAACTAAAAATAACAGATATAACTCGTTTATACGTATTTTTATTACTATCAGTATTTTATATATCTAGTCTACTATTCATTAATATTTCACTATCTCTACTTTTTTACACCTATTTTTTACTACCTACATACATATTTTCTTACTTTTTACATTTCCAATACAACTTTATTCACATCAAACCTTACACATTATTTCTTTTCTTTACAAAAATTACAAAACAAACAAATATTCTCTCTCTTCTCCTTCTTGAAACCGTCGGCCATCTCTCTCCCTTTCTCATTTATTTTTCTTTTCAATTTATTTTATTACATTAAAAATTCACTCCAAAAATTCTATAAATACCCCATTCCTCCTTCATTCTTTCATACATTCATTTTACATAACAAAACTCTACCAAAATACTCTCTCAAAACCTCTCTCCATCAAATCTCTCTCAAAATATTCTCTACCATTTCCTACAACTTCAAGAAGAAAATAACAAAAACAAAACCCATTCATCTCTTTACAAACCTTCCATTAAACCTTAGGTAAAATCCTACTTAAATTTCTTCATCATGTTTATACAACTTAGCATGAGCTTAGTGTATATTTCTTAGGCTCATATGAGCTAAAGAAGCAACAATATGTTCATGTTTTGTTTTTGTTCATGATTCATATTTTACATTTTGTTATTATTATTGTTATTATTTTTGCTCTAATCTAACTTATATAATATCATGTATACTATGTATATATATTTATTTAGAGCATATAAGCTCATTTGTTATTTATTTATTTTCATGTCTTGCAATTTATTTATTTACTTGTTTTATGCAATTTATTAAGACTAGTCTTTCTAGTCTTAAACTTGTCCATATCAAGTCAAAACAATTTTCTTTCTTTTCTTTTCTTTTCTTTTGGGACTAGTCTATTCTTAGTCCCTGGTTGCAATGATGAAGCTAAGATTCCCAATACATGATCTGGATACCTTGATGAAGCTAAGGTTCCCAATGCTTGACTATTTTATTATGTTTATTTACTTATAAGTATTTCTTTATGTATTATCTTTACTTTTACATTACTACATAATCATATTCATGCATGATTAAGAATGTTGTTGTCTTAAATAAAAATAAAAATGGGTTCTTTCTTAAATAAAGAAAAGTAAACTAGATTTATTAACAAAAGGAATTTTCAACAAAAAGATCTAAGCTTTGTTTTAACTCTTTTTAAAGGATAAGCTAACCATAAATTCTAAAAGAATTAGTAATGTAGATTTCTTCAAAATAATAAAAGGAACTCATTTCTTATAAATTGAAACTTAATACTTCATAAAGAAAGAATTTTAACCATTGAAGGATTTTAACTCAACCATATCTTTTATAAGACTTAAGTAGGTTCATTATAGACTTTGAAAATCACCTACTAAGAAAGCCTCTTCAAAACTTAATTTTTATATGTTGTTATTCTCTTTTCAAAATTTAAAATGAAATTTTGCTAAGTTCTAATGTTAGCAATTCTTTATTAAGAAAGCTTTTCTTATAAACTTGTCTAAGAGAATTATTCTACCATTTAACAAATATTAAGAATAGCACAATTTTTCAAACCAAGATAAAGTTAACTCATTATTTTGAAAACCAGCTTAGAAAAATAAAATTTGCCAAGAAAGTAAAGTTTTAAAGGTATATATATTTTCTAAAGAAGAGAAATGATATAAAAATAAAAGGAAAACATACATTTAACACAACTTCAAATAGTTGACCATATCAAAAACTTAAAGGATATTTTGAAAAACTTATTTTTCAATCACTAGAAATAATGTTAGTAGATAACTTAAAGAACCAAATTTTTGAAAATGAATTTACTTGTGAAAAGTAAGAAAATAAAATTATAATAGGGAAACATTCATAACCACTCAAATATATTTTGTTTTCCTTCTAATAATTTCAAAAGGAGAAATTTTCATAAGTTTTATCTTTTAAAACCCTTAAAGACAAATTGTTTATGAAATATCAACATTGAGACAACACTAGAAAAATCATGCATACAATATGAGTTTAAATATAAGTTCAAAGGATTTTTCAACTATATATATGTATATCCATATATTTTGCTTAAAGGTTTTTGAGTAAAGTGAAGTTTGGAAAAATCATATTTTGTAAACTATAAATTCGTAACTATTCTGTACCATAAAATTTTCCAACCCAAATTGCTTTTTATGACAAAAATAACCTTAGAAATGGATAGATCTTTTCGAGTAGGTAGAAAATGGTATATTATCTACGCGATTCCGAGTTAAAATGACCAAGTTATGACCATTTTAAGTTGGAATTACCTTCTATACGAATTTTAACGATCTTATAACATAAATTTTGATAATTACCATAAAATCAATAAGAAATACTCATTATGGGTATTCTTCTTGATTAGGTGATCCCGAGGAGGAGTATTCATACCCGGAGGATTATTTTGATTAGTGGATTTATCGATCGACTCATCCATAAGAAAGATAGATCCTTATGGTCAAGTGAGTTTATTTCCTACCTTTTACGTACATGGTTGTGCTTGTAGCTAGAGGCAATAGAAGTAGGAAAAGATGAAAATGAATTATGTATGATAATATTGGTTGAAAGAATGTTAAGCATACCGAGGCCTGAATCGTTGTTAATTAACTTATGTTTTACTATTATTCTGTTGGAGTGTGTGCAAATTCTATGATCACCTTTAAATTACTCTAATCATATACTATGAATTATATTAATTGATTCATGCATATCACGTAGTTAGTTTCATTGCAGGAACTACTATTCTCGATGGGATAAGAGTATAGCAGCCAGGTGTGCAGTAGCTAGAAATCTGCAAGATGGGCGATTAGGAGCCTAAAAGAACTATTTTGAGATGGGCGAGTAGGTGCCTGAAATAAACTCATGAGTTGGATTTAAAGATGGGTTTTAAAGAGCCTGGAACACCTAACCCTGAATGGAGGGATAAATCTATTCAAATATATGATTTTTGGTAAATCATATGTATTGCTTGATCACTTGCTTGATGCATTCATATGCTAGTTTAATAACTTGATTGAAATTATTTATACAAGTACATTGATTCAGGAATATTCTCACTAAACTAGTTATACTTATACTCCGATAGATCTTTGTTGTAACAGGACTATATCTTTTATGCTCGAAGACTTCATATACTCGAGAGGGATGATGTTTTAGAAAAGCTTCCGGAAATCTTTTGAAGATCTTAGGTTAAATATCCTTTAGTGTACTTTAGTGTTAGTATTATTTTATTGTGAGAAAGATCAAGTTGATATTATGATTGTTTGGAGAATTATAAGGGAAAAACCCCTAAGATGATGTAAGGATTACATTCTCTTAATAATAAATTGGAAGATTATCTAGATTCTTGTATGTTGTATTTACTATCTCGAACTATACATCACACCGGTGTCTCCTATTGTTGTGATAGACGCCTTACATATGGTGTTGAAAACTTTCGCATGACTTTGGAAAGTCATTCTTAAGTTTTAATACCGTATGTGGCAGACTGCCACGTTTAGGATACCTTTTAGGGCGTGACAACAAATATTCAATTGATCATATATCAAGCTTTAGGAAATATTGAAGAAAGTTTTTGAAAATGAAAACTGCAAGGGATATGCCGACCTTCAACGCCAGCGGCATTGAACCGGTGCACAATACACTAAAACTCAACACTTGCTAATACTGGCAGTGTTCAAGGATACGCTGGCAGCCTTTAGTCTACGCCGACGGCCTTGAGCCAGTGTAGAATACAACTCCAAATTTTCAAAAATTTTCGAGAGTTCCATGGGGTTTGTAAACCCCGGTTTTCCTGGTAATCGAGTGAACTTTAGAAAACGGAAACAAAAACCCTAAATCGGATTAGCTTTAGCTTGAGAAGGAAACCTAGGAACCTTGGATCTGGTTTTTCTTCGATTTCAACTAAAAGAAATTTTGTAAAATAAATTAATGTGGAATATTGTTCTAAAGTATAATTCAAATCATAAAGAGATCTGTTTTCGGAAAAAAAAATTATTCCGGGCCTTCCCGAGACCCATTATGGAAAAGCGAGCCCCGAAACTCGAAATTTGAAAAATATTCCGAAATACTCGTTAGAACTGAAATTTAATAAGGATTTCAAAAATATAATTTTTATAATTTTTCGGTTTATAAAAATTACAAATATAGTCTTTTTCTCGTATTTTATTTACTACCGATAAAATAATTGTCTTGTTTACTATTCATTACTATTCACAAGTACAACCTACTACACTCACAAGCCATACCCTAGTCTTACATCCTTACATACACTCAATTACATTTTCTTTTCCAATGAAAATTTGTCTCTTAACAAATTATTACATTTAATACTTTTTATTACATAAATTACAAAACAAAACAATTTTAACTCACTTCCTCTCTCCTCTCCTTCAAAAACTGGTGCATAGTCCCCCCCCCCCACAACCCATTTTTCCTTAATTTGTTTTATTTTATTTCCTTTTTATAATTAGAACAAACCCTAATTCACTTACTATAAATGATCTTCTACATTCTCTCTCCTTCATTTACTTCTTTTGTTTTTAAAAAATTACACAACTCTCTCTCTATTTCCTTCTCTTGCTGTGAGCCTCCACACCCCATCACACACTCACACAAGCTTTTTTTCTTCTTCATTTTCTTCTTGATTCAAGCCTTAGGTGATGAATCCTAACCCTTTCCTACATTAAATCTTGTAATGGCAAGATTATTCGTGAGTATTTTCATGTTTAAGTCCCCATGAGCACTTGCTAGGGACAAGAAAATGCTACTAAATGAATATCAAGCCATCACAAGAGTAGGTCTTGTGTTTAAACTAGTTTTTGTTGGATTATCTTCATGTTCATGCATATAATAGTAGAGATCTTGCATAAAAATCCATGTTCATGCTTTCAAATTTCATTTCATGCATCATAAGTAGTAGATCTTGCATTTAGATGTTCATGATATACTTGATATTCATGATCTCATGAATATTTTGTGTTTTAACGCATTAATGCTCATAAAGTTCTTATCTTGTATATATAAACATGGTAGTTAATAGATCTTTAGTTAGAGGAGACAAGAAACTTAAAAAGAAAAACTTTTGTTTGAAATGTCCAATTGAAAAATTCGTATGACTTCAAAGCCATGTTTTCAAAACCCTTTTATCAACTCTAAAACTTATGTTTTACATGAAAAATGTAGGGTATAGATAATAGATATCATTAAGTAATGATTTTTATAAGTTGGAATGAGATTTGATAAGAGGAATATGCAAAACAAAGAGTAGAAATAATATAGAAAATTTTGGGTCACTACTCAATTTAGGAAATCGTAATTTTGGTTTATTGCCATAAAAACACCTATTTTCCAAACTCAAAATGAAATTTTTATTTAATAAATGAAGTCCTTAAGGGATAGGTATAATAGAGCCTTAAATTTTAATGTATTAAACAAGTTTTTCTCAAAGAAATTATTCAAATACTAATTTTTCAAAATTCGGATTTTGGAATAAACCCTGTTTAAAAACATGTTTCCGAAGCATAAAATAGAAATTTTTATGTAGAAATGAAAGCCCTAAGTAATAGATATAATGAAGACTTAATTTAAACAAGGATAATTAGATTTCCTTAAAAAATAAATCCAAAACAATTGAAATGATCAAAGTTAGGAAACTAGTTTTCTTAAAGGCAAATAGTCATGGAATCTTACAAATAAAAAGTTTCCTAAATTTCCTTTTAGTAAATATTGTCAAGAGCATGCATAAATCAAAATTCAAACATGCCATTCATGATAGGAAAATCATCAATATTGCATGTATAGTTTATCTATATTCTAGAAACATTACAAACATTCACAAAACTATTTTTTGGAATTGGGAATTACTACGGATCAGAACTGATAAGACTATTTCGTAACCCAAAAATTTTTGAAACTTGAAAATAATATTAGGAATAGATAGGTCTTTTGAAGTAGATAGAAATCGGTATATAATATGCTCAATTCCAAGTCAAAATGAGTTAGATATGACCATTTTAAGTTAGGACTTTAACTTAAGCGAAAATTGACGAACTTAGTAAATAGAATTGTTAAGTTTATTAGAACTTTATAAGAAATACTTATTTTGGGTAATTCTTGTACTTAGGTGATTTGGAGAATGGATTTCCACTCCCCGAGAACTACTACGACTAGTGGATTTCTCTTCATGGTCGAGTGAGTTCATTTCTTAAATAGTTGTGCTCATGTATGTGCTTGTAATCGTAGTGGCATTCGAATTAGGGAAAGATAACATTGAGATGAGTTGTGTTCTAATCCTGGTTAAATGAATGTTAAGTATATCGAGACGAGACTTATTGTAAAAATGTTGTATGAGCTAGTATAGACTTGAATTGTCTGAAATTCTCTATGATCGCTCTTAACCTACATACTTAACATGCCATGATTATATGAATAAAATGTACATGCATATCACATAGTGAGTCACATTGCATTGGCCGATATACTTTTGGTGGGACAAAAGTATATTAGTGGAAGGCATGGGGGCCTATGTTAACATTAAGAATACGAGATCGCTTAAGTCAACGGAAGTGGGGTAGGCACTTAAAACTACCACAATGAAACAACAGAGGTTGCATAACTAGGAGAAAGAGATCGGGGTTATGGTTGCATGATTTATGGATCACCCTACTCAAGATTGGAATTATGGTTGCATGACTTATGGACCACCCTAACCCCAAATGGAGGGCGTAAATCCATTCACATATGGCTATCGGAAAGTCATATGCTTGTATGCTCACGTGCTTGTGCATTTCATATGATTATTAATAACTTGCCTGTTATATACTATTGTTAAGTATTAAATATTTGGAAATGAATCTCACTAAGCCTGTTAGCTTATACCCCTATAGTTTTTGTTGCAGTGTTCCTATTTTTGGGTTGGTCCGAGAGAACACTTTTCACAGGTTTATCTTTTGGATTAAAGAGCTTTTGAAGAAGTCGGGACCTAGCTATAGGCATAGACTTCTAAGAAAATCTCTTTAACATAAACTTAAACGTTTATATGATGGATTTAGACTGGATAGCCTTCTATTATTTTGGCGGGGGTATGCCCCTTGACTTTTGTGAAGACTTAATTTATTTATCTTGTTGTAATTTCTATTCTTAATGCTATTTTATGCCTTCTTAAGACTATTCGATTCAAAGTGTGATCCTCAATATTGTGCAAGTATACCTCACACTCTGTATGTAAACTTATGGGATGACTAAGGTTGTCATACTTAAGTTTAAATATCGAGTGTAGTGGACTGTTGCATTTTGGGTACTCTTTGGGGAATGACAGGGTTGATCCATGCCAGTGGATACCCCCAACACCGGCAGCATATCCATGTATCCCGACAGCATGGGATACTATGCTGGCAGCTTTAAGTCTGATGTTAAAAGTTTTGATTCTGTTCACATTCTATACCGCCTCTAAGCCGGCGGCATTGGAACCCTAATAGTTGGCGTACGTTTTGAAAAATAAACACTAGCAAACTTTCCTTGCGAAAGCCGGCAACATTTCAAGCGGCTTTAAGAAAATAGGTTATGATCACCTTCAACACCATCTCGATGCCAACGGCGTTGAAGTATCAGATGCCAGCGTACGTTTAAAAATAAACCTATATGAAAATATTTTACTTCCCTTGTTTTCTTTACAACTTCAACTCCTTTAAAAAATTCTTCAAACTTATTCTAAGCTTCCCAAAACTTGCTATATGTTCTAAACACCATCCAAACAACACAAACCCCACTTCTAATCATCAAACACCCAACTACAACATTCAAATACCAATTACACTTCAATTCCACACTTCAACTACTCAATTTAGTTCCACTACTCATCAACACTCCTTATAACTTCCCTAACACTTAACTAAGCTCACACAATAACAAAGCACAACCTAACATATATCAATGCATAAATCAATCAACTCAAATAGCATTTACTCATCCTACCAAAAATTTTACATTCAAAACACAAGATAGGAAATAAAACAAAAGATTATGCTTGCATTTAACTTAGATGAATAGGCTTTGGCTTGGTGAAATTGTTGGTTCCAAGAGCTTGATTTTGGTTTTTGATTTAGGGCTTATGGTTTGATGAAATAGGAAAAGAGAAGGAAAAAGAAAGAAGGAAATTCGTATGGAAAAATGGGCTTCCAAAAAGAGTCCCTAATTAATCAAATTTGAAGTCAATAATTATTCAAAGTTTGACTTTAGGGGTATGTTTGACTTAGGTTTAATTTGGCTTAATTTGTAATACATTTGAGTTTAATTTGGGCTTAGAAATTAGGCTTAAACTTTGAAAAATTTTGTCAACAATTTTCTTAGAAAATTCAAAGGTTGTTTTGACAAATTCTAAGCATAACACACACATATTAATTCACCAAAGACACAAACATTCATTACACTATGTACACATTAATATACGTAAAACAATAATATTAATTTCATTGCACATACACACATATAAAATGACACATATTCACACATGCACATATATCTCATTTCAAAATGATATATCATTTCAATAACATTGATAGTTGCCTTCAAGCGTAGTTTTAAATTTATAAAGGCCCGTTCTTAATTTACTATAAAGGCAATAGGTAGTGTACCTATCGAAAATGTAATATAGTGTAAAAATCTGGATCGTCCACAGGGAATAAGCAATTACTAGTAATTACTCTTATTCTACTATCTAACTGATAAATATTGATGAATTTCTGATTAATTTACTAGAGAAAACAAATACACTAGCACTGATCAACAAGCAAGATTATATTAAAGCAAATGATCTAGGTTTTGTCTTCATCTAATTTATCATGTGAATCCTTGGAAATTACAAATTTGATTTAGTTCTTAAGTTGTTGAGCTTCTCAAACAAAATGATAATTCTTTCAAATCTATCAATTCTTTCTAAACCTAAGTTAATCAATTAGGATTTCTCCTCAATCAATAGCAACTTAAGCCTGCATTAAGAACATGATTTCATTGGAATTTCAATAGTCACAGAAATTCTTGCTATTCTATGTCTAGAATTACAAACGAATCTCATCAATTGCATAGATCAATTCATGAAAGCAATCTTTCAATTATCTTAAATAAAAATTAGACATAAATTTGCATTCCGGATATACAAATTTAAGAAACAGTTAAGAAACATGCAATTGAACAAAAGAATATCAATCTTTTATTAAACCCAAATCCTCATCATAAGATAAAATTAGAGTTCAACAAAACCTAGATTTGAAAATTTACTCTTCCATAGTAATTAACGAGAATACATGAAATTCTAAAAACAAACCAGAATTTATGATATCACCCGAGAAAATGAAGCTCAAAATTGTAGATCTTCAATCCAAGATAATCTTGACTTGTTGAAACTCTAAAAAACTTGTGTATGAATTCAATATGTGATCTCTCTTTCTTCCTTGCTGCTGTTGATTCTTCCTCCATCTTCAATTTATAATGGATTTCACATAAATGGAATTGAATGCTCATTATGGAGGAATTTAGAAGTTACGGGAGTTACGATCTTTTGGCTTCCCAAAGTAACACTCCTCTTTAATGCCCAATGAACGTTATTTTAATAAATAGGGGGTTACTATTCATTAAACAAGCCATTTCTCAAAAAGTAACTTACTGTTAAATTAACATGCTTTGTGACAAGTCATGTCACTGAGCTTGTCCTTCTAAAACTTGAGATTTAGGACTTGATTCTTCTTTTCCTTGACATGGTTGATAGACATGGCTTGTCTTTGTTGTGTTAACCACTTTTTGGTCCAAACTTTGCATTTTTGACCCGTTTTGCTTTCTTTTTATAACATATCTCCTTTAAAGGCCCGCAAACATAAATTACTATTTTTAAGTGCCAAATTCATAATATTTATCAATAAAATGATTAATTAAAATCCATTTTGGCATTCATAAAATAGGAATAATTTTGGTTTATCACACATTGAAATATAAATTAGGAAATTCATGACTATTTCATCAAGAGTGGGACGAGAATATTCTGACATGGTTTTGACATCATCATCATTGTTGTTGTTGTTTTTTCCTTCTACCATAATTCTTGTATGAGCTCTTAACCTCCGACAAGTTCGTTGAATCTCAGAATCACATTCAAGCAATTCCCTTGGATCACTCCTGGTCATGCCCCAAAGGATATCCTAAATGCGACAGTCCACCGCACTCAATATTAAAGCTTTAGTATGACAACTTTAGTCATCCCAAAAGCTTCGATATCAGGTGTAAGACGTACCTTCACGATCATAGAGGACCAACTTTGAAATAAGTTATTTAAGAAGACATTCATATTATTAGTTAAGAATGGAAATCACAACATAAGCATCTTAAATATGGAATATAAGAGTCTTGCAAAATATTAAAGGGGCATTCCCCCATCAAAAGATAAAGTCCATCATAGTCTATCTTAGAATAATTACATTAGAGATTTATTTAGAAGTCTAAGTCTATAACTAGTCTTTGACTTCATCCAAAAACTCTTGAATCCAAAAGGTAGTACCTGTGAAAGTATCCCTCGGGAATTAATCAAAGGTAAGGATGCTACAATAAATATCTATAAGGGGGTAAGCTTTCTTGCTTAGTGAGAATTATTTCCATAAATAGAGTTCGTAGACATAACATTTCTATGCTAATCATATAATGATTATTTGACAATTCCTGCCTCGATATGCTTAACATAATTTCAACCATATATAATGCGCTTTGGTAAACCCCTAAATTTTCGGAATCGGTTTAGCATAAAACCCTAAACCGGAAGTCAAACGAAACCCTAAAGGTCAACAAAACCCTAGTTTACCGTATCAAACTAAATCCGGCATTGCCGTTTTCTTTGGCCCTGAAAAACGAAGTTGGGATAATTAGCTAAAATAGTTCGTAATAACCATAGGTTTTATAAAAGTTTCAGTTTCGCGAAATTCAGGTGTCCTTCGAACCCGAACGGACACAGTTCTCGAAAAACGTGTCTGGAAGCCCAGAATAGTAAAAATATTCCGAATACACCGTTAGACTCGTAAAAATATAAGTTTTCCAAAAATATCAGTTTCGTAATTTTTCGGTAAGTAAAAATAACAGATATAGCTATTATACGCGTATTTTCTTACTACCGGTACTTTAATTGTCATATCTACTTTACATTACACTATTCATTACTATTCTACACTATTCTTGTATATCTACTTTTTCTTACACCTATTCTTACACTCTACATAACCTATAATCTTAACTTTTTACCTTTCCCATAACTTTATATCACATCTACCTTACATATTACATCTTTTATCTTTCCAAAAAGTCAAAAAATAAAACAAATTCCCCCTCTACTAGAAGTGGCCGGTGTCCCCTCTCTCTCTCCATCCACAATTTGTTTCAATTTTGCATTTATTTTAATCACACAAAAATCCCTCCACATTTTCCTATAAATACCCCCCTCCTCTTTCACTTCTTTCACACATTCACTACCCACAAATTCTTACCAAAACTCTCTCAATTTTTCCTCTCAAAGCTCTCTCAAATTACTATCTCAAAACTCTCTCAAAATAATTCCATAACAACTTCACCAACAACAAAAACCCATAACCACATAACCATATCAAGGTCTTCTTTAGGTAACCTCTTTATGATTCTTTCTTCTTCTTCATGTCATGTAACTTTACATGACCATAGTGTGAGTTTCCAAAGACTACAAGTTATGGAAACTACATTATGTTCATGTATTGTTCTTGTTCATGCCAAACCATTTATGTTTATGTTGTTATTGTTTATATATTTATACATATATATATACATATTCTTTAGAGCATATAAGCTCACTTGCAATTTATTTATTTCATGCAAAGTAATTTATTTACTTTTCCATTGCAATTTATTTATTTATTTCTTGTTGAATTTAAGACTAGTCTCTAGTCTTAGACTTGTCCTCATCAAGTCAAAACAAGTTTTCTTTCTTTCATTTTATTTCATTATGGGACTAGTTTATTTCTTAGTCCCGGGAGCCTTGAAAAAGCTAAGACTCCAATACTTGATTTATTATTTATGCTTTATGTTTTTTGTTTATTATTATTCTCATAATCATGTTCATTTAGATTGTTGTCCAAAAGTTTATTTTCTAAAGATAATTAAATAAAAGAAGGCTTTTTGTCACTTAGGAATAAGTTTATGTGAAACATAAGATAACAAAAATAAACTCATTCATTTTCAAGTTACAAAAAGAATTCACTATGAATTTAGAAACTATTTTTACTTAAAAAGCTACTCAAATCTTTTTATCTACCTTGTTTCAAAAGAAAATATTTGTTGATACAAAAATGGTTCTTTTTAAAGAAGATGGATGACTAAGGAAATTTTAAGTAAAGACCTTGCAAACAAATAGGCAAAGAAAATTTATGGTTTGAAAATAATAAAGTTATTTCTTTTCAAGTTACAAGAAGAAGTTAATAAGATTATAGAAATTAGTTTTTCTACAAAAAGTCCTTAATTGTTCCACATTGTTTTTATAAGAAAACAAATTTTCATGCATGGATGATTATTTTTGAAAATGAGAAAAAGAATGAGAAATATCAAGTAAGGAATTTTTGCAAAACAAGTAAACAAAGGAATTTACACAAGAAAAATGAAGAATAGCATATTTCCTAGAAAACTTCAAATATAGTATTAATGTAACTTAGAAAGTAGAAAATTTTATTTTCAAAGTCACTTAGAAAAAGATAAATAAAACCAACATAAAACGTTTTTAGAAAACAAAACAAGGTATTCATTTCAAAGAAATTACAAAAACAATTTCCGAAAAGCTTCAACCACATTGTTTTACCTAAGAAAAATAATTGGACAACAAGACACTTGAGCATGCTTAAATATGAGTTATATAGTTATAAAAAAGAATTTTTCAACTATATAGATAACTAAGTATTTATCAAACAAATTTTGATTTCTTGAACCAAAGTTGTTTTTACTTGAAATCCGTGGTGAATTTTGTCGCCACTTTTTCGGAGCCTATATGGCTTTGTTTGTGGGAAATAATTTTAGAAATGGGTAGATCTTTTCGAGTAGATAGAAATCGGTATATTATATGCGCGATTCCGAGTTAAAATGACCAAGTTATGGCCATTTTAAGTTGGAACATTCTTCTATACGAACTTTAACGTTCTTTGACATTGTTTTGTCAAAATTCAAGAAAATCTTCAAGAAAAACTCATTATGGGTATTTTCTTTGGTTAGGTGACCCCGAGGAAGGATTCTTTACCCGAGAACTATTACGATTAAGTGGAGTGTGTGAACGACTCATCCGCTTAGAGGAATAGACGACAATGGCATCGTGAGTTTATTTCCATTAAATGCTACACTTGTTGTGCTTGTAAATTAGTTGCACTAGAGTTAGGAAAAGATAAACCGATATGCATGTAAAATAATTCCTTGAAAGAATTCTAAGAATATCGAAGCCGAATTGTTCTAAGTGATTGTTTTAGTTTAATATTGATTTGTGTGAAATTCCTTGATCATAAAGTTGAAAATAATTATGTTATGACTTTATAAATTAATGAACTCATGCATACCACGAAGTGAGTCACATTGCATGGTTGGGTTATTATCCTTGGGTGAGAAGGATAGTAAGCTCATGTCGAAAGCAACACTTGGCGGAAGATCCGAAAGCGATTGCTTGGCGGCTTAATGGAATATGCTTGGCGGTTGATCCGAAAGCAAGGTCAAATCAAGTAGATTCGGAATACTTGGCGATGAGTGCTCGCAAGTTTAAAAGTTTTTAATGAATGCTTGGCGATGAGTGCTCGCAAGCTTAAATTTTCTATTATTAAAACTACTTGTTTTGAGTATCACCAAACCCCGAATGGAGGGCGTAAATCCATTCAACATATAGTTCCCGGAAAGCTATATGATTGTTTGCCCACGTGTTTGATGCATTACATATGTGTGATTAACCAACTTGTTTGAATCTTGTTACAAGAAGTTATTTATGGAAATAGTTCTCACTAAGCCTATTAGCTTATACCCCGATAGCTATCTTTTGCAGTTCCCGTACTTATGGTTAAGGCCTCGTGGACCATGCGGGCAGGTAATCCCTTTTGAACATTAGAAATCTGGATAAAGTACAGCATAGTATTAGCATGCAAATATTTATATAATAGCTTAGTAATTTAGAATTGTTCCTTATATGTAAGTTTTGCCATAAACAAATAATTATGTGATCTTTTTTTTCTTAATATGTTTTTATATCTCCTTAAACTTCATTATTCCACATTTAGTCCTCTAAAATTGTGAAAGTAAGCCTTACACTTAATATAAAAGCTTTTGGAAATGACTAAGGTTGTCATACTTAAGTTTTAATATTGAGTGTGGCGGACTGTCACGTTTAGGGTACCCATTGGGCGTGACAGCTTTCATGTTTTTATCTTTCCCTAAATCTAGTACCTCTATTCTACAAGCAAGTACATAAATACAAAACGTAAGAAAAAAACTCACTCAGCCATGATAGCAGAAAGCTCCTAGTCGAAATAGTTTTCTGGATAAGGAAACTCGAGCTCTTCGTTGCCTAAACAAGAGAAATACCTGTAATGAGTATTTCTTGAAGTTCTACTTAAACTTGCAAAATTATATTTTACGAAGTTCATAAAAAATCATATGAAGTGAAATTTCAACTTAAAATGGTCATAACTTGCTCATTTTAACACGGAATTTCGCATATTATATACTGTTTTCTACCTATTTGAAAAGATACATCTATTTCTAAGGTTACTTTTATCATAAAAGATCATTTGGATTCCAAAAAGACACGGTACAGAATTGACATGAAAATCTCAGCCCTTAAAACATGATTTTTCCAAACTTTTTATCAACCAAAAATCTAATAGCAAATATATAAATATATATAGTTGAAAAATCCTTTTAGTACATATGCAACTCATATTATACACATGGTTCTAATGATGTTGTCTTAATCAATGATTTTTCATAAAACAACTTGTCTTACTAGTTGAAAAAGTGAAGTTGACAAAATTATTTTGGGTTGTTTGGAAATGAAAATAAAGATTTTTGATTCATTAAATATGTGATATAATTTATTTTTCCTTAACTCTTAAGAGATAATTTTGATTTAAAGAGTTTAATCTTTCCAAGTTATCTACAAATTTTATTTCCTAAGTAGTTTTTATTTAGTGAGTTGATTTTAACTTATTTTAAAAAGCTTGTTTTGGTCTTTGTATTTATTAAAAATGTTAGTGAGGATTTATAAACAAGTTTTTAAAAAAATTTCTCATAGCAAAGTATTATCAACATTATGGTTTTGATGATAGTTAAAAAAAAAACAGAGTAAAGAATTTCTTAGTTAATTTTTGAAAAGTCCTTGTATGTTAAGAATACTAAAATTTATGGTGACCTTTATCAAATATTCTTTGAAAAGCATTTTGTTGATATAAAGTTTCTAAATTTTAATGAAGCTTTTTCTAAGTGATAATATTACATTTCTAAAGTAAGTGGAGCTTATTTTCTTTTACTTAAGAAAGAACCTTTTTATTCTTATTAAGACAACAATCCATATAATCATGCATGAATATGAGTTTATAGCTAAGTAACATGACAAAAATATTTAATAATAATGATGGAAAATATAGAGATAAGTAAGATGATAAATATCAAGTATTGGAAATATTAACTTGATTCAAGGCTTCTTAACTTAGACATGGGCAAGTCCAAAAATAAAAACAAAAGAAATAAAAAATTTTGTGTTTACTTGACAAGGACAAGTCTAAAACTAGAAAGACTAGTCTTAATATAAAAGCATGGAATAAATAAATATATTGGAAAGCATAATAAATAAATAACGGTTATGTTGGTGAGCTTATATGCTCTAAGAAATATATATATATATATATACCCATAATTATAGTTACTAATATATAGAAGTTAGATGATGATGATGATGATGATGATGATAAAACAACATAGTAATAAAATGAGATTTATTCATGAACAAGAATAAAACATGAACATAGTGTTGCTTCCATAACACTTAGATGTTTAGGAAACACACACCATGGTCATGTTAAGTTACATGACATGGTAAGAAAGTATAGGTAAGAGTTTTACCTAAATTAGAAATATGGAAGGTAGAAAAAGAGAGGTTGTTTTGGTATGGAAATAGTAGAGATGTAGGAAGATGAGAAGAGATTCTAGAGAGAAAAGTTTAGAGGTAATTTTGAGAGAGTTTTAATAAAGTAAATGAGTGTGTGAAAGAAATGGAGGGAGATGGGATATTTATAAATTTTTGAGGAAGGAAAATTAATAAATGTGTGTGTGTATGGTGCATGGCCACCGTGACAAGGGAGAGAGGGGGAGAGAAAGAGTTGTTTTGATTTATTTTGTATTTTTGTTAATTAAAAGTAATAATTTATAAGGTATGATGTGATTAAAGTTGTATGGGAAAAGTAAAAAATAAAAAATAGGTATGGTAGAGTGTAAAAATAGGTAGCAGAAAAGTAGAAGTAGGTGAATAGTAATGAATAATGTAGAATAGTACTATGAATAGTAAATAAGACAAATTAATATCGATAGTAACAAAAATACACGTAATTAGGCTATATCTCATATTGTTAGATACCAAAAAATTATAAAACTGATATTTTTAAAATCTTTATATTTTTACGAATCTAACAGTATTGTTGAAATATTTTTACCATTTGGTATACCGAAGCACGGTTTTCAAAATTTGATCTCGTTCGGATCCAAAACAAAATGAATTTTAACGAATATGATATTTTTAAGCTTCCCTATATTATTATGGACTATAATCCACAATTATTTCAATTTCGTTGTTTAGGAGTTAAGAGCACGGGATTATCGTATCTAAACTTACTAGGGTTTGTTACAGATTTGTTAACTTTAGGGTTTCGAGTTGACCTCCGATTTAGGGTTTTGGCATAAACCATAACATAAAATTTAGAGACTTACAACTTTACCCTTACCATTTAACAGTAGATTCCAAAGTCACAAAATAAAAATGAAGTCAAACAATAGTAAAATAGACCCGGTTATACTTCACCACCTATTAACAAGCATAAAAGCCCTTTAACCACTTCTCTAAGCATAACAATCTAGAGCAAAAGCCCATCATACACAATATTAAAACTTGAGAATGAATACCTTAATCACTAGGAAGATTTCATATTGGTACAAGGCGCACATTCACAATAAAAGGAAGCCGGTAGAGTTATGCATTTTAAGATAATAGCAAAGGAACTGTTACGCCCAAGGGGTATACTAAATGTAACAGTCCGCTACACTCAACAGTAAAGCTTAAGTATGACAACCTTAGCCACTCCCAAAAGCTTTGATATTAAGTGTAAGGCATACTCTTACAAATTTAAAGGACCATACATGGAATTATGAAGCTTAAGAAGATATAATAACAGATTAAGAAAAGAGGGTTCATAATATTCATTTATTCATATTAATAATCTTACAAAACTTAGGGGCACTCCCTAGTCACAATTTTATTACAAGAATATTTCTACATCTTATCCAAACTAAACTTATCACACCTCGAAGGTACCCTAAACATGATAGTCCGTTGTACACTATTAAAGCCTAGGAATGACCGCCTCAGTCACGCGAAGGTTTTCATACTATGTATAAGGCGTTTAACACATGAAGGAGACACATCGAAATGATACATTTCATATTGATACAACTTGAGTAATAATGTGAAGAAAATACAATTCACTATACTTCAATACAATTAATCAAAAGATTTTACTACATAAAACTATTACAAAGCAATTCACAAAACCTAGCTAATATCTTCAAGTATTCATACTTCTTGCCGGAATCCCAAGGTCGTACTCGGCTCTAGACATCTTAGTCTCCGCATAGCATTCTTGAGTTAACTTGTTTAATCAAACATCTATTGGGGTATAAGCTACACTAGCTTAGTGAGTGAGAACTTCCAAGATCACATTTATAACACTTCATACAAACAAGTGATTAATCAGACAAGTGATATGCATCAAACATATGGAATCAACAAACATATGACTAGCCGGAAATCATATGTAGATGGACTTGCACCCTCCATCCTGGGTTAGCAGATTAACGAATCATGCGATATGACGCCGTTTAAGCTCACTATCAACTTAACTGTAAATTCGTTTGAGGATCACGATTAACCAAACTTTGATACCGTTTAGGATCACGGACAACCAAACAAATGCTAATGCTCCATCCCCATTTATGATATGATGAGTCCATATTTATTTTCAATTCCGAATAGTCAATTATACCAATTCTTTAAATGATCAATCAATAATCGCACTGTCAATTCTAATTCATCTATACAAGCAATAATTAATCACCCGGCTTCGATATTCTTATATTTCATTTCTCACATCAACAACAACCATACATAGTTCCCATTCGTCCCCATCATGCATATCCATTTTATCCTTACCAAATATCTAGTGTAACTATCATTACAATCACATACAATAATGGAATCAGAAGTAATATTCACTCGGCCATTGGATCACCGGTCTCTTAGTAGAAGTAATCCGGTGTTAGGGAATCGTCGATTTCGGGGTCACCTAAAAAGGAAGAAATACCCAAATGAGTATTTCATCACTCAACTAATCTAAACTATCTTATACAAACTATCAAATTCGTAATTCTTGTCCTAAGTGGGAATTCCAACTTAAAACGGCCATAACTTGATCGTTTTAACTCGAAATTTAGCAAATTGTATATCGATTTCTATCTACTTCGAAAGATCTATCTAATTCTAATATCATATTTGAGTTTTGAAAATTTTGAAGCTTCGAAAAGGTCTGATCAGTTCTGATTAGTAGCGAAATTCAATTCCGAAAAGTAGTTTTGTGAATGTTTGTAATGTTTCTACTATCCAAAACAAGTATACATGCAATATGGACAAGTTTCTATAATAAATGATATGTCATGAGATATATATGTACATGTCCTTGATGATATTTAATAAAGGAAATTTTTTAGAAAACTTTTTCTTTGAAAGACTTTATGAGCAATCAACTTAGAAAGGCTAGTCTTGTAGTTTTGAAAATTCCCACTTATTTTTAGAAAAATTCCTTGATAAAATTCATTTATTCTTGTTAAAATTAAGTCCTCATTATGTATATTCCTTAAAGCCTTTGTTTTTCAATACTCCATTTTACACTTTGTAAACATGTTTTTAAATATAGTTCATTCCAAAATCCGAATTTTGTAAAAATTGTTTTTATGGTGATTCCTTTATGTAAAAAATCATTTGATACTTAGAAAATTAAGGCTTAACGATACCTAGACACTAAGGACTTCATTTCTTTAATAAAACTTCTATTTTGAGTTTGGAACTAAGTGTTTTCATGTCATTATTCCATTATTATGAATTTCTTAAAAGAACAAGCAACTCAAATTTTGCCTACTTTATTTCTACAAATGGATCATTTATATATGTAATACCTACAAGCTATTGTTATGAAGGTTATGAGATGATTTATCTATATGTATACATATAGTACCAAGGATTCTTTTTGAAAACTTTTACTTTACAAAACTTTGAATTTTACTTGACTTAAGAAAAAGTTTTTCTTCTTATAAAATCATACTTACTTTTATCAAAACTCAACCTTGATAACCTATATAACCATCACCTTTATTATTTCAATAAAAACCTTCATTTTGGGGTTAGAAAATAGATGTTTAAATAGGTGGTTTGCCTAAGTACAAATTTTACAAAATTTTTAAAAATGAAAACATTGTTTAACTTATTCTTGGAAACCATTTGTTGTTCTAAGATTATATCTTGATAAACCTCTCTTATCCTTGTCAAAACTTGGTCTTTGTTACATATATTCCCTAGGACTTCTATTTTCCTATAAAAATTATCATTTTGGCATTTGGAAATAGGTGTTTAAATGGTGGCTATTTTCAAATCCAAATTTTGAAAAATTCATTTGAGTTTGCTTTCTTTGTAAAACTCATTTAGTCTTTCAAAAATCATTTCCTAATCAAACATACTCCTTAAGGCTTCTATTTCTTTAATAAAAATCTTGTTTTGAAGTTGCAAAATGGGTTTTCAAAATTGGTCTTGGTTGAGTCCGAATTTACAAAATTTATTTTTGGACATATCTTTTGATAAAATCTATCTAAACTTATTAAAAATCATCCTTTACATAACCTATCTTAAGAGCCTTCCATATCTTGAATAAAAACTTCATTTTTCAGTTGGAAAACATGTTTTTAAACTATGCCTTCGCCTAAATCCGAAAATAGAGTTTTGTTATGAAAAATAATCTTTGAAAATCATCTTTGAACCATATAAAATGAAGTCTTGATGATATATATACATTAAGCCTTCATTATCTCAAGTAAAAATTTCATTTTGACACTTGGAAAGTGGTTTTTAAAAATGGATCTTGCCTAGATACTAATTTTACTATTTTTATTTGAGTTCAAAACCAAGATCTACACTTTCTATGAATATAAATATAAAAGAAATCCATGATAATAAACTATAAACTCATAGATCTAAACTTTACTCATCAAGATCATTCATTTATGATATCTATTCCCTAAGTCCTTCATTTTAAATGAAAAATACACATTTTGAAGTTAAAAAATAGCTTTTCTAAATATGGTTCCCTTTTTATCCGAATTTTCAAAAATAATTTTTGTTGAAACTAAAATAGATCTTGAGTTTTCTAATACATTCCTACTACCATCAAGCTATTACAAGTTATTTAAGAACATAAAACAAAAGTTTAATGTATGTATGAACTTAAAACAACTAGATCTAGTTTACTATACCGGTTATAAATGCATGAATACTATGATGGTTATGTGAATGATGAATATATGCGCAAATCATTAGCAATAACAACATAACTTGAAAATAAAACAAAATAATAGCAAAATAACTCAAATAAAAAGATCCAAAACATAAACAAAATCAAAGCCACAAAAAAAAGTTAGATCTACAAAATATAACTACTTTTAGCAAGAAAATAATAATAATCATGGAGAAGACGAGTGTTTCATTTTGGCATCATCATCCTTAGCTTTTAAGCTTTTGGAAGGTCATTTGATGCATGAAACTCTCACTATACTTTACCTATATCATCTATGGAAGCTTTGGACAAGATTTTTATCCAAGGATCTTGAAGAAATATGTGTGGGAGCTCATACAAGAGATAGGAGCAACAAGTGTTCTTGCAAGAACAAGAACAAAAGAAGAAAGAAAGAGAGGAAAAGTGTAAAGAATGGCAAAGGGTTAATGTGTGAATGAGAGAGAAAGATAAAAATGAGTTAAAGACACATTAAATGAAGAAAAAAATAAATAAATGGGCAACAACAAAAGTGCTATAGCAGGTGTGAAAAATGAGCAAGAGAGAGAGGTTTGGTTGGTTTTTAACTTGAAATTGTAATGCGTAGTTAATGTGTAAGTGTAGCTTCTTAAAGAAGGGTTGAAATAACTTTATTTTAATAAATTTTGGAGTATTTCAAGGGACAAGGCAGCCAAAAAAGAGTCAAAAAAATCTGCCAAGAAGTGATAATGAAGTGTAGAAAGATTGAAGTGAAAAAGAAGTGATGTGTGAAAGGTGTACTTAAAGGTATGGGTTGTAAGAGTACTTTCTTAATAAAATAGAATAAAAATAATAAAAATATAGAAAATGTATTTCAAATATTTGTAGCAGATTTTCATAATTAAAATGAGATAATTAATTTATTTACTTTAGTGAATTATCAAATAAGTTACCGGTATGATCAAAATACACGAATATGAGCTATAAATGATATTTTTATAACCCGAAAAAATTCAAAAAAATATTATATAAAAATAATTTTTTTAATTATTAAATTAATTTATTTTATTTTTAGTATTGGGTCTTAAATAGAAACAGATTTCGTAAAAACCTGAAACTAACTAAATTTTGGAAAAACAAAATTTTCTATAATATATAAAATATTTATCTAAAAATATAACAGTTTATAAGAATAATAAAATTGTGTAGTGAATAGTAGTGAATAATACAAAAGACCAGTTAATTACTGGTAATAGTGAAATATGACTACAATCGTAAAATCAAATAATTCTAGTTATTGAAAAATTATAAAACTGATATTTTAGAAATTCTTATGAAAATACGAGTCTAACGGTATTAATGGTATATTTTTTATATCTCGAGCCTCAGGACAGCTTTTCAAAGTCTGTATCCGACCGGGTTCAAAATAGTTAAAAATTTATCAATCTGATATTTTTAAACGATCTTATATTGTTACGAGCTACCCTACACACTTAAACAACACCTTGGCCTCCAGGGCTAAGAGTGCGGGATTGCCAGACTTAAACTACTATATTCCACTTAGGGTTCCCTGGTGATTTCCGATTTAGATCTTTGCCAATTTGGAAACTGACGTTTTATGTTTATACGACATATTTAATTTGAGAAGATTATTCTAAATTTTATTTTTGTAAGTATTTAATATCTCTTAACGTTTTCGGAATTCTTGAATTGAGTTTTATTTTTGAAGTTTATCGTTATTTACTTTTTAATAATTTGTTTTTGAGTTCTATATTATCCGATTTTACAATTCAGAGTTAAATATGGAATTGGTCGTATGTAGTGGTTTTGGATTTAAATACTGTTGAGTTCTTATTTTATTTTTAAGGATTATTATTTTTTCAAGATTAAGAAATTTCTGGATTCGTTCGTGATTTAGGACTAGTTAAAATTCGGTTTTAATTTGGAGTCATTTTTAGAGTTTATTTTGGAATTATTTATTGAAATTTTCTAGGGCTTACAAAACTTCATCTAGAAAATTCCTTAACCTAGAAGGAAAATACCTAGCTATAGGGTCCACGTGGTCTTAACCACAAATATGTGAACTGCAAAAGATATCTATAGGGGTATAAGCTAATAGGCTTAGTGAGAACTATTTCCATAAATAACTTCTTGTAACAAAAATTCAAACAAGTTGTTTAAGCAATCAAATGAAATGCAACATACACGTGGGCAAACAAGACATATAGTTTTCTGGGAATTATATGTTGAATGGATTTACGCCCTCCATTCAGGGTTTGGTGATACGTAACCTCAAAACAAGTAGTTTTAGCTAAAAAGATTTATGCTTTCGATCAATATCGCCAAGCATATGAAGTCTACTTGAATTGAGCCTTGCTTTCGGATCTTCCGCCAAGCATTTCCTTAATGTTGCTAAGCAATCGCTTTCGGTCACTCCGCCAAGTGTTGCTTTCGACCTGAGCTACTAATCCTTCTCACCAAGGATAATAACCCAATGCAATGTGACTCACTTCATGGTATGCATGAATCCATTTATTTATGATATTACAACATTATTATTATCAGATTTAAGGTGATCAATGAATCTCATACAAATCAAGTGTTATGCTAAAACAATCATTAAATCAATTCCGGCCTCGATATTCTTAGGATTCTTTCAAACAATTATTTTACATACATATCCATTTGTCTTTTCTAAATTCGAATGCAACTAAATTACAAGCACAAACAAGTAAAGCATTTTAAGGAAATAAACTCACGATGCCATATCGATTATTCTTCTACACGGATGAGTCGCTCACACAATCCTCTTAATCGAAATAGTCCTCGGAGTATACGTATTCTTCCTCGGAATCACCTAGCCAAAGAAAATACCCAAAATGAGTATTTCTTGATGATATTCTTGAATTTTGACAAAACAATGTCATGAGAACATCAAAGTTCGTATAAAGGAGAGTTCCAATTTAAAATGGCCATAACTTGGTCATTTTAACTCGAAATCGCGCACATAATACCGACTTCTATCTACTCGAAAAGATCTATCCATTTCTAAAACTATTTTTATCAAACTAAACCATTTAGGCCCCGAAACAGTGGTGATCAGATTCACCACGAATTTTCCAACTCAAAAACAAATTTGTTTCAAACTTTAAATCATTCAAGACTTGATTGATAAATACTTACTTATCTATATAGTTGAAAAATCTTCTTTTTATAGCTACTTAGCTCATATTTCTTCATGCTCAAATGTTTGTTGTCCATCCATGTTTCTTAAGTAAAACAATGGCAATTTGGAGTTTTAGAAATCTATTGCTTACAAGAAACTCATTTTGTAAATCTTTTGAAATGGATACTTTGATTCTTTTATTTTCAAAGAATTACTTTATGTTTGACTTATTTATTTTTCCTAGATGACTTTTTGAAAAGTAATTTTCTTCTTTTCTTCATTCTCTACATTAGTGCTATTTTTCCTATTTATTTCCTATACAATTTTTCTTTGACCATTTGTTGGAAAAGATCTTAGTTTTGAAAATTCCCATTCCTTTCTTATGTTATGTTTTTCATAGAAATAATTTTTGTATCGAAAATCATTTTCTTTTTTGAAAAACAAAGTGGGATAACAAATGATATAAAAAGCTTTTCATAACAAAAGTAGTTTCTAAAATTGTAGTGAGTTCTTCTAATAACTTAAAAAGGAATGAAGTTATTTTTGTTAAACCATAGATTGTATACTTCATATAAACTTATTCTTAAGTGATAAAATCTCCTTTTTATTAATTATTTTTAGAACTTGAAAATTTTGGACAACAATCTTAATTAACATGATTTATGAGAAATAATAGCAAGCAAAAATAAAATAAATAATAAATAAAGTCAAGTATTGGGAGTCTTAGCTTCTTCAAGGCTCCCGGGACTAAGAAGTAGACTAGTCCCAAAAGAAAAATAAAATGAAAGAAAGAAAAATTTGTTTTGATTTGATGAGGACAAGTCTAAGACTAGAGACTAGTCTTAAAAATAGCAAGAATTAAATAAATTGCAATGAAAGAAATAAATTGCTTTGCATGAAATTAAATAAATTGCAAGTGAGCTTATATGCTTAAAGAATATGTATATATATAGATACATAATAATACTTAGGTATAATAATAATAACATGAACAAAATAAAACAATATGTACATAAATGGATTTTCATGAACATGAACATGAACAAGAACAAGAACAATGCATGACATAGTGTAGCTTCCATAACATTTAGTTTTTGGAAACTCACACCATGGTCATATAAAGTTATGATATTAAGAGAAGAAAATAATAAGAGAAGTTTACCCAAAGAAGGTTTTTGGACTGTTATGTGGTTATGAATTTTGTGTAGGTAGGAAGTGGTCTTGGGATTATTTTGAGAGAATTTTGGGAGGATATTTGGAGAAAGTTTTGAGAGGAGAATTTGAGAGAGTTTTTGTAGAGAATTTGTGAGTAGTAATTGTGTGAAAGAAGTGAAGAGGAGAGGGGTATTTATAGGAAAATGTGGAGTGATTTTTGAGTGATTTAAATAAAAGAAAAGTAAAACAAATGAGGGAGATATAGAGGGAAGGGGGTCGGCCATGTGAGAATGAAGAGGGGAGAGATTTATTTTTGTATTTTTTGTTGATTAAATGAAGTAATAAGTAAGGTAGATGTGAAATAAAGTTATGAGAAAGGTAAAAAGTAAAGGTTTAGGTTATGGTGTTTGTAAGAATAGGTGTAAGAAAAAATTAGAGATAAAAGAATAGTGTAGAATAGTAATGAATAGTGTAATGTAAAGGAGATATGACTAATAAAGTACCGGTAGTAAGAAAATACACGTATAATTGTGATATCTGTTATTTTTACTTACCGAAAAATTATAAAACTGATATTTTTGAAATCCTTATATTTTTACAAGTCTAACGGTATATTCAGAATATTTTTTCTATTCCGAACCCCGGGACACTTTTTTTAAGAACTGTGTCCAGTCGGGTTCAAGACGATTTGCGGTTTTACTAATCTGAACTTTTTAAGCATCCTTAGGTAATTATGCACTATTCTATATACTAAACTCTTACTTACTTTCTCCGAGTTGCTTATTCGGGATTGCCGGACTTAAGCTATTACGTCTAATTAGGGTTTTGTTGACTTTGGGGTTTTGGTTGACTTTCAGATGAGGGTTTTAAGCTAAACGATTCTGAAAAATTTTGGGGTTTATAGGAACATTCAAAGCAATACTATTATGAGTATCAAAATATAAAGTTCTACAACTTCTACGGGACATTCTCCTGATAAGTCTCCATAATAACATAGTCTTACCAAGACAAATAACTAAAAACTAGAAGGTTTTAAAGGAAATCTAATCTAAGTCTTCAAATAGAATTCCTCTAAAAGCTTCCCAAAAGCATAAGTTCTACTTGGACGGTCAAGGTGGTCTCGGGTACAAAATAATGATCCTGCAACATCAAAAATCTATTAAGGAATAAGCATAACTAGCTAAGTGAGATAATTTTAAGCAAAAGTACTCATAACAAACATTTAAACAAGTCTATTAAATAAGCATATGAAATGCAAATAACCATATGAGCAAACAATACATATGGCTATCTAGTTTCGTATGTAGAATGGATTTACTCCTCTATTGTGGGTTAGGGAATGCTTTGAATGGGTCATAATCGATCTCCTTGAAATTTGCGCACGTCTTGGGTTCCAATCAACCGTACTACTAGTCCTTGGGCTTTCCTCACCCAAAGCGATAGATCCGATTCGGTTGCACCATGAAGCCGTATTCCCCAAACGTCTTAATTCCTCAAGATGTAGCTAGGCAGCTTACCTTTCTAGTTCCATGCTAAGGAGTAGTAGCAACGTGCGAAGATGATATTCTAAGTGACATGCATGAACAATTTAGTTTTAAGGGATTTCCAACCCGACATTAATTTATTAAAGGCATTCAATTAATATTTGCACACATAACAATATACATAGAAGCAATTATAATAATCAATCAATCGGGCTTTGATATACTTCTCGTTCATTGATCACACATAACAAATTACATACATAGCTCCCATGATAACCCGCATGCATATCAATTTTTATCTTTTCCTAACATCTAATGCTATATTCTATAAGCACATGCGCAAATACATAAAACGTAAAGGAAAACTCACTCAACCATGATAATCCCTATTAATTGAAGTAATCTTCGAGAAAGAGAAGGTCATGGTCCTAGTCACCTAAACAAAAGAAATACCCGAAATGAGTATTTTATCCAAGATCCACTTAAGCTAGCTATTTCTATTTTATCATTTTCAAAATTATGACAACACGAAATTCCAACTTAAAATGGCCATATCTTGCTCATTTTAACTCGAAATTTTGCATATTATATATCATTTTCTATCTATTTGAAAAGATCTATCTATTTCTAAGGTTATTTTTATCATAAAAAGCCGTTTAGGTTTCAAAATGGTATGGTACATAGTTACTACGAAAATTCCAGCCTTAAAAATATATTTTTCCAAGCTTTTCATTAACCAAAAATCTCATAGCAAATATATAGGTATTTATATAGTTGAAAAATCATTTTTATACATATATAACTGAGATTATATGCATGATTCAAGTGTTGTTGTCCAAACTATGATTTTCCATAAAATAATCTCCTTTAGAAATATTGAAGTCTATAAGTTCCCTTTTGTAAATTTGTTGAAATGAAAAATAAGATTTTTAGTTTATTGTATATGAGTACTTTCTTTATCTTAACAATCATTCCTACTTCATAGACTTTATAAAAATAAGCTTTTATATTTTTGAAAACTTGTTACCTTAGATATTACTTTTCTAATTGTTTAACTTGTGAGTTAATTTTTAATTTGACTTAGAAATTTATTTAGTTCTTAGCATTTGGTAGAGTGTGAGTATGAGTTATTTTAAATAAGTTTTCAAGAAAAACTTGTATAGTAAAGTATTATCAACAGTAAGATCTAATAATGAGTTTATTTGAAAAAGAGAGTAAAAGATCTTTATAACTATGTTTGGAAAAGCTTTTCATTACATTAGCTCTAAAAGTCTATGATGAACTTATTTAAATTTTTGAAAAGGATATTGTTGAATTATACTCCTGAGTTTTAAATTTGAGTCTCTTTCTTACTCTGATTGATCTTTGAATAATTTTTTCTTTCTAATTCTTTATTAAATGATAAGGGTAAAAGCTGATTTACATAGATAAGTCTTTTGATTTCTCCTAAAGTAACTTTGGTATAGTTAATAAAGATGATTAAATCTTCGAAATGCTGAGATGATTTGAGCTTAATGAGATCTGGTCAATTATCCATTCATGATTTGTTTTCTTACTAAAGCCTTGTTTGTTTGAAATGATTATTTGCTTGAGGACAAGCAAAGACTTAAGTGTAAGGGCATTTGATAAGTTCATTTTACTCTATCATTTTCATAGCAATTTGGAATTTATTTTAATTTATTTTGGAGAAAATTCTTATGAAACTTATGCTTTTAATGAAAATTTTTGTTTTAAAGCTCCTTGAATCTAGGGAAGTAGAATTTTAAGTGATCAGATCAGATTCGGAGCAGAAATAACAAACAAAGTCAAAGAAGAACAAAATTAAGCCCTGCAGGAATCGCTATCAAGGCTAAACAAAGGAAGAAAAACAAAGAAAAATGGTTTGTCATGCCTCAACTTCGAGCCATTGATATAACCCTCAACTTCAGCTAGAGGAGATCGAGCATCATCCTAGAGAGAAGCAGTTGTTGAGCCTTAAAGTTGAGCCTCGTATCGACCCTTGACAGTTGTATTTTAGAGACCAATTTCTATCAAATTTTTGCCTCGAGCGTCAACCAGTCATCCCTCAACCTCCTCAATTTCACCCTTGATAGAGTAATGGACAAAAACACACAGCTCACTTAGCATTTCAAGTATCAAGCCCAATTTCTTCTTTCCGCAAGCACTCAATCACAGCTCCCATGTGACCCATGACAATTGAGTACATGATTCAAATGCATGTGTGAACAAAAGAATTTGCTTTCCGTCATAAAGAATTTACCACATCAACAATAAAATCTTCATGATTTCTATGCCCTAAGCCTATAAATAAACAAGCAAAGGCACTTATTATTTTTAGGGTGGGGTGTGGGGGGGGGGGGGGGTAACCAAGAGATATACCGTAGCTAACATAGTGTAGTTTTCAGAGAATTCTAAGTTAAAAGAATTTTTGTTTTCTTCTTGCTTTGGAAATCTATAAAGTTTTCTATGTAAAATCATTGCAACCCTGATGTTTGTAATTTCTGTAAATTTCTAAGTAATCAAAGTGATTTATCTTTTCCAATCGATTTTATTTCTTCAAATTTGTGTGCAATTGATTAAATCCACGGAGAAATAATCTCCTACTGCTTAGGGTTCATGAATCCAATTTATGATTCAACTTATTTCAAATGCACTTTCAAGATAATTAACTGGGTGTTTGTAATTAAGCAACTTGAATTGCATTTTGTAGGTTTCAAGAGAGTGGTGTACCCTTATTGATCCCCATTTGATTTCAATTGAATAGATCGAGAGGTCATTCTTTTGAATAGATCTGTGGTTGGTAATGGAATTGTACCTAACTACCTCATGTGAGGAAGGGTGAAAACTTTCTATCAATTATTTTAAAATTCATTGAGTTGAGTTTTCAAAACAAAGTATTCTTAATCTTTATGCGGACCAAGCATCTGGATTTAGAACTATTGACTTCAAGAGAAGCTTTAGTTACATTAGTGGATCTGGTTGTGCAAACATCCCAATCAACATCTTTTTTCAGAGAAGCTTTGTTTTAAGAAATCGATTGATAAGGAATTAGTGTGGTGGACCCTGAACTGCTAATTTTGCAGAAGTTACAAATCTATCCTTTACTTTTGCCTAGTAAATGCTTGTGAATATTTCCCAATTAACATAGGTTAAATTCTTATTTTTCTATTATGAGTTTCTGATTTTCTTTTATTACATAATGGATGGGTTGTGATTACAATTGTAAACCCCTAGGTTTTTATACTAAGTTTTAAGCTCAAACCCTAGAACCAGAAGTCTACTAGAAACCTAAAGTCAACAAAACCTATATCCCTAAAATTTAGATCCGACAATCCCGCACTCTCAAACCCTGACAATGAAACATAGATAATTATTAATAATAGTTCGTAATAATATAGGGAAGCTTAAAAATATCAGATTCGCTAGTTTCTAATGTATTTTGGATCCGAATGGGATCAATTTTCAAAAACCGTGCTTCGATACATTGGATGAAAAAAATATTCTGATGACACCATTAGATTCATAATAATGTAAGGAATCCAAAAATATCGGTTTCATAATTTTTCGATGGCTAAAAATATCATATATCACATTTATAAGCGTATTTTCTTTACTATCAGTCGATTATTAGTCTTGTTTACTATACATTGTACTTCTCTATTATTCATTACTATTCATCTATCTCTACTTTTTCTTACTACCTATGCACTTATTTTCTTACTTTTTACCTTTTCAATACATCTTATATTACATCATATCTTACATATTACTTACTTTTATTTACAAATTACAAATTTAATTAATTTCTCTCCCCATTCCCATCCAAAACCAGCGCCCCTCCCCTTATTTCTATCTCTCAATTTTTCTTTTTCAATTTATTTTATTACACACAATTTTCCTCCATCTTCAACTATAAAACTCTCTCTCCCTTCACTTCTTTCACACATTCAATTTTACATAACAAAACTTTACCAAAATCTCTCCACAATTTCTCTCTACCAAAATCCTCTCGAAATAATTCTTTCTCAACTTTCTCTTCTATACATAAAAACTATCTACCACATATCACTACTGTAAACCCCCAAAAATTTTCATAATTCATTGAAAATAATTCTAAAAGTTTAAAATTGAAATCCAAAAAATTGACTCAAGTTAAAACCAAATTCTAAATCAAGACAAATACCAAAACGAAACCCTAAAACGCGAACCAAGTTAAAGTTCTAAATAAAGATAAAAAATGAGATTTCTTAATTTGAGAAATAGGGAACCCTCAAAAACAAAATAGAAAAATCCAACTATCGGTTAAGACAACATTCGTACATCAATCAAATCACCTAACCGTTTCTTAACACGCAAATCAAGACAATATATTCAAGTAACGATCAACAACAAAATCTTAAAACCCTTGATAAATTTCAGAATCAGAAATTTCAATTTTCGCCAAAAATAAAACTGAGTCAAATCATAACCCTAGACTCGGTTAAATGATCCCGAGAACTAAAAACTATTAAATAATCACAAATAAAATAAGATAAACCATAGATGTCGAGCTAAAAATATAAAACAATCAAAACTTGAAAATTATACGATCTTACGAATATCTCGACGAAACCGGAAGTCAAACCAGAACCCTTTCAACAAAGTCTATAACGAACCCTAGTGTTTAAGATTCGGCAATCCCGCGTTTTCAAACCTTAGAAAACGAAATTAAGCCAATTAGCTTAAAATAGTTCGTAATAACATAGGGTAACACAAAAATATCAGATTCGCGAATTTCGAGTGTCCTTCGGACTTAAACGGGACCAGCTCTCGAAAATCGTGTCCTAGAGCTCGGAATATTAAAAATATTCCGTTTATAGCAATAGACTCGTAAAAATATAAGGATTCCAAAAATATCAGTTTTAGAATTTTTCGATAGCTAAAAATTACAAATATCGCCTTATTACGCATATTTTTATTACTACCGGTACTTTAATTATCTAGTCTACTATTCATAGTACTTCTCTACTATTAATTACTATTTCACTATCTCTACTTTTTCTCACACCTATTTCTTACACCTACATATCTATTTTCTTACTTTTTTCATTTCCAATACAACTTTATTCACATCAACTTTACACATTACTTCTTTATTACACAACAAATTAAATAAAAACATTCCCCCCACCCACCCCCCCCCCCCCCCCCAAGGCAGGCACCCCCCTCTCTCTTTTCCAACAAATTATTTTTCTTTTTCAATTTATTTAATTACATCAAAAATTCACTCCAAAAATTCTATAAATACCCCATTCCTTTTCCATTCTTTCACACAATTCATTTCACTACCAAAACTCTCTCAAAATCTCTCAACAAATTCTCTCTTCAAGAATTCTTTCTACCAAAACTCTCTCAAACCAATTCCTCACAAAAATCATCCCTCATACATAAACTATCTACCACATATCACTACTCACATAATACCCATTCCATCTACCACCTTCATACCACTTACACACTTTAGGTAAATATTTCTTCCAATTATTATTCACTCATGTCATGTAACTTAACATGACTATGTTGTTGTTTTGAAACTCATATGAGTAGTAAAAACAACAACATGTTCATGTTTTGTTATTGCACATAAGCTTCCTATTTTATTATGTTGTTGTTATTATTGTTATTAATTGCTTCTAATCTAACTAATATTATGTATATGTATATTTATTTAGAGCATATAAGCTCATTTGTTATTTATTTATTTCATGCTTTATAATTTATTTATTTCATGCTTTTCTAAGACTAGTCTTTCTAGTCTTAGACTTGTCCATATCAAGTCAAAACAATCTTTTGTTTATTTTCTTTAATCTTCGAGACTAGTCCATTCTTAGTCCCGAGATGCCTTGATGAAGCTAAGGCTTCAATACTTGACCAGGATTCCTTGATGAAGCTAAGGTTTCCAATACTTGATATTTTATTTTCTTGTTTAATATTTGTTTCTAGTATTTTCTTATGTTCTTATTATTTTATATGCTCATGATATTTGCATCTACATAATATTAATGTCTCAACTAAATCAAAAGTAGAATTTTATTTTATTAAAAGAACTTAAAAACCAAATTTCCTATTATGTGACTTGTCACAAATAATGAAGCTATTATCAAAAACATAAGAATAGAGTTTTCTCAACGTTTTCTTAAATAACAAAGATAGATTACCAAGGAAACATAAGAAATAAATATTTTCTTTGAAAATTATGTTAACCTAAGCTTTAGTAAAATAATTAATATTAAAAGTTTTTAAGAAGCTTAAGATTTAATCTCTTTCAAACTTCATTATAAAACTAAGAAAACAAACTAATTTTCAAAGTTAAGATAAATTCATGAAGTTATGAACCCACTTATAAAAAATAATGGATTTCAAATTTCTAAAAAGAAGGAACTCATTTTTAAAAGAATATAAATGAAGTAAGATTAACAAAAAAATGGATTTTTATTAATAAAAATGATTCTTTTCATGAGAAATGAAAGAACAAGTTTTAGAAAGCAAAAGCTTATATTTTAAAAATGACATAAGATCTAAAACCATCCTAAAAACAAAATTATGAAAAAGGATTTCCACCAACTTAATATACCTTTGATAAAATCAATATTTTATCACTAGAAGTAAAATTTATGAAGGACTAAGGTTAAAGGAAAAGTTACTCGTTTTGGAAAAAGGAATGAAGGTAATAAAATAAGAATATGTTCATTTATAATGAAAATATAAAGTTTCTTCCAAGTACTTAGAAAGGAATTTATCAAGATAAGTTTCAACACTTCAAAAAGAATTGTTTTATGAAATAAATTGTTGAGACACTACTATTAGAAAATTTTGCATATAAAGTGAGCTTATCTATATACTCAAAGTATTTATCAAATATATGTTCATATATATATATATATACACATATTGTTACAAAAGGATTTTCTTTAAAATAAAGTTGAGTTAGAAAACGGATTTGCAAAAGTTTAGAAAAATTCGTTTTAAATCTGTACCCAATGTTTTCGGAACCCAAATGACCTTATATGACAAAGATGACCTTAGAAATGGATAGATCTTTTCGAATAGGTAGAAAATGGTATATTATATGCGAAATTCCGAGTTAAAATGAGCAAGTTATGGCCATTTTAAGTTGGAATTTCCTCTTATACGATTATACCGCGATTTTAAGAAAAATTTAGAAAATCCAAGAATAGAAATTTCATGAAGGACTTATGCCGGGTATTTCTTTTGTCTAAGTGATGAAAGATACGAAATTACCCTACACGATGATTACTACGACTAAGAAGATCGCAAATGGACGAGTGAGTTATTCCTCCTAATTTCGTTACCTTGCTTGTGCTTGTAAAGTAGCGGCATTAGTATACTAAGAAAAGATAAAAATGGATATATATATATATATATATATATTTGGGGAATTTGGGATTATGTATGTATGATTCTATGTTTATGTATGAAATGAGAATTAAGAATATCGCAACTTCGAACTACTTGTTTAATAATTTTGTTTACTTATTTGTATGATTGTTTATTATTTGCTAAATTGATTGATCGCCCCTAATAAACGTTAATAAGGTTTGGCTTAAGAAAATTAAATTGCTTACGCATAGCATCCATCGGGTCACATCTATTTCGGAAGGCTGTTACTCCTACGCGTAGAGTTGGATTGGTTGTGATCGTGCGGTGCCATGGGCCATGTTCCTTCCTAGAGAATCCAAATCGCTCAGGGAAAGCGACTCTAAGTTCGGAGCCGAGCCATGGGTGAGGACTTGGGACTAGCAGTAGAAGGTCAAGGACCTTCAACTCCAATTCCCTAACCTTTGATACGGAGGGGTAAATCCATCCTATATATGGTTTCCGGATAACTGTATATATTTGCATAATCATGTGATTCTTGCATTGCATGCATAGTATATGTGTGAATGAATAAATAAATAAACTTGTTTGAAAATATGGTGCGAATGAAAAGGAATATCTCACTAAGCTAGTTGTAGCTTATACCCCTATAGATTTTGTTGAAACAGGTATACCTGTGGCTTAAATTGAGGATCATGATATTAAGAAAGTCGTGGATGGATGGTTAAGCTTCTATGAAGGAAATGGGATCATAAGATGAAGTAATATTGTAAGGATCTTTATATGAAATGACCTATATGATAAGTGATGTATATTTATTTGAAGTGAGATATGCCCCTAAGAATTGAAATGCAATATGTATGTTTCATGATAAGTATTCTCTTTGCGTTGTTACTTATTTATTATCAATATAAATTGCGCCACTCCGATACGTTTCCTTGGTTGTGATGTACGCCTTGTACATGATATGGAAGCCTTTGCGTGACTAAGGTAGTCGTTCCTAGGCTTTAGTATTATGTACGGCGGACTACCACGTTTAGGGTACTCTTCGGGGCGTAACAACTACACACATAATTCTACACTCATCATCTTCTTCCTTCAACATAAACACACTCTTCGATAAAAACTTTCTACCATTATTTTTTCATATCATGTAACTTAGCATAACCATGATGTTATTTCTTAAAACTTATGTGAGTTGTAGAAGCAACAACCATGATTTGTTCTTGCACATGCCAAGCATTTCTGATATCTTATTTTGTTATGCTATATTATTATGTTGATGTTATTATTATTATGCTCATAACTTAACTTTATATATATATATATATATTATTAAATATATGTATATCTATATATTTCTTAGAGCCTAGAAGCTCACTAACTCTTTAACATGCTTATTATTATTGCTTTTATTATTCTTATATTATTGCTTTAACATGCTTATTATTATTGCTTTTATTATTCTTATATTATTGCTTTTCTATTCTTTCTTTTTCTTTTTCTTTTTGGGACTAGTCTATTCTTAGTCCCGGGTTTTTTTGATGAAGCTAAGGCTCCCAATACTTGATCGAGATACCTTGATGAAGCTAAAGTTTCCAATACTGGATCTTATTATTTTGCTTATTATTGCTTCTTATTGCTTCTTATATCTTCCATACATTATTATGTGATATCTTAATCTTTTTCATATTGCATACTCATGTACATGCATAATCATAATGATATTGTCTCAACAAAACTAAAGAGAAATTTTCTTTAATAAAAGAAAAATAGAGCCAAATTATTTTAATATATATATCTTGTCACTAAATCAAGATTTTGTCATCAAACACATAGAAAAAATTATTTTTGCAATCTCTTTTCAAACTCATCAAGATTTTTTTAAATGATAATAAAGATGATTTTATTAAGGAAATTAACTAACAAAATAAACATTTTTTTTTATAATAAGTCACATGAAGTTTATTAAAACTTAGTTTTAATAATTCTTTAATAAGCAAATTTTTCTTAAAAAGCTTACTTATAGGATTTTTACCAACTCCATAGTAAAAAAAAAAAAAAAAAAAACCAAGAACTAGACTAGTTTTCAAAGTTAAGATAAAATCAACTCACTAGTTTATAAACCCACTTAGAAAAATAAAGGTTGGCAAATTTCTAAATGGTAAACCCATTTTCGAAGAAATAAAAGAATATAAACATGGTAAACTCAAAAACAATAGATATCATCAACAACTTAAGAAAATGTTAAAAAAAGTGATTTTCCTTCCAAGTAAAATTAGTAAAGAACTTAAAAGACCAAGTTTTCGAACCAAAATATATTTTTAAAGAAGTTGAGAAATAAAAATATAAGAGAAAAAAGACTTATTTATAAAAACAATTTTGAAAGGAAAAAATATATATACAACTCAAATTATTAACATCTTATGAAAGCTTTCGAAAACTTCGTTTCATCATTAAAGGTAAAATTTGTAGAAAACCAAAATTAAGAAAAATTAATTTATTTTAGAAAAGAAATTAGAAAAAAATAAGAATATACTCAAATATAATAACCCAAGAATTTATAAAGTTCTTTCAAAACATTTAGAAAAGAAAATTGTTAAATATTCAAGTTTCAACACTGTAAAACAAATTGTTTTAAGAAAAATAATCATTGAGACAATACCATTAAATTATGCATACAATATGATTCTATATATATATGCATTCAAAGGTTTTTCAATCATACAAATATCTATATTTTTGCTAAAGGATTTTTGGATAAAGAAAAGTTTGGAAAATTTTGTTTGAAGGGCTGAGATTTTTGTGGTGAATTTGTACCGATATTTTTCATGACCTAAAAGACCTTTTATGACAAAAATAATCTTAAAAATAGATAGATCTTTTCGAGTGGGTAGAAAACATGATAAAACATGCAAAATTCCAGAGTTAAAATGAGCAAGTTATGACCATTTTAAGTTAGAATTTCCCTCTATGTGATTTTTGACTAACTTAGTGAAATAGAATTAGCAAGTTTAAGTAGAACTTCCAAGAAATGCTCATTTTCAGGTATCTCTCTTGTATAGGTGTCAAGCCCCAGAGGGTACCCTAAACACGATAGTCCCCCACACTCAATATTAAAGCTTAAGTATGAAGACCTCCATCCCATAAGCTTTGATACCAGGTGTAAGGCGTACGTTCACGATCATAAAGGACCAACTTTAAAACAAGTAGTTTAGGAAGACATTCATATAGCAGTTTAAGAATGAAAATCATATCATAAAAACTGAAATAGGGAAATATATAAAGGTCTTACAAATCATCAAAAGGGCATTCCCTCGCTAAAAGATATAGCTCATCATAGTCTAGAGAAGTCTATTCAAAATAAAATACAAAGGGATTTACTTAGAAGTCAAAGTCTGCATCTAGTCTTTAACTTCTTCCAAAAACTCCTTAAGCTAAAAGGTAATAGCTGTGAGAAATACCCTCAGGGCTTCAACCATAAATGGGGAAACTGTAAGAGATATCTATAAGGGGGTAAGCTTCTTTGCTTAGTGAGAATTAAATCCACAGGTAAAGTACTCAACAAACAATAATCAACCAAGTTATTTAATTAAGCATATGAGATGCAAGCAATCACGTGAGCAAACAATACATACGATTTTCTAGGAATCATATGTTTGAATGGATTTACCCCTCCATTCGGTGGTTAGATGTTCCGGGCAACGAAGCCATAGTTTGCAAATGTATTTTTTTAGTTTTGAACAGATTCCTACAATTGCTAAAATGTAGTTGATTCAGGTGCCCACTCACCATTTAATTACAGACAATCAAAGTCATAGGTTGTGATTTCATGTCCTCGACCTCATTACTATGTCCTTATCCCACCAAGGGTATAGTAATGAATGCAATGTGACTCACTACGTGTCATACATGAATCAGTTAATTTAATAATCATGGTATAGCATTAGTCATTTTATAAGTGACCATAGAATTGCAGACAATCAATATTAAACTAAATCATACAATGATTAATTAATAATTCCCGCCTCGATATACTTATCATACTTTCAATCATGTAAGTAAAACACATGCGTTTTCATATTTTTATCTTTCCTAAAACCTAGTGTCGTTAAGCTACAAGCAAATATATAAGTATAATTGTGAGGATTTAAACTCACTCGACCATTAGAAGAAGCTCCTTAGTCGAAATAGTCTTCCGGTAAGGTAGCTCGAACTCCACGTCACCTATATAAAAGAAATACCCGAAATGAGTATTCTTAGAAGATCTACTTAAACTTGTGACTTTATTCCACTAAGTTCATCAAAATTCGCATAGAGTGAAATTCCAACTTAAAATGGATATAATTTGCTCATTTTAATATGGAATTTTGTATATAATATATCGATTTCTACCTACTTGAAAATATCTATTCATTTCTAAAGTTATTTCCTACATACAAGGTCATTTTGGTTGCCAAACATCTCGGTATAGATTCAAAACGAACATTTCCGGATTTGCAAAACAACTTTCCAACTCAACTTTATTAAAAAATCCTTTGGTAAAAACACACACACACATATATATATATATATATATGATTGAAAAATTCTTTGAATATATATATAAGCTCACTTTATATGAAAAAATTCTAATGGTAGTGTCTCAACGATTATTTTCATAAAATAACTCATCTTGAAGTGTTTAAACTTGATAAATTTATTTTCAAAGTATTTTGAAGAATCTTTATATTTTCTTAGGTTGTTATATGTGAGTATATTCTTATTTTGTTTTCCCATTCCTTTTTCCAAATCAAATAATTTTTTTTTTAACTTTGGTCTTTTACAATTTTTACTTTTAGTGATAAATGAATAAAGTTATCTAAAGTTTATTAAGTTGTTGATAACTTATTTATAAATTTGCCTTTAGAATGGTTTTAATAAATGAGTCTTTTCCTCTTATATTTTTGTTTATCAACTCTTTAAAAATAAATTTTTGTTTTTAAAACTTGGTCTTTTATTTCCTCTATAAATTTTATTTGAAAAGAAACCATCTTTATTAATAAAATCCTTTGTTTTTGATCTTATCACATTTATAATCTTGTCATTCTGCGAAAATAGGTTCCTTCTTTAGAAACTTGAAATTTATTATTTTATTTTTTTTCTAAGTAGGTTTATAAGTTATTAGGTTGATTTTATTTTACTAAAAAAAAAAAAAACTAGTTTGTTTCTTAGTTTGTTATGGAGTTGAAAAGACTTTGAACCTTAAGCTTTTTGTTAAACTTTGAATACCAACAAATTATTTTCACTAAGACTTAGATTACCATATTATAAAAGAAAGTGTTTATTCCTTTTATTTCCTTGGTAAAACTATTCTTGTTGTTATTTGAGAAAACTTTGAGAAACATGAGAAAATGTTGTAAAAATCCATTTTTATGTTGTCGATGATAACTCCTTCATTTAGCAATAAGTTACATAATAGAAAATTTAGTTTCAAGTTCTTTTGCTAAAGAAAAACTCCACTTTAAATATAGTTGAGACATTATCATTATGTAGATGCATGTATTATGAGCATGTAGTGTGTAGATGATGAAAATATAAGATAAGAAGCATGATAACATTAATAAGCAAGATATTATAGTCAAATATTAGAAACCTTAGCTTCATCAAGGTAACTCGATCAAGTATTGGGAGCCTTACCTTCATCAAGGCAACCCGGTTAAGTAATGGGAGCCTTAGCTTCATCAAGACAACCCGGGACTATGTCCCCCAAAAAAAAAAGGAAAAAGAAAGAAAAGAAAAAGCAATAATAAGAGCAAATATAGTAATAAGCTTGTTAGTGGGTTAGTGAGCATCTAAGCTCTAAAATATATATAGATATATAGATAGTAACATATTTATGAAGTTAGGTTAAAAGTATGATAATAATAATAAGATCATAATAACAACATAACATGAAATTTATTCATGAACAAGAACAAAACATGAACATAGTGTTGCTTCTATAATATTTGAATGTTTAAGAAACATACACCATAGTCATGTTAAGTTACATGACATGGTAGAAAGAAATGGGTAAGAACTTTTATCTAAAAGAAAGTATGGAAGTGGTAGTAGAAGAAACGTTTGGATAGTGTTTATGTGTGTAGGAAATATGTCACGCCCCAAAGGATACCCTAAACATAACAGTCCGCCGTACATAATATTAAAGCTTAGGAATGACCGCCTTAGTCACACGAAGGCTTCCATACTATGTACAAGGCGTCTAACACATGGAGAAGACATATCGGAGTGATACATTTTATATTGATACAACTCGAGTAACAATGTAAAGGAAATACAATTCATTATACTTCAAATACAAATCACTATACTTCAATTTCAATTCATCAAAAAATTTCACTACATAAAACTATTACAAAGCAATTCACAAAACCTAGATAATATCTTCAAGCATTCTTATTCCTTGCCCGAAGTTATTCCCGGCTCCAACCATCTCGATCCCTACTTAGCATTCTTGAGATAACCTGTTCATTCAAACATCTATTGGGGTATAGGCTACACTAGCTTAGTGAGAATTCCCTTAATTTCATACTATGACAAGCAAGTTATAAATCAATCATATGCTATGCATGAACAAACACATGAGCAAACAATTATGTATGAGTATCCGAAACCCACACACAGAATGGATTTACGCCCTTCGTATCTTAGGTTAGGGATGGTATTGAAAGTCTACACGACCGCTGCTAATCGCTGAGCCTCCCGGCTCATAGCACTTGACTCGGCTAGGCTCACACATGGAATGCATCCCCGATACGCCTTAGTTCCCTATGAATGAGCTCTGATACTGGGTCTCATTATCCAAACGAGTCTTCGGACCATACCGATCAACATGCGTAGGAGTAGCACGCTACCAAATGCAATATGTCTGATGCGATGCATGACCAATTTAAATTTTGTTTAGGTCAAAATATTCATATATTCTTTAGAGTGACCAACTAATATCATACACATAATAGAAAATAATATGAACAGTGCAGTTATCCAATTGAATCGTGGTTTCGATATGCTTTAGTATTCTTTGGCATACATTCATCATAGTCTCATCATCTATCCCATCCCCATTCATATCGATTTTTATCTTGTTCCTATGATTCTAATGCAACTAGCTACAAGCACAAACAAGGTAATAAAAGTAAGAAGAAAACTCACTCGGCCATTGAATCACCGATCTTTTAGTAAAAGTAATCCGGTGGTAGGGAATCATCGATTTTGGGGTCTCCTAAAAAGGAAGAAATACCCTAATAAGTATTTCATCACTTAACTAAATCAAACTATCTCATACAAACTATCAAATTCGTAATTCTCGTCCTAAGCGGGAATTCCAATTTAAAACGGCCATAACTTGGTCGTTTCAACTCGGAATTTAGCAAATTATATATCAATCTCTATCTACTTCGAAAGATCTGTCTAATTTTAATATTATTTTCAAGTTTTGAAAATATTTGTGTCATGAAACAGAAGGATTAGATCTGATCAGTAACGATCCCCATTTCCGAAAAATAGTTTTGTAATTGTTTGAAATGTTTCTATTTGATAATTCAAGTATACATGAAATATGAATGATTTTCTAACATGGATGACATGTGAAGAGTCTAATGTATGCATGATCTTGATGATTTTTGCTAAAAGAAAATTTTATAACTTTTTATTTTTGCAAGACCATAATAACAACTACTTATGAAAAATCTAGTTTTCCAACTTAATCATCACACTAGTATTTTGGAATTCATTCTTAGAAATTTCTAGTTATCTTAGTTAAAATTGAGTCGTCATAATATATACTACCTAAGGGCTTCATTTTTACACAAAAATTTGTATTTTACACTTTGCAAATATGTTTTCAAATAGGACTTACTAAGAAATCCGAATTTTTAGAAATCCATTTCTTGAATGATTCCTTTTGGGAAAAACTTGTTTAATGCATTAAAATATAAGACTTTTGATACCTATTACTTAAGGACTCCATTCATTATATAAAACTTTTATTTTGAGCTTGAATAATAGGTGTTCTTATGGCCTTCATTCAAAATTACGAATTTCACAAACTGACTACTAACTCAAAATTTTCCATCTTGATTCTATTTCTTGTTTTATACATTAATCTCATCAAAACTCATTTTAACTTATAAAAATCACTACTTAATGATACATATTACCTATACCCTTCATTTTTCACATAAAACATGAGTTTTGGAGTTGATAAATGGGTTTTCAAAATTGGTCTTAGTTGAAATCCGAATTTACCAAATTTATTTTTGGACATATCATTTGATAAAATCCACCTAAACTTAGGAAAAATCATCCTTTACATATCCTATCTTAAGAGCCTTCCATTATTTGAATAAAATCTTCATTTTTGAGTTGTAAAACATGTTTTTAAAATATGCCTTGGCCAAAATCTGAAAATGAGATTTTTATTTTGAAAATAACTTTTGAAAATCACCTTTGATTCTTATAAAAAGAAGTCTTGATGATATACATCCACTAAACCTTCATTTTCTCAACTAAAACTCCTATTTTGAGACTTGGAAAGTGGTTTTTAAATATAGGTTTTGTCAAGATACGAATTTTACTATTTTTGTTTGAGTTCAAAACCAAGATCTATACCTAATATAAACATAAATGTAAAAGAAAATCATGGTAGTAAACTATAAACTCATAGATCTAAACTTTACTCATCAAGATCATTCATTTATGATATCTACTCCTTAAGCCCTTCATTTTAAATGAAAAATACGCATTTTGAAGTTGAAAAATAGCTTTTTACATATGGTTCCCTTTTTATCTGAATTTTCAAAAATTATTTTTGTTGAAACTAAAATAGATCTTAAGCTTTCTAAAACTTTTCTACTATCATCAAGCAATTAGAAATTATTCATGAACATAAAACAAAAGTCTAATGGATTTATGAACTCAAAACATTAGATCTAGTTTACTATACTAGTTATAAATCATGAATACTATGATGGTTATGTGAATGATGAATATATGAATCATTGGCAATAACAACATAACTTGAAAATAGAACAAAATAGTAGTAAAATAACTCATATAACAAGATCTAAAACATAAACAAAACCAAAGCTACAAAAAAAAAGTTTGATCTACAAAATATAACTACTTTTAGCAAGAAAATAATAATAATACAAGAGAATAATTGTGGATAAGATGAGTGTTTAATTTTGGCATCATCATCTTCTTTAGCTTTTAAGCTTATGGAATTTCATTTGATGCATGAAACTCTCACTATACTTTACCTATATCACCTATGGAAGCTTTGGATAAGAGTTTTATCCAAGAATCTTGAAGAAATATGTGTGGGAGCTCAAAGATGGAATGGGGGCAGCAAGGTTTTCTTGTGAGAACAAGAGAAAATGAAGAAAGAAAGAGAGAAAAAAGAGAGGGAAAGTGTAAAGACCCGGCATGCTCAATTCTCAAATTAAGCACACCAAGTCCCCAACCACGTATAACTCTTATGAATTATACGTAAGGTTATCTTAAAAGAAGGTGTTTATGTTGAACATTACTATCCTATTTTAGATTGTGAAATCATTTAGTTAGATTCTGGCAACAACTGGATTTAGCAGCGGAAATAAATTTTATAAAACAATTTAAAAATAAAGACATTTCAAAACTTTCACCCTTCTCAAGTGAAGAATTATTAGATTAAACAAAGCTTTGCAAAAGTTAAATTATAAAACATGGGCTCTACCATGCCCTTTAAAGAATATAACAAGTTTAAATCATAAATCCAGCTCCCACTAATAGTAAACAAAAAGAAATAAAATAACTAACTACATCCACGCTCCTGCTCACTTCACTCATCCACAAATTCTCTCAGAATCATCACAAATGCCCGAAACCCGAGTCAAGCATCATCAATAGCAACAACATCATCATATCATCGTCTCATCCATCATCATTATCAATAATAACAATACTTGTAAAAAGAATAACAACAACAATAATGAGCCGAAGCCTAGTACACAGTAACAAAATCACACACGGAGTGGCACACGACTTAAACTATATGCAATACACAGCCGTAGATTATTATCTTTTCTTTAAAGTAAATAAACAACTATCACAGGAGCACTCACACTCCGAATCAAGCCATGGAAATCTGGAGATCCTGAGTAACGCTCACGATGCTCAGGGGGTTGATATAAGTAGCCCGAATACTTATATCTCCTAGATAACGTTACACTGAAAAGAAACAGTAATCTCATCTAGGGCTTATAGCCGTTACCCAACTCTACTTAGACTCAGTCCATAACATGAATCTAGTTCACACGCTCCCATAAACGTTGAACTAAATTATGATACTTCTTTCCAAGTTTAAGTAAATGTTACACTGTTACTATATTCCCTTCGATTACCTGCCGAGCCATGTCATTTCATCATGACAAGTGGCCTAAGTGCCTATTATAATATTGTCATTGCGACATGACAACCCGCCGAGCTAAATCATTGCATCATGATAGGTGGCCTAAGCGTTTATTCTAACATTGTCATTGCATTATGACAAGTTGTCGCTCCTCGGACCGGATTCAACGACTTAAAGCACAATCAAGACTCATCAATTATTAAGCCGAGTTTAAGTCTTAATCAGTTTAAAATGCCTATCCTAACATTCAACACCCAAGTTACTGCGTACCTTGAATATGAAATCCAAACAGAGGCAGAAGCTATCTCAGAAGATATGCTAGATATCCATCACTGTTAAAGGAAAGAACTCATATAAGAAATTAAACTAACATCCACTTATATCAAATTCATACAAGAACTTATATCAATTAATCACTAATCTCTAACTCATTTTATTAAATCCTATTTGATCAGACACTAATGTGGAATCCCACTATGGCTGCGAATATCGCCCCCCAAAATATAGGACAGTTCTCCTTTGTCTGTCAAAGAATTTCTTTTCTCTTTATTTATAGTGTTTTATTACAAAAGCATTAACAAAGAATTCATAAACCCAAAACATTCATTTTCCAAGTAAACACACATTTGAAACAACATATTCCCCATATTATTCAAAGATTATCCTAATTCATTCATCTAAGCTAATTAATAGCTATTAACCAATTTTAGCTTAACATTAGCGAAATTGATTAAAATTAGTCATTTGACTCATTTACTAAGTCAAGTTGATTAAACATAGACAATCTAATTCATTTTAGCTTAGTAAAGTTCATTAAGTCAAATTGGACTTAGATTAATTACTAATTCATTATATATCTAAGATCTAGTCACTTAATCCCAAGTTGGCTTAAACCTAGCCAAATTCATCAAAGTTAAACAATCTAATCCATTTTAGTTCATTCAAGTTCATTTAGTCAAGTTGAACCTAGGTTTGTTAACTAAGTTCATTTTATAACTAACTTCTAGATTTAATCTAATTATTTGTTAAATCTATAAATCTACTTAACCCATGTTTAATTACATGAATTAATTCACTTAACACACCAAATATCACTCATCTATCTCATTTTAGCTCAAAAAGATCCATTTCCTAAGCAAAACACATTTAACAAACAAAAACAAGTTTTTAACTTTGTTTTGGAAAGTGTTGCAGCTGGAAAGAATCAAAATTTAAGCATCTATAATTTTCAAATTTGTAAAAACTCAAAACATGAAAATTTTAGACCTCTTTTTAAGCTTTCCAATGCAACTTGAATCACCTCAATCGGAGGTCGTATGAAAAAGTTATGACTAATTTATAAAACAGTGTCGCATCAAAGAAGAAATCCGAGCCCTTGCAAACGGGGCCGTTTGGGAGAGCGTTTGCACTCAGGGAAAATGAATTTTTTGATCCGAGAGCGCAACACCCTTGCAAAAGGGGCCATTTCTGAGGCCATTTTCTCCAAACAACAAAGCCACCACAACCCCCCCAACCCCCCCCCCCCCCCCCCCCCCCCCCCCCCCGGCTAAATGGGGGCCCCAAACGGGGCCGTTTGCACCAGCGTTTGACGGATTTCGCGAATTCCTTGTTTCAAACACGAATTTTACAAAACTTTTACACTTCAAACCTTCTCCAAAACACTTTACAACCATCATACTACACCCTACATCCAACATCAATTCATCAATTAAACAAGTAAACAACAAGTAAAACAAATATAACTTGAAATAGAAAACTTAGCTTTAGAGAAGAAAAGAAGTTGAAGCTTCATCCTCTAGCTCGGTTTTCTCTATCTAGTTCATCTCCTAATCTTGATTCATCCTCTAGTTGGCTTTGATCTTGAGATTTGTTGAAGATTTGAAGAGAAAGAAAGAAAAATGAAGAAGAAAGGGAAAGGGAAATGAAAGCTTCGGTTGGGAAAAAAAGAATAGAAGGAAAGAAAAGTGAAAGGAAGAGAGAGAGAGAGCAGGTGAGGAAAATAAATAAAAAGGAAAATTTAAAGCTTAAAATTATGATATTTTAAAATAAAGGTATCGAATTTAGAACTTTTAGATCAATATCTTTAGTTCTAATAATATTTAGGAGATGATTTCAAAACCAATAGGTTAGAAATTAAGAACTCAAAGTAACAACTTAATTTAGAAATTTATTTTGGATAAAAGATATTTAATTTGAGCTCGGGTTTAAGAACTGATATTTTTATTCAAGCAAATGAACTCAAATTTTACTGAGATTTAGGAATTAGTGTTTAGACTAAGAATCAAGGTTTTAGGAATTCTCTAAACACTTTGATGACATGTTTAGGGAATTTGAAACTCAAATCTCAAATCAACTTAATTATTAGCTAATTAAATTATATCAACTTGTCTATTTAAATCCTATAATTCATTTTATTCATTTAATCTATCTAAACTCAATTTCTAATCTTGGTGAAGATTTGGGGTATTTCAGAAAGTGTAAAGAATGGTTAAGGTTTGAAGGTGTAAATGAAAGAGAGAGATGGAATGAGTTAAAGACACATTAAATGAGATAGAAAAAATAAATGGGCAGCAATTGTGAGTCCCAAAACTGACATGAAATAGAGGAGAAGAGAGAGAGAAGTTTGGTTGGTTTTTTACTTGAAAATATAATGTGTAATTAATGTGTAAGAGTAGCTTCTTAAAGAAGGGTTGAATTAACTTAACTTTAATAAATTTTGGAGTATTCCAAGGGACAAGGCAGCCATAAAGATGAGAAAAAACTGCCATGAAGTGATAATGAAGTGTAGAAAAATTGAAGTGAAAAATAAGTGATGTGTGAAAAGGTGTACTTGAAGGTATAGTTTGTAAGAGTACTTTCTTAATAAATAAAATAAAAATAAGAAAAATATAAAAAATGTATTCTAAATATTTGTAGCAGATTTTTTATAATTAAAATAAGATAATTAATTTATTTATTTTAGTGAATTATTAAATAAGTTATCGGTATGATCAAAATACGCGAATATGAGCTACAAATGATATTTTTATAACTCGAAAAATTCTAAAAAATTATTTTATGAAAATAAAATTATTTTTAAATTATTAAATTAATTTATTTTATTTTTAGTATCGGGTCTTAAACAGAAACTGATCCAATAAAACCCGAAACAAACTAAATTTTCGAAAAACAGAATTTTCTATAATATATAAAATATTTATCTAAAAATAAAATTACCGCTAGTAATATTATATATTATATTATATATAATATATAATATATAAGGGTTCATAAGAATAATAAAATTGTATAATGAATAGTAGTGAATAGTACCAATAGACTAATTAGTTAGCGGTAGTAATGAAATATGAATAAAATCACAAAATCAGATAATTCTAGTTATCGAAAAATTATAAAACTGATATTTTAGAAATCCTTATAAAAATACGAGTCTAACGGTATTAATGGTATATTTTTGATATCTCGAGCTCCGGGATACGCTTTTCGAAGTCTGTATCCGAACGGGTTCAAAATAGGTCAAAATTTACCAATCTGATATTTTTAAGCGATCTTATATTACTACGAGTTATTCTCCACACTTAAACTACACCTCGGCCTCTACGGTTAAGCGCACAAGATTATCGGACTAAAACAATTTTATTCCACTTAGGGTTCCCAGGTGATTTTCTCGTTTAGATTCTTACTAATTTGAAAACTGATGTTTTATGTTTATACAACATATTTAGTTTTGAGAAAGTTATTTTAAATTTTATTTTTGTAAGTATTTAATATCTCTCAACGTTTTCGAAATTCTTGAATTGAGTTTTATTTCTAAAGGTTTATCGCTATTTACTTTTTAATAATTTATTTTTGGGTTCTATATTACACGATTTTACAATTTGGAGTTAAGTATAGAATTTGTCGTATGTAGCAGTTTTGAATTTGAAAACTGTTGAGTTCTTATTTTATTTTTAAGGATTCTTATTTTTTTTTCTCAAGATTAAGAAATTTCTGGATTCACTCGTGATTTATGGATAGTCGAAGTTCGGTTTTAATTTGGAGTGATTTTTAGGGTTTATTTTCGAAGTTTATTTTAGAATTATTTATTGAAATTTTCCGGAGCTTACAAAATGTGTAGAAAAATTGGGTAGTAAAGAAAGAAAAGAGAGATTTTGAGAGAGTGTTTGAGGAGAGAAATTTAGGACAGTTTTAGTAAGGTGAATGAATATGTGAAAGAATTGGAGGGAGAGGGGGTATTTATAGAATTTTTAGAGTGAAAATTGTGTGAATTATATTAATTGAAAAATAAATAATAAAATGTGTGTGTGTGGTATATGGCCAGCATGAATGCTTGGAGAGGAGAGAGGGTGTGATTTTAATTTGTTTTGTATTTTTTGTTAATTAAAAGTAATAAGATGTAAAGTTTGATGTGAATGAAGATGTATGGAAAAAGTAAAAAGTAGATAATAGGTATGGTAGAGTGTAGAAATAAGTGTAAAAAAAGTAGAGATAGGTGAATAGTAATGAATAGTGTAGAATAGCACTATAAATAGTAGATAAGACAAATTAATACCGGTAGTAAAGAAAATACGTATTATTAAGCTATATCTGATATTTTTATATACCGAAAAATTATAAAACTAATATTTTTGAAATCCTTATATTTTTAGAAGTTTCTAAGAAGTGTATTTATTTTGACTTGAAGATAATAGAGAGATATGCCCCTAAGAATTGTAATTTACCATGTTTATGTTTTATGATAAGTATTCTCATTGCCTTGTTACTTAATTATAATCAGTGTAAATTGCGCTACTCCGATGCGTTCCCTTGATTGTGATGTGCGCCTTATACATGATATGGAAGCCTCTACATGACTGAGGTAGTCATTCTTAGGCTTTAGTATTATGTATGGCGGACTGCCACGTTTAGGGTACCCCTCGGGGCGTGAAAGAAATACCCGAGCTTGTTTGGAGAATCAGGTAGGAAATCCAAGTTTTGAGGACAAAACTTTTTTTAAGGGGGGTAAGTTATAATCTCCTAGATTTTATGTTACGACTATGTTCAAACCTTAAATTAGAAGTCAACCGGAAACTTTAAGGTCAACGAATATACATCAAACCCTAGTAGATTAGATCCAACAATCCTATATCCCTATTCCCGAAACAATGAAGTTGAGATAGTTGTGGATAATAGCTTGTAATAATATAAGGATACATAAAAATATCATATTCAATAATTTTTGGTGTCTTTCGAATCCGAACGGATCAGTTTTCGAAAATTGTGCCCCGGTACCTTCGACGGCAAAAATATTCTGATTCTGTATTTCAGATGTTCAACTATTAAGACTTTATTTATCGTATATATTTATATGTTCTTAAAATATAAAAATAAAGGAATACTTTAGGCATAACGTAACAAAAATCTAATGTACATGTAAAATTACAAATGATGCTACATAAAGAATTTGATGCAATTAAAGAATTTCGGCGTGTCCTCTTATAATACAATTCAGCAGAAATCTATACACGTGCATCTGTTCTTTATTAGAATAATTTCAGAAATCATTATTGGAATCGCAAGTGCTATAGTCTAGGATTTGCCAGACAAAAAATGGGGTGGCAAGTTGGGAAATCTGACCGTCCTCGGTCCATATGATCTTGGGGGTGATGATCCATTGCTTCCTGTTGATGACTTCTTCCTCTGTAGGTTCCGAGCAATTTCGACGCACACATGATCAACCATGCCAAGGAAATCCTTTATTATTGAAAACAATTGAAGTGCATTTGCTGCTTTGTCTCTAGATGCCCCTCCTTGATAATACTCCGTTGTTCTTTTCACAAGTTCCATTACAATTGTCTGTTGTTTCCTCAAAGTATTCAATTCTGATTCCGTGGATTGAAGGAAACCTAGCATTACCCTTATGAAGCCACCTCCATCGATTTTACATTCAGAAACAAGTTCCCGAATTTCTGATACACGAGATGTGAGAGCAGCACAAGAACCAGCAAAGCTGTCATAGTCGATGGAAGCGGCTTTTTTCACATTTGAGAACTCTGCACTTAGTCCACCCACAACTGGTAATCCTAACGTCATATACTCCTTCTCTTGATCTGGAGAATTTTCAGAACTCGTGCTCACACCACTACTTTGGCTGCTTGTTCTGCTTAAGGTGCTGTTACGGTTGACAACACAACGTTTGCCTTCCGCACGGACAACTTCTTCCACCACAAAGTTGAGCAATGTCGTCTTTCCGTCCGTGCTTTTGACATCAGAGAGTTTCCTGAGAGCAGTCAGGTCAAAAGCTTGGGCGTTTCCTCTTGCAGTTCCAGCATTCATTCTATTTCCTGCCTTTAGGATTGCTTCAAGAAGTTTCATGAAAAGCCCCCGCTTTCCAAGTTGCTTGCATGCTAAATCAAGCGTTTGAAGAGTGTCTTTCAGATTGCTGATCTCGGATTCGTAATTCAGCCTAAAATGCATGGCATTAAAACGGGTAAATGCTGACGGGACTGCTTTTAGAAGATGGTAAAGGAAGGACTCAGCATCAGCAAGTTTTGTTGGGTCTCCACCAAATTCAAGTATTAGGGATTCTTCTTCCTTTGTTGGAGCAATTCTGTTCAGCCTTTCTAGTGTGTCTGCATCCAGACCTTGTCCTTCAGTAAGCGCATCAATGATTTCTTTCCGAGAAATCAAAAGAGACTTGAGTACGATCGCAATGTTCTGTGACTTCCTAGCCTCAAGAATAAAGATTTGTCCAGATGGTCCAGGACTTCGTTTGCCAAAATTTGGAGAACTATCTGTCCCTTTAGGAGATTTGCGGTTTGTAGCAACATATCCAAATAGTGCTTCCATAAGATCATCATCAAACCTGTAAAGTTACCTACCGTTAAGAATAAAAACACCCGAAACAAGATTCCTGTAAATATTAAACGCGTGACATAATTGAAAAGGTTTTGGAGTCTTACTTGAAAGATCCGCCCTCGATTTTGCTCCACACCATCGAATGATTCCTACTACGGTTGACTTTGTCCCAATGCAATGGCTTCAGTTTCACCTGACCTGTTTCTGCTTGACCATTTCTTGAAGAAGACTCTCCTTGCATTGGTTTAGGCAATGGAGGAGGAGCAGCTTTTGACGGCACAGCCATAGTACCAACCTTAGGAGGTGGAAGGGGCGGTGGTGCAGGTGCTGCTTTGGTCGTAGGAGGAGGTGGTGGTGGTGTGGGAGGGCTATTATTTGCAGGAATTGCGGATAAAGTAGTAGACTCTGGTGTTTTTGCAAGGGCAGGGCTTGGAGTTGAAGATCGTGTAAAAGGCTTTGGTTCCTCAACATCCTTGAAGGCAATTCCTTCAGATGCAGGAGCCACATTCGGACCTCCATTGATCGCAGCGGGATTAACATGTGAAGTTGATGACCGGCCTCTTAGTAAAGGAACTTCTTGTATAGGCTCAAGCCTTTCGCCTCTAGGATTTGTACCTTCCGTTTCTTCCTCTCCCTCATTCTCATTATTCGGATGATGCGACTCCCTTTTACCAATCCTGTTCTCACTTTTCTCCTGAAGTTTTCTCCAGTATAGAACATCCAAACCATTCTCATCAACAATCAAGCCCTTTATATTCCCATTAAATCGGGTATATTGATCCCTAGACAGCATAGGAAGACCTCCGTTGGGTGATACATTCTCATCCTTTTTTTGTCTTAATGAACGTCTTCTAAGTAAGAAGAATAGCAACCCGGAAATAGCCAATGTGCTGGCTGCGGTAGCAACCACAGCCGTAGCAATTGCCCTGTTGCTGTTACCATTTTCTGACTTGGGTAGTGGAGCCGGTGCTGCTGGAGGCGGTGGTTGTGAAGGCGTAATAGGAGGTATCGGTGGAGGGAGCGCTGGAGGACTCGGCGACGGGATAGGTGGAGGATAATAAGGATAGTGTGTTTCAATGTTTTGGGGTGAATTTGATTGACAGTTGATGAGAGTTAATGTGGACACTAGGAGCAGGATCAATCCACGATTAAGAAATCTTGCTGGAAACATCAAAGCCATGAAAATTTTTTCTTCAAAACGATTTGCAGAGATGTAAAAATCAAATCTGTGAGAGTTCTAATTTTTTTGACGAAATGGAATACCTTGTCTTGTGTATTTGGTGTTAGGTCGCTGACATTGTCAACGGAGCAGTTAGTTTATTGGATCATGTGTTTATTCAATATTCAAAATGATATTTACCGGGAAAAATCCAGGTGCTATAATTACCAGGTAGACCTCGAAGACAATGGGCATTGACAAAACAAGCTATGGGTAGTCTAGGAATTTCACTTGGGATTTATAAATACTTTAGTGTAGGCATGGAGATAATGCAAGATTATGGCTAGGCGGACGACTAAGCACTTCTAGGTTTCTTTCTCAAGACTTGGTCTATAACAGTGTTGAAATGGCACCTGCCGATTATAAAAATTATAGGCTGATCTGTGATGTTCAAGGGATTGCCAACTACAACTAGACTGTAGTTCGTCCATAAGAAAAGAAAAAATGAAAAAGCAAAGTGTGTTGGTAAACCCTCATTTTTATAAAATAATGTTGGCAGGATTGAATAATGAGTTTAGAAAATAAATTTTTCATTTTCTTGCACACCAGGTGCACTTGGTGTATAACTACTCACTACGTTAATACATGGATGAGACAATAACGTGTAACCACTATCCATACAATCACTTGTTAAAATGCCATTAATAATTATATACCATGTGTATATTACATCTAATCTATAATACCTATCAAATCCTTTATTGGTTATATGTTTTGGAAAAGAGTATAGACATAAAAAGCTATAAAAGCCTTTTCTTTTTGGAAAAGAGTATACTCATTTGTTTGAATTATCTGTTTTTCATCTGTATTTATATCTGTATCGAAATGATATGTATAAATATGTCTGATTTGTAAGGATGGCAAGAAAACCAATCGAACCGAATCAATTTGTAACCAAACCAAACCAAATAGAAAATATAGTTATTTTTAACAATTTGGTTTAAAAATTTTTCAATCCAAACCAATCCGTAAATTTATGGTTTGGTTTAGAAGGTAACCAAACTAATTTGTAAAACTAAACTAAATCATTTTAAAAAAAATATAATAATATTTTACTTGTAAGTTATAACAAACGATTTTTTTTTTTATAATGATTGATTAAAGGTCATATATATTCATATGGTTTTCATTTGATATTTATTATTTGGTGAATATTTATTAAAATCAACTTGTTCATTTTTAAATTTGTTTTTTAGGCTCATGATATATATTTTTTTGTTGATGATGAACTATTATTTTTTTAAAAGTTTTTAACTTTATAGAATATGAAATTTATTTATTTAATTATAAACTCTTATTATGTATTAATTATTTAATGTATTTTGTCAGCATATTGTTTTATTCGTTGATGAATTTTGTTGATAGATGATTTTTTATTTTGGTTAAATTTATTTGTAGATGATTGATTTAATAGTTTTACTAAAAATTATAAATTATGATTTTTTTTTAAAATTATGACTTACTATGTATTGGTTAATGAACGTATTTTATTGATGAATACAATTTATTTTGTAAAGATCTATATATTAAAAGTATGATAAATTCATAAAATATTTTTTCATGATTTATAATATAAACTTTGTAAAGTAATATAAATATTTAAGTATATACATAAATGTAAAAAAACTAGAATAAAGAAAATTTTTAATAAAATTGATCTGTAGTCTAAACATAGTTTAGAAAATTTCTAATCCAAACCAAATCTTTATTTAATAGTTTGGTTTGGAATGAAAAAAAAAAAAAACTGTGAATAATGGTTTGGTTTGGTTTTAGGAAAAACTGAACCAAATTGTTTTGTGCCCTATCGATTTGCATCTATATTTTATCTATATTTGATCTTTTCATGATAATAGCGAACTTTTTTTTTCATTTGTATCTATTTTTTTTAAAAATAATTTGTTAGAAAAAAGTTTAAAAAATGTATCTGTATCTGTAACAAAAAAAAAAAAAAAAAGCTAGCCAAAAAGATAGAAAAGCCCTTTTCTTTTCGATTCCTAACAAGTCAACAAGTATTAGTGAGACAGCTATTAATATTATATATATGGCCTTTGTTAAGCTAAATATATAAATATGTAATATTTAACTCTTCATCTTACGTTTCACCAAAATCATTTTTCAATTAAGGATTTTTTCCACGAAATCATAATATTGGATCAATCCAGGTTTTCTATAGTTAAAACAGAGATATGTGTTTAAACTGCATGGTTAAGAAAATTTATGCAAGTTATCTGTAAACTAAGTAGCTTTGCACCAAACTAATTTTTAAAAGGGTTATGAATCACGAGAAGTTATGCATAAAGTCTGAAGGAAGACTTTCGATCAAATTTCTATTCACCTAATTATTCATTTGCATTACAAATTAAAAATGAAGCCCATATTGTAAATTAAAAAATAATAATAATTGAAGATGATACCAACAACCATCCATATTTCTGAATCATCAGTAATACAAATTTGGTGCGACAACTGGTACTAACCAATATGGATTCTGAAGTTGTCGTTGAAAAATGGGGAAAGTGGCTCACCCAATATTTAAATAAAAGCGTCAGAATAAATTACTTAATATATTGACAAGTTCTACACGAATAATTATAATGTTGCTTTATATTCTTTCTAAATGGTGTATTAGTTGAAATAACCAGCTTCACCAAAATCTCGACTTTACCACCGATAATCCATCCGCAAGTCCAATGATTTTTGTATACTTGGTCCCTCATAAGATAAATTTTTTTTGTTTTATTTATTTTTTTCTTCTCTTTATAATTTTATTTTCTCTGTGTTCATAATTTATGTTTTACATTTTATTCATAATTGTTCTTTGGTAATAAGGTTGTCAAAGTTATAATTCTAAGCCTAAAATTGAAATGTATAAATCGATAAAATGAAATAAAATAAGTCGAATTATACATCTAAACTTATATATTTTAAATGATTTATATTTAAACGACCCATTAATTAGAAAAAACCTTATAAATTCTCAAACTTGGAAACCATATTAGGTTATTCATTATTTCATCAATCATATTTTGTAAAGGACCAATTCAACGGGGAATAAACCAAAACGCTTGATATATGATGTTTCATAGTATTAGGATGGGTTCCTTGTTGGATTACGTATGAACGAACTGACAACATATTTTATTAGTAGATTTCTGCGGAATGCAACACAGAATAAAGGGAGGAAAAAAAAAAAAAGGGGGTGGGGTGGGGTGTAAGGAGAGAGAGAAGAGAAAGAGTTAAGACAACGTTTCTTACCAACCCCACCTATCCTTCTGCTTATTTAAGAAATTAACACACGCTTGCTCGACCAAACCATGTTTAAGAAGAGACCTATGTGCATAAAGCCGATCATCAAAGCGTACAGTGGTCGTTGCAATATAATGGAGTCACCACGTATGAGACCCTTATTGTACATCAATTGTACGGCATGTTACTTTGCGTGTATGCAGGTGTTCCGTCTAAAGCTCAGGCGAACACACCTGATTGGGATTTATAGTTACAAGCATTATTGCATGTATCTATGGCATTGGATCGTTGAATGGAATAGAATTGCAACTTTTCAAGAGAAAAATAAAGAAATAATAGTTACTTTTATATTTGATTACTTTTAGAATGACATTAGTAATGGGGTAGGAATGCATCTAAAGCCAGATAAACAAATGCTACAACAAATAGAAACTGTAAGGACGTAAACTACACTAGCTCAGTGAGTGAGAACTTCCAAAATTACATTCATAGCACATCAGGCAAGCAAGTAATATGCATCAAACATATGGAAATCAACAGATATATAACTAGCCGGAAATCATATGTGAATGGAATTTCGCCCTCCATTTCGGGTTAGCAGATTAACGAATACTACGGTACTACTAAAATATACCATTTTTGGATCACGGTTAACCAACTTATAATTTTGTTTGTGGATCACGATTAACCAACTCATTATTTCGTTTATGGATCACGATTAACCAACTTTTACCCCATTTTTTAGATCACGGGCAACCAACCAATGCTAATGCTCCATCCCCATTTGTGATATGAATGAGTCCATATTTCTTATCAATTCCGAATAGTCAATTATGCCAATTCCCTAGGTGATCAATCAATAATTGCAGACAATCAATCCTAATTCATCTAAATTTCTCATATCATCAGCAAACATACATAATTCCCATTTATCCCCACCACACATATCCATTTATTTTTTCCTAAAATCTAATGCAACTATCATTACAATCACATACAATAAGTGGAATCGAGAAGAAATACTCACTCAGCTATTAGAACACCGATTCTCTAGTAGTAATAGTCCGGTGGAAGCGAATCGTCAATCTCGGGGTCACCTAAAAAGGAAGAAATTCCCTAATGAGTATTTCATCACTTAAATAAACCAAACCATTTAAACAAAACTAGTGTTTTCGTAATTCTCGTCATTTGCGGAAGTCCCGACTTAAAACGGTCGTAACATGGTCATTTTAACTCGAAATTTCGCAAATTATATATCGATTTCTATCTACTTCGAAAGATCTTTCTAAATCTGATATCCTAACCAAGTTTTGAAAACACTTACATTTCAAAAGAGGTTGATCAGTTCTGATCAGTAAGGAACTTCCATCCCGAAAAACGATTCATGAATGTTTATGATGTTTCTAATGTGTATATCAAATCTACATGCTATGTTGATCATTCCCTATCATGAACGTCATGTTATGAACTTCACGCACATATATTCTTGATGATTTTTTTAGGAGGAAGTTATATAAATTTTACTTTAGGAAAACATCTCATGTGACTTTACTTAGTTAGTTGAATTATTTAACTCTGTTTATCCTTATTTGTTTTGGGGTTTTCCTTAAGAAAAATCCATATGTTCTTATGAAAATTTAATCTTAAAGTCTATATCTTTGAATTTTTTTTTTCTTATACAAATTTCCATTTTTCATTTTATAAACATGCCTTATAGTAGGAACTACCCCAAAATCCGAATTTGGTAAGAGTTCATTCTTAGGTTGATTTCTTCAAGAAAATCTATTTTTTTCATATAGAAATTTAGGGCTCAACTATTCCTTTACCCTATTCTATTTTGAGTTTGAAAAATAAGTGTTTTCATGCCATTACTTCTTAACTACGAATTACTTAAAATGATAAGCAACTCAAAACTTTCCTACTGTATTTCTACTCCTTGTTTTACATATTTTCTTAGCAAATCCCATCTCAACTTATAAAAATCATCACTTGATGATATCTATTACCTATTGTCACGCCCCGAAGGGTACCCTAAACGTGACAGTCCGCCGTAAACAATATTAAAGCCTAAGAATAACCACCTTAGTCACGCGAAGGCTTACATACTATGTACAAGGCGTCTAACACATGGAGGAGACTCATCGGAGTAATACATTTTACGTTGATATAGCTTGAGTAACAATGTAAAGGAAATAAAAATTTACTATACTTCAGATACAAATCACTATACTTCATAATACAAATCATTGAACTTCAATTACACTTCATCAAAAGATTCTACTACATAAAACTATTACAAGGCAAATAATAAAACTAGCTGGTAACTTCAACATTCATGTTCTTTGCCAAAATCCCGGAGTCATTCCCGGCTCCAACCAATTCGGTCCCCACTTTGCATTCTTGAAATAACCTGCTCATTTAAATAACTATTGGGGTATAAGCTACACTAGCTTAGTGAGAATTTCCTTAGTTCCGTACCATAACAAACAAGTTAAAATCAGTCATATGCTATGCATGAACAAACACGTGAGCAAGCAATTATGCATGGGTATCCGGAACCCACACACAGAACGGATTTACGCCCTCCGTATCTTGGGTTAGGAATGGTATTGAGTCTACACGACCGCATCTAGTCCCCAAGCCCTCGGCTCTTAGCACTCGACTCGGCTAGGCTCATCCAAGAATGCATCCACATGCGCCTTAGTACCCCTGAATGAGCTCTGGCACCGGGCTCGTTATCCAAACGAGTCATCACAGACCATACCGATCGACCTGCGTAGGAATAGCATGCTACCAAATGCAATATACCTAATGCGATGCATGACCAATTTAATTTTTGCTTAAGTCAAAAATATTTATACATTCTTTAGAGTGACCAATCCATATCACACATATAACAGAAATAATATGAACGGTGCAGTTATCCAATCAAATCGTGGTTTCGATATGCTTTAGTATTCTTTAGCATACATTCATAACATTCTCATCATATCACCCATCCCCATTCATGTCGATTTTTATCTTGCTCCTATAATTCTAATGCAACTAACTACAAGCACAATCAAGGTAACAAAACAAGGAGAAAACTCACTCGGCCATTGGATCACCGGTCTTCTAGTAATAATAATCCGGTGGTAGGGAATCGTCGATCTCGGGATCTCCTAAAAAGGAAGAAATACTCTAATAAGTATTTCATCACTTAACTAATCCAAACTATCTCATTCAAACTATCAAATTTGCAATTCGCGTCCTAAGCGGAAATTCCAACTTAAAACGGCCATAACTTGGTCATTTTAACTCGGAATCTCGCAAATTATATATCGATTTCTATCTACTTCGAAAGATCTATCTATTTCTAATATTATTTTCAAGTTTTGAAAACTTTGAAGCTTCGAAAAGGTCGGATCAGATTAGGGCAGCAACAATTTCGATTTCCGAAAATAGCTTTGTAAATGGTTGTAATGTTCCTACTATATAAATTAGCTATACATGCAATATGAGTGATTTCCTAACATGAATGGCATGAATTTAGTTTCATGTATGCATGATCTTGATGATTTTTGGTAAAAGAAAATTTGGAACTCTTATTTTGCAAGACTTCAACTATAACTACTTTTGAAAAAATCTAGTTTTCTAACTTTGATTATTTCCATTTGTTTTGGATTTATTACTTAAGAAAATATAATTATTTTTGTTAAAATTGAGTCTTCATTATATATATTACTTATGACCTTCATTTCTACATAAAAATTTCTATTTTACACTTTGTAAATATGTTTTCCAATATGATTTACTCAAAAATCCGAATTTGGTAAAAATTGGTTTTTGAGTGATTCCTTTGGAAAAACTTGTTTAAAGCATTAAAATTTAAGGCTTTACTATATCAATTACCTAAGGACTTCATTTAACACATAAAACTTGCAATTTGAGCTCAATTACTAAGTGATTACATATGCATCATCTCAAATTACGAATTTGACAATTTGATCACTAACTCAAATTTTTCCATTTTAATTCCATTTCTTGTTTTATACATTACGCATGCCTAAACTCATTTTAACTTGTAAAAATCATTGCTTAATGATATCTATTACCTATACTCTTCATTTTTCACATAAAACATGAGTTTTGGAGTTGATAAATGGGTTTTAAAAATTGGTCTTGGTTGGGATCCGAATTTAAAAATTATTTTTGGTCATATCTTTTGATAAAATCTATCTAAGCTTATGAAAATCCATTCCTTACATATCATATCTTATGAGCCTTTCATTTCTTAGATAAAAACTTCATTTTTGAGTTGGAAAACATGTTTTTAAAATATGCCTTGGCCAAAATCCGAAAATAACATTTTTGTTTTGAAAATAACTTTTGAAAATCACATTAGATTCTTGTAAAAAGAAGTCTTGATGATATTCATATATTAAGCCTTCATTTTCTTAAGTAAAAATTACATTTTGACACTTGGAAAGTGGTTTTTAAATATGAGTCTTGCCAAAATACGAATTTCACTACTTTTGTTCAAGTTCAAATCTAAGATCTACACATAATATGAACATAGATCTAAACTTTACTTATCAAAATCATTCATTTATGTTGTCTATACCCTAAGCCCTTCATTTTAAATGAAAAATATACATTTTGAAGTTGAAAACCCACTTTTCTAACTATGGGTCCATTTTCATCCGAATTTTCAAAGTTGATTTTTGTTGAAAACAAAATAGATCTTGGGTTTCCTACAACTTTCCTACCATCATCAAGCTATAGCAAGTTGTTCATGAACATAAACAAAGATCTAATGCATCTATGAACTCAAAACTTTAGATCTAGTTTTCTAAACTAGTTTTACATGCATGAATCACTAAGATAGACATGTGGATGCTAGATCTATGCATAAGTCATAAGGAATAACAAAAATAACAACTTAAATACAAGATCTATGGCATAAATAAAAATCAAAGCTATAGAAAGTTAGATCTACAATATATATCAACTTTAAACAAGAAAATCATTATAATACAAGATAATAAAAGTGGAGAAGAGAGTGATTCATTTTTGGCATCATCATCCTAAGCTTTTAAGCTTATGGAAGGTCATTTGATGCATGAAACCTTCATTACACTTTACCTATACCACCTATGGAAGCTTTGAGATGAAGATTTGCTTAAAAATCTTCAAGAAATATGGGTGGAAGCTAATGGAAGATGTGGGGGCAGCATGTGTTCTTGAGGAAACAAGAACAATATGAAGAAGAAAAGAGAGGAAAATGAGAGAGAAAAAGCTAAAGAATGAAAGAGGGAAAGTGAGTAAATGAAGGAGAGAGAGAAAATGAGTGTTTTAATTGAATAAATGAGAGAAAAAAATAAAACAAGGGCAGCCAAGGGGAGGGAGAGCTGCACGTGAATGATGGTGAGGAGAGAGAGTGAATTTTGTTGAAATTTGACTCAAATTTGAATTGTATAATTAATGTATAATGTAACTTTCTTAAGAAGGAGTAGAAAATAATTAATTTAGTCAAAATATGAATAAATAAAGGACAATGGCAGCCATAAATGAGTCAAAAATCTGCCATCAATTGTGGGATAATGTGTAGAAAGATTGAAGTGAAAATGAAGTGATATGTGTAAGGTGTACTTGAAGGTATGGGTTGTAAAAGTACTTTATTAATAAAATAAAATAAAATTGGAAAATTTATTCCAAATAATTGTAGCAGATTTTTCATAATTAAAATTAAATAATTATTTGAATTATTTTAGTATTTTAACAAATATGTTACCGGTACGGTCAAAATACGCGAATATGGGCTATAAATAATATTTTTATAACCCGAAAAATTCTAAAAAAAATATTTTATGAGAATAAAAATATTCTTAAAATATTTTTCAATTATTAAATTAATTTATTTTATTTTTAGTATCGAGTTTAAACAGAATCTGATCCCATAAAGACCCGAATTAATTTTTAGAAAAACAAAATTTTCTATAACATATAAAATATTTATCTAAAAATATAAGGCTTTATAAGAATAATAAAATTTTGTAATGAAATAAAAATGAATAGTACAAAAGACTATTCAATTACCGTAATAATGGAAATACGATAAAAAGGTTATAACTGTAACTTTTATAACCCAAAAATTTCATAACTGATATATTTAGAATTCTTATGAAATTACGAGTCTAACGGTACTATTGGTATGTTTTTGATATCTCGAGCCCCGGGACACGCTTTTCGAAGTCTGTATCCAAACGGGTTCGAAATAGGTCAAAAATTTACCAATATGATATTTTTAAACAAACTTATATTACTATGAGCTATTCTATATATTTAAACTACATCTCGGCCTCTAGGGTTAGAGGCGCTAGATTGCCGGACTTAAGCTATTGTATTCCGCTTAGGGTTTCCGGGTGATTTCCGGTTTAGACCTTTGCTAATTTGGAAACTGATATTTATGTTCATACAATATATTTAATTTGAGAAGTTTATTTTAAATTTTATTTTTGTAAGTATTTTTTATCTTTTAACGTTTTCGGAATTTTTGAATTGGGTTTCATTTTCGAAAGTTAATCATTATTTACTTTTTAATAATTTGTTTTTGGGCTTTATATTACCCGTTTTTATAAGTCGGAGTTCAATATGGAATTTTTTGTACGTAGTGGTTTTGAATTTGAAGACCATTGAGTTCTTATTTTATTTTTGGGGATTTTCATTTTCTCATGATTAAGAAATTTTTGGATTCATTCATGGTTTAGGACTTGTCGAAATTTGGTTTTAATTTGGAGTGATTTTTAGGGTTTATTTTCGAAGTTCATCTTGGAATTATTTACTGAAATTTTCCGGGGCTTGCACCTATACTCCTCATTTTTCATATAAAACGCAAGTTTTAGGGTTGATAAAAGGGTTTTTAAGACATGGTCTTGAAACCATCCGAAAATACATTTTATCATTTAAAATAAATAATTTTCCTTTTTGAGTTCCTTGTCTCATCTACTTAAATATCTATAAACTATAATATTTATATACACAAGACAAAGGTCTTTATGATCATTAATGCACCAAAACACAAAATATCCATGACGTATGAATGCCAAGTATAATATGAGCATTTAAATGTTAGATCTACCACTTAGGATGCATGAAATGGAGTTTGAAAACATGAAAATAGATTTTTGTGAAAGATCTTTACTTTACTCTACTACTAAATGCATGAACATGAAGTTCATCATATAAAAACACATTCAAATACAAGATCTACTCTTGTGATGGCTTGATATTCATGTAGTATTTTCTTGTCCCTAGCAAGAGCTCATGGGGATTTAAAGATGAAAATACTCATGAATAGTTTTTCCATTACAAGTTTTAGTGGTAGAAAGGGTAAAGATCTATTACCTAAAGCTTGGAACAAGAGGAGAATTAAGAAGAAAAATAAATTTGTGTGAATGTGGGTGTGTTATGGTAAGGTCACAGCACACAAGGAAGAGAGGGAGTTCTTGAGAGAGTTTTACTTTGAGTGAAAAGAGTGAAAGAGTAAAAATGAGGAGAGAGAGAGTATAAAGGGGTATATATAGAGGAGTAAATTAGGGTTAATGGTTTAAATAAATTGAATAAAAATTACACAAATGAGGGTGAAAGAGGGGGGTGGCGCCAATTTGCAAAGGGAGAGAGAGTTTTTAATTTGTTTTGTTTTATTTAATTTGTGTAATAATAAGTCTTAAAATGTAATAATTTCTTAAGAGACAAATTATCTTGGGAAAAAAATATAATTGAGTGTTTTGTCAGGATGTAAGATTAGGGTGTGGCTTGTGAGTGTAGTAGGTTGTATTTGTGAATAGTAATCAAGAAAACTAATTTACCGATAGTAAAGAAAATACGAGAAAAAAGGCTATATCTGTATTTTTCATAAACAGAAAAATTATAAAATTTATATTTTTTGAAATCATTATTAAATTTCGGTTCTAAAGAGTATTCTAGAATATTTTTCGAATTTCGAGTCCCGATGGCCCGCTTTTCCGTAATGGATCTCGGGAAGGTTCGGAATAAAAAAATTTTCGAAATCAGATTTTTCTATAGTTTGAAATATACTTTAGAACAATATTCCAAATTAAATTATTTTACAAAAGTTCCATAGTTTAAAATCGAAGGAAAGCCGGATCTAGAGTTCTTAAGTTTCTCTCCCAATCTTAAGCTAATCCGGTTCAGGGTTTTGGTTTTCGATTCCTGAAGTCTACTTAGTTACTAGGAAAATCGAGGTTTACAACCTACCCACCTTAAACAGAGTTTTATCCTCAAAATTGAACTGACGTACCTTGTTTTTCAAACAACTCAGGGTACTTCCTCCGAATTTCCTCCTCAGCTTCCGAAGTTGCTTCCTCGGAAGTATGGTTTCTCCACAACACCTTAACATATTGGATTTCTTTGCTCCGTAGCTTCTGAATTTTCTTATCCAAAATCCTTACGGGATGTTCTTCATAGGTAAGATTCTCCTTTAGCTGGATGTGTTCCAATTCCAAAATCCTTTCGGGGTCGGGTACATATTTCCTTAGCACCAATACATGGAACACATTATGAACTCCCGGTAAGTTTGGTGGTAGAGCTAGCCGGTAAGCTAGGTCCCCAACTCTTTCCAAGATTTCAAATGGTCCAATATACCTCGGGCTTAGTTTCCCTTGAGTTCGTACCCTTCTTATGCTCTTGATTGGATTTATCTTTAGATACACGTGGTCACCCATTTGGAATTCGAACTCTCTCCTTTTTAAATTCATCCAACTCTTTTGTCTATTTTGAGCTTCTTTCATTTTCTGTTGGATCACCCTCACTTTATCGGCTACCTCTTGTACCAATTTTGGCTTGGTAGCAAGCTTTTCCACATCATCCCAAAACAGAGGGGACCTACAACACCGTCCATATAAGGCTTTGTAGGGTGGCATCTGAATAGTTGAGTGGTAGCTATTGTTGTAAACAAACTCGATAAAAAGGTATGTGATTATCTCAATTTCTTTTGAACTCCAAAACACAAGCTCTTCACATATCCTCTAAGGTTTGGATTGTTCGCTCAGACTGTCCATCTGTCAGAGGATGGTAAGCGGTGCCGAAGTGCAATTTGGTGCCCAAGCTCTTTTGTACTCGTCAAAAACTTTGACACAAACCTCGAGTCTCGATCTGAGATAATCCCTGCTGGTATACCATGTAGTCACACTATTTCCCGGATGTAGATCTTCGCTAACCTATCCAGCGAGTATGTCATATTAATCGGTAGGAAGTTGTAAGCCTTGAAAAATTTCATCAAATAATTCCAAAATAAACATTGAAAATAAACTCTAAAAATGACTCCAAATTAAAACCGAATTTCGACTAGCCTTAAATCACGAACGAATCAAAAAATTCCTTTATCTTGAGAAAATGAGAATCCTTAAAAAATAAAATAAGAATTCAACCGTCTTTAAATCCAAAACCACTCCGTATGTCAAATTCTATACGTAGCTCTGACTTGTAAAATCGAGAATATAGAACCCAAAAACAAATTATTAAAAAGTAAATAACGATAAACCTTTGAAAATAAAACCCGATTCAAGAATTTCAAAAATGTTAAGAGATATTAAATACTTACAAAAATAAAATTTAAAATAAGTTTCTCGAACTAAATGTATTGTATAAACATAAACCTTCAGTTTCCAAGTTGGTAAAGATCTAAACCGGAAAATCACCCGGGAACCCTAAGTAGAATATAGTAGTTTATGTAAACCCCTAATCTTTTGGGTAATATCCAGTTCAAACCCTAAATCAGAAAGTCAACCGGGAAAACCTAAGTCAACAAATTCTCAAGAAACTCAAGTAGTTTAGATCCGACAATCCCGTGTTCCTAAACCAAGGAGCCAGGATATGAGTAAAGGGTGAAATTTAGTTTGTAATAATATTAAGATGCTTTAAAAAGATAAGTTTAGCGAATTTTCGATCTATTTCGAACCCGATCGGATACAGACTTCGAAAAGCGTGTCCCGGGGCTCGAAATATTAAATATATGATATTAGTACCGTTAGACTCGTAATTTCATAAGATTTCCAAATATATCAGTTATATAATTTTTCGGGTTATAAAAGTTACATTTATAACCTTTTTATCATATTTTCATTACTTTTGCTTTGAATGTCTAATCTACTTTTTGATTCTTCTACACTATTCACAAGTACAACTACCCATAACCTATTTCGTATATCCTTACACCCTACTCTTACAATTTCATCATTTTCCTTATAATTTACTTTTCTAATATAACTTTATTACTTAAATTACTTAATTAATTTCAAAACTTACGCAACACAACTCATTTTCTCTCTCTCTCTCTCCAAGGGGCTGGTGCTACCCTCTTCCTCTTTCCCTCTCTCCAATTTGTTTTATTTTGTTTTCTTTTATTACATAAACCTTATTCCACAAGTCTATATATACTCCCTTATACCAACTTCCTCTCACTTTCTCACTTTTCACAAAGCTAAACTCTTGCAAAAAAATTTTCTTTCTCTCTTCCTCTCCCTCTCTCAAAACCGAGCACACATAACCACATACATTCACATATTTTTCTTCAAGTTCTTGTTCCAATCTTCCAATAGGTAATAGATGTATACTTTAGTATCTTAAAACATGTAATGGCAAGTTCATTCATGTGTGATTCCACACAAAATCCCCATGAGCTTCAAGCTAGGGATGTGGAAACACTTGAACATGAGATTCTTACCATCACAATGTTATAGACCTTGTTATTTGAAGTTATTTTGCTATTTTCTTGTTTTATTTTCAAGTTATGTTGTTATTGCTAATGATTTGTGCATATATCCATCATTCACATAACCATCATAGTGTCCATGCATTTATAACTAGTATAGTAAACTAAATCTAGTTGTTTTGAGTTCATAAATGTATTAGACTTTTGTTTTATGCTCATAAATAACTTATAGTAGCATGATGATAGTAGAAAGTTTTAGAAAGCCAAGATCTATTTTATTTTCAACAAACATTTTTGAAAATTCGGATAAAAAGGAACCATATTTAGAAAAGCTATTTTTCAACTTCAAATGTGTATTTTTCATTTAAATGAAGGGATTAGGGAATAGATATCAAAATGAATGATCTTGATGAGTAAAGTTTAGATCTATGAGTTTATAGTTTACTATCATGGATTTCTTTCATATTTATGCTCATAGAAAGTGTAGATCTTGGTTTTGAACTTAAACAAAAATGGTGAAATTCGTATCTAGGCAAGACCCATTTTTAAAAACCATTTTCCAAGTGTCAAAATGAAAGTTTTACTTGAAATAATGAAGGCTTAATGGGTATATATCATCAAGACTTCATTTTGTATGATTCAAAGGTGATTCTCAAAAATTATTTTTCAAAACAAAATTCTATTTTCGGATTTAGGACAAGACCTAGTTTAAAAACATGTTTTCTAACTCAAAAATGAAGTTTTTATTCAATATATGGAAGGCTCTTAAGATAGGTATGTAAAGGATAATTTTTCATAAGTTTAGATGGATTTTATCAAAAGATATGTCCAAAAACAAATTTTGTAAATTCAGATCTCAATCAAGACCAACTTTTTAAAAACCCTTTTATTAACTCCAAAACTTATGTTTTATATAAAAAATGAAGAGTATAGGTAGTAGATATCATCAAGTAATTATTTTTATAAGTTAAGATGGGATTTTCTAAGAAAAACATGTAGAACAAGGAGTAGAAATAAAGTAGGAAAAATTGAGTTGTTTATCATTTTAAGAAATTCGTAATAATGGAGTAATGGCATGAAAATACTTACTTTCCAAACTCAAAATAGAAGTTTTATTAAAGAAATGAAGTCCTTGGTAGCTAGGTATGGTTGAGCCTTAATTTTCTAAGTATCAAATGATTTTTACTTAAAGGAATCACCACAAAAACAACTTTTATAAAATTCGGATTTTTGGATGAACCATATTTAAAAACATGTTTACAAAGTGTAAAATGAAATTTTGTTGAAGAATAAAGGCCTTAAGGAATATACATAATAAGGACTTAATTTTAATAAGAATAAATAAATTTGATCAAGGAATTTTTATAAAAAAAAACAACAAGTGGGGATTGTCAAGAATACAAGACTAGCTTTTCTAAGTTAATTTTTCATAAAGTCTTATAAGGAAAAAATTTTCTGAAAATTTCTTTTATTCAATGTCATCAAGAACATGTACACATATATCTCATGACATATCATTTATGATAGTAACTTGTTCATATTGCATGAATAGTTGATCTATATTCTAGAAACATTACAAGCATCCACAAAACTATTTTTTCGCAATTAAAACTTGCTACTGATAAGAAATGATCAGAATGTTTCGTGACCCACACATTTTCAAAACTTGAAAATAATATTATAAATAGATAGATCTTTCGAAGTAGATATAAATCGGTATATAATTTGCGAAATTCCGAGTTAAAATGACCAAGTTATGGCCGTTTTAAGTCGGGACTTCCGCAAATGATGAGAATTTCGAATTTACTAGTTATGTTAAATGGTTTGGTAGGGTATTTCTTCTTTTTTAGGTGACCCTGAAATCGACAATTCCCTACCACCGGATTACTTTTACTGAGAGACCGGTGATCCAATGGCTGAGTGATTTTCCTCTTATTTTGTTACCTTGTTTGTGCTTGTAGCTAGTTGCATTAGAATCATAGGAACAAGAAAAAAGCCGATATGAATGGGGATGGGATAATCGATGAGATTTTGATATATGTATACTAAAGAATACTAAAGCATATCGAAACCATGATTCGATTGGATAACTGCACTGTTCATATTATTTCTGTTTATGTGTATGATATTGGTTGGTCACTCTAAAGAATGTATGAATAATTTGACCTAAGCAAAAATAAATTGGTCATGCATTGCATCGGAAAAGTTGCATTTGGTAGCGTGCTACTCCTACGCAGGTCGATCGGTATGATCCGATGACTCGTTTGGATAATGAGACCCAGTATCAGAGCTCATTCATTGGGAACTAAGGCGCACTGGGGATGCATCCCATGTATGAGCCTAGCCGAGTCGAGTGTTATGAGCCTGGGGGGCTTCGGGGACTAGCAGTAGTCGTGTAGACTTTCAATACCATCCCTAACCCTTGATACGGAGGGCGTAAATCCATTTTGTGTATGGGTTCTGAATACCCATACATAATTGTCTACTCATGTGTTTGTTCATGCATAACATATGGATGATTTATAACTTGATTGTTATGGTGTGAAATTAAGGGAACTCTCACTAAGCTAGTGTAGCTTATACCCCAATAGACGTTTGAATGAATAGGTTAACTCAAGAATGCTGCGTGGGGACTGAGATGGTTGGAGCCGAATATGACTTCGGGATTTTGACAGGAAGTAAGAATACTTGAAGATATTAGCTAGGTTTTGTGAATTGTCTTGTAATAGTTTGTGTAGTGAAATCTGTAGATGAATTGTAATTGAAGTATAGTGAATTATATTTCCTTTACATTGTTACTCAAGTTGTATCAATATAAAATATACTACTCGATGTGTCTCCTCCATGTGTAAGACGCCTTGTACACAGTATGGAAGCCTTTGCATGACTGAGGCAGTCATTCCTAGGCTTTAATATTGTGTACAGTGGATTGCCACGTTTAGGGTACCCTTCGGGGCATGACAGAAGTGTGCTGACTTAGTTAGCCGATCCACTATTACCCAAACCTTATCACAACCCATCAACGTTCTTAGAAAACCACATACGAAATCCATGGAGATCTGATCCCATTTCCACTCTGGGATAGGTAAAGGTTTTAATAATCCTGCTGGCCTTTGATGCTCTACCTTTACCTATTGACAGAAGGCACACTTCATCACATAATCTGTCACTCCTCTTTTCATTCCATTCCACCAGTAGTGGCTCTTTAGGTCTTGGTACATTTTGGTGCCTCTTGGGTATACAGCATAGCCAGAGTTATGAGCCTCACTCATAATTTCTTTTCTCAACTCTTCGTCTTTGGGGACACATAATCTTCCTTTCATTTTGACTGCCTCTTCATCATCGATGGTGAAGTCAAGATACTTCCTTCCTTGTACTTCCTTCTTGATCTTTAGTACTGTTTCGTCATACCTTTGGGCTTCCTTGATCCTATCAACCAAGGTGGGTTCCAAGACCAAGTTTGCTATTTCCACTTCCATGCTTTGCCCTATGAATTTGATTCTTAACTTCTCCAACTCTCTTATTAATTTTTTTTATCAGTAATTAGGGCTGCCACTTCTCCATAACTTTTCCGGCTTAAAGCATCTGCAACGGCATTCACCTTTCCTAGGCAGTAATTTATTCCCAAGTCATAATCTTTAATGAGCTCTAACCACCTTCTCTGCCTCATGTTTAGCTCTTTCTGTGTAAACAAATACCTGAGGTTCTTATGGTCCATATACACTTCACATTTTTGCCTGTACCAGTAGTGTCTCTAAAGTTTTAAAGCAAAAACCCCAGCAGCTAATTCCAAATCATGTATGGGGTAGTTTTGCTCATGAGCCTTAGCTGTCTGGAAGCATAGGCAATGACTTTTCCCTCTTGCATTAGCACACATCCAAGGCCATTCCTCGAAGTATTGCTATACACTGTATAGGGTTTTTCCAAGTCGGGTAATACTGGAATCGATGCTGACACAAGCCTTTGTTTTAGTTCCTAGAAACTCTGTTCCCTCTTATCTGTCCACACAAATTTCTCATTCTTTTGTGTCAGTTGAGTCAGAGGCTTGGTAATCTTAGAGAAGTCCTTTACAAACTTGCAATAGTAGCCAGCCAATCCTAGGAAGCTTCTCACTTCAGTCACTATTTGTGGTTGTTTCCAATCTACCACCGCTTTAATCTTTTCGGGATCAACAGATATTCCTTTTCCCGTCACTACATGTCCAAGGAAAGATATTCTGTCCAAATAGAAGTTGCACTTGGATAACTTGGCATATAGTTTATTCTCCCTCAAGGTTTGCAACGCCATCCGGAGATGTTCCTCATGTTGCTCCTTGGTCTACGAGTAGATCAAAATATCATTGATGAACACGATGATACGCTTGTCCAAAAGGGGTTTATAGACATGGTTCATGAGGTCCATAAATGCATCCGGTGCATTAGTTAGCCCAAACGACATCACTTAAAACTCATATTGTCCATACTGAGTACGGAAGGCTTTCTTTGGCACATCCTTAGGTTTAATCCTTAACTGGTGATAACTTGAACGCAAGTCTATGTGTAAACCTCGGGAATTTTTCACATTAGTGCACGACCTTGTAATAGATTGTATAAACTAGATAATAGATTTAGATTCTAATCGAAGTCTAATAATAGATTAATATTTAGATTTTGGATAGATGAAGAATTTAGGAACCAAATAAAGAAATCCTTTAACCCTAGTTAATACAAAAACAAGATTTTGTATCTTGAATAAATAATTCAAGATATGATCTAAAATTTAGACTCGAAACCTGATATACGAATAGGTTTAAATAGAAAATATGAATATAGGGATTAAATGATTGTTTTTTATCTCGATAATGATTCGAGATTAGAATAACGAGTAGTGATGAGTTTATATTTAGATTTAAACCCTAAATTCAAGATTCCTAGTTAAAATTAAAAGCTACTAATAAGAATTCATGTTCAGTATCAAAACTAAAGATATATATGTATATATATAGTTTGGTTTCTGTATTAAGTCCAATATTACATAAGTGATTATTTATGCTTATAAACAGAAAACGATGATCCAAAAATGAACCATTAAGATTTTAAATACACAACAAAAATATAAACTGTCGAATAACTCAAAATCTGAACCCCAAACAAATAATCGGATCACGCTATTGTTCTAAACCGAGTTTTCTTAAGCTATCGGAGCCTGAAACAAAAATTAACCTAACAAGCTTAAGAAATCCTAATCGCGGGAGATAAAATTATACGAATAAATAACTACGTATATATATAACCTAAATTTGTATTATTTGAAAATCTAAATGTTTTGTATAACCCTATACACATATTTTTGTACAAAAACTTCCAAATATTAGCTGATTTATACCGTATAACTCGTTTAATTAACTCAAAACTTAATTAAATAAATAACTAATATATATATGCATACAGCTGCTTTTCGGTGGGGATTACGTTGGAGAAGAGAGAGCCGGATTTTGGATCAATAATGCAACCATTTGTCAACCAAATCAACCCACAGGACCAACCAAATAATGACAGCTCAATACAACATTAATTGAAGTGAAAATAATAGCCCAAGGAAGATCAAATCGGAGGAAATCCAGAGGAGAACGGCTGCAACTTCATTCTCCTTTCTTCTTCTATATATAAGTATATTAAATGGCTTTAATGTAGAACAAACAAAACTCGTCTATTCCCAAAACTCCTCAGCACGAAACTACTCTCAAAGATCAACCAGAACAAATTGAAAACAAAGAACACATCGATCATAACACCCAAGTTCAGATCGAAAGAAAAACAAAGCTAAAAACCCTCAAATACTAGCTCAAAGGTAAGTTGAGTGGTTTTCTTTCAAATCTAAGCTTTGTAACTGACTTCTAATAATCTTAGGAACATAATAAACACAAACACGAGCTTCAGATTATATCAAACAAGCTCCAACGAGGTAATAATCCAAAACCCTAACTTTATTTTCTAAGAATCGAGATCTATATATATATATGTTTTTAAACGTGTTGAAAGTTGTTTTATGTCCTTATATAAAGTATATAAACACGGACAAACGGTTTAGTAAAGTTTTTAACGTGTAAAAATCAAAGAACATGAATCGAACCAAGGAAAAAGATGATGAACAGTACAATACTGCCCCAAGGCCAGTAGTGTAAATGCTCAACGCCGGCGGCGTATAGACGGCCTACACTGATCAGAGGCTATGTAAAATAATTTTTCACATAAAGATTGAATGAAAGCCGACTACTGGAGATCTACGCCGACTGCGTAGAGCCGACGTACGTTGAAAGCCGACAGCTTTCAACACCGGTGCACTCGATATGAAAATTTCTTCAAAAACAATTTTACACCAGCATCTGGACTTAAAGGCCGGCGGCTTTGAGCCGGCGTACAGCTAAATTTTCTTCAACGCGAATTTTTCTGACCTAAACAAAAACTATATATATATGTATGTATAATATATCTACAGAGTATATATATATGTTATACAAGTATGTATTAGATAGTTAATTTAATACAAGTATTTAAGCCTATTTAGATTAATATCTAATATTCCTTAAAACCCTAAGATTAAGAAAAGATATTAGGTGTTAATCAAAGTTAGTATTAGGCAAATAATTCTTCTAGATAGATAAAATAGGTAAGAATGGAAATTGAAATAAGTTAAATTTTCAAGTATTATGACTTCTAAAAATAACAAAACAATTATGCGAGATAAAATAGGAGAAACACGACAACACTAAGTAATAATAATTACCAAAATATCGAATCTAAGACACAAATCACATATAGGAATTTAGCTAGATTGTATTAATGAATACTTTGTCTTAAATAGGTGACTTTGACTCACTAGAGGATCTACCAGCGGATTACTACGATTGAGGCAGTATGAGCAGGTGAGTAATTCAGTCATATTATACTGGTTATGCTTGTACGTAGTTGAATATGTAAAGTAAAGATAACAAAATAAGTGCTTGTTGAAAGTATGATATGATCTGAGTATATGATTGTTAAAATATCCTATAAAAGCAATAATGCAATAATTGATGTTGTGCAGTAGTATAATGGTGATTGTGTGTAATGTATGGTCACTTTGAAATTGATTAAGACTTATTGACTTAACAAAATAATATGAGCATGCATTGCACAAATTGCATTATTGCATATATGGTTGTGACACCTGCTACGTATTAATATTTCGGATCTCTGTTTTCGCTTGGTTGTTCTAATATGTTAGTTCTTCCAAGGTTCTCTTTGGTCTGGCGGTCCTATGAGGAACTAAAAGGCACCGAAGAATGTCGCCGGTAGAATCGCTTTGAAATGATTAATACTTAGGGAGTTTCTAAGGGGATTGCAGGAGATGGTTTGTTCAATCAACTATATTCAAAGTGATAACCTCAAAACGAGAAATCGTTGATTCTACTGTGGACTTAGTCTCTCCTGGGCAGGTGGGTCATTGAGTATTGGTTCTTCAACCCATTAAAAAAAGGGCGTAAATCTTTTTCCTGTTTGGATTCTAGATCATTCAAACTTGTATCTGTGCATATGGTTAAGTGCTTGCATTGCATATGATTTGTTAATGACTTGTGTGATGTATGGTATGTTTGGTTATTCACTGAGCTGTGGTTTCGCTCATACTCCTACAGTCTTTTCAGGTTCACTTTACGACCCTGGTTAGTTACATCCAGGAATATGGCTCTGGTAAGAGCTTTGAAGCTAGAAGTCTACAGATATAATTTAGTTTGATGGTTATGTACGATTAGATTAGATTATTTAGTTGTGTACTCCAAAGGAACTATATGGTTTGTAATAGTTTTGTAATATTTATTCACTTAGTTATTTGTTTCATATATTTGTTATTTCTTATCAAGCAACTAAAAAGATCCTGTTGTTTTGAAAACTTGTCATTCTCTGAAGGTAATCTAGTGATAGTATTCAAGTGTAACTTGTTTACTACTACTAGGGTACCATCGGGGCGTGACACTATGTGTGAGAATACACTCGCCCCTTGGAGTTGATCGAACATATCATCTACTATTGGAAGAGGGTATCGATTCTTGATTGTGACCTTATTTAATTCTCTATAATTGATACACAACCTCATAGATCCATCCTTCATTTTCACAAATAGGACAGGTGTGCCACATGGCGACACATTAGGTCTTATGAATTTCTTATCCAACAACTTTTGTTGCTGGGTTTTCAATTCTTTCAATTCCGCCAGAGCCATCCGGTAAGGTGCTTTTGATATTGGTTCTATGTCTGGAGCCAAAGTGATCTCAAAGTCAATTTCCCGCTTTGGTGGCAATCCGGGTGGTACTTTAGGGAATGCATCCTCATATTCATTCACTACGGGTATGTCCTTCTTCCCTTGAGTTTCCTCTTCATTTAAAACACTACCTATAGGGATTATTTCCTCATCTTCTGTCATGCCCCATAGGGGTATCCTAAACGTAACAATCCGTCACATGCCATATAAGACCCTCGAATTACTGTCCGAATCTTTCGAGAGTCTTGTTTAGATGTAAGGCGTCCCTCTACGACAATAGAATACTCTATTCAATGGAGTTAAGAAGTTTAATGCGGTATTCAATAGTATTAGATAATAAATCAAAATGCATATATATATAATTACAAAGTCTAAGGGGAATTCCCCCACAAAAGAATATTAAAGGTCCATTACAGTCATCCAGAGTCTTTTCGGTTTCCTATGGAAGTCTAAACAAAAATTGAATACAACTTCTATAAGAAACACCTAGCCCCTGTACCTGAGCTGAACCTGCCTTGGCCTAAGCCAAATAAACTCGTGCTGCAACAAATAAAAACTATAAGGGCATAAGCTACACTAGCTTAGTGAGTGGAAACTTCCATATTGCAATTAAAACATATCATTCAAGCAAGTGATTAATCGGACAAATGATATGCACCAAACACGTGAATTCGGCAAACATATGACCAGCATGAAATCATAAGTGGATGGACTTATGCCCTCCATCCCGGGTTAGCAGATTAACGAATCCTGCGATACGATGCCGTCTTAGGCTCACGATCAACCAACTCATATATTCATTTTATGGATCACGATTAACCAACTCATATTCGTTTTATGGATCACGATTAACCAACTTATATTCGTTTTATGGATCACGAAAAACCAACAAATGCTATTGCTCCATCCCCATCGTGTTATGAATGAGTTCAAGTTCATCTTCAATTTTGAATAGCCAATTATACCAGTTCATTTAGGTGGTCAAACAATATTCGCAGAAAATCAATCTTAGCACATCTATACAAGCAATGATTTATCACCCGGCTTTGATATTCTTTAATTTCAACTTCATAGAACAATGACAGACAAATATAATTCGCATACAACCCCATCATGCATATTCATTTTATCTTTGCCAAGTAACTAGTGCAGCTAACATTACAATCACAAGCAATAATTGAAATTGGAAGTGATATTCACTCGGCCATGATACGCCGGTCTTTTAGTAGTAGTAGTAATCGGTTGGTACGGATTCGTCGGTCTCAGGATCCATCTGTCGGGATCACCTACCAAAGAAGAATACCCCAATGAGTACTTCATCACGTAACTAATCCCAACTATGTGTCAAAACTAATAAAAATCGTGATTCTCGCTATTTGCAGAAGTTCCAACTTAAAACGGCCATAACTTGGTCATTTTAACTCGGAATTTCGCAAATTTTATATCGATTTCTATTTAATTCGAAAGATCTACCTAATTCTAATATTATTTTCAATTTTTGAAAATATTTAGGTCACGGAATAGAGTGATCAGATCTGATCAGTAACCATTCCCATTTTCGAAAAATAGTTTTCACACTTGTTTGAATTGTATCTAGTTGATGATTCAAATATATATGAAGTATGAATGATTTCCTATAATGAATGACATGTGATGAGTTTGATGTATGCATGATCTTGATGATTTTTGGTAAGAGAAACTTTCAACTTCTTAATTTTTGTGAGACTCCAACAACAACTACTTCTTGAAAGTCCACTTTTCTAATTTTGACATCACACTAGTGTTTTGGATTTCATTCTTAGGAATTTCTAGTTATCTTAATTAAAAACGAGTCTTCATCACATATACCACCCAAGACCTTCATTTCTACATAAAAGTTTACATTTTTCACTTTGCAAATATGTTTTCAAATAGGCTTTGCTCAAAAATCCGAATTTTAGAAAATCCACTTTTTGAATGATTCCTTTAGGAAAACTTGTGTAATGCATTAAAATTTAAGACTTTACTATATCTACTACCTAAGGACTTCATTTAACACATAAAAAATTCATTTTGAGCTTGAATAATAGGTGTTTACATAGGCATCATCCAAAGTTACGAATTTTACAAATTGACTACTAACTCAAAATTTTCCATCGTGATTCTACTTCTTGTTTTACACATTACTCTCATCCAAACTCATTTCAACTTATAAAAATCATTACTTAATGATATCTATTACTTATACCCTTCATTTTTCACATAAAACATGAGTTTCAAAGTTGTTGCAAGGGTTTTTAAAATAGGGTTTGGAAATCATACGAATTTTCCTTTGAACATTTCTAACAAAAAACTTTTCTTTTCAAGTTCCTTGTCTTATCCTCATAAAGATCTACCAACTATCGCATTTATATATACAAGACTAAATCTTTATGAGTATTAATGCATGAAAACACAAAATATCTATATGAACATGAATGTCAAGTATAATATGAGTGTCTAAGTGCTAGATCTACTACTTCTAGTGCATGGAAAGGAGTTTAAGAGTATGAACATATATTTTTCATGCAAGATCTCTACTTTTATATGCATGAACATGATAATATTTCAACAAAAGCTCATCAAACACAAGATCTACTCTTGTGATGGCTTGATATTCATGTATTAGCATTTTCTTATCCCTAGCACTTGCTATGGGGATTTAAAGTGAAAACACACATGATAATCTTGCCATTACGATTAAGTAGTATAAGGCTCATATCATCACCTAAAGAAGGATTTGATGAAGAAATGAAGAAGAAATGAACTGATGTGTGTGTGTGAGTGGTGGTGGTCACGGCAAAGGAAGAAAAAGAGAGGATTTTGCTTTGTTAAAATTTTTGAAAGAGTAGAAATGAGGAGAGAGAGTGTAAATGAGTATATATATTAAGTAAATTAGGGTTTGTTATATTATAAAAAGAAGAAAATAAAACAATTGAGGGGGAAAATGGGGGGTGTGCGCCGGCCATCAAGTGAGAGAGAGAGGGAGTGATTTAATTTTATTTGAAATTGTAATTTATGTAATAAAATGTATTAAATGTAATAATTTAGTAAGAAACAAAAATTTCTTGGAAAAGAAAATATAATGAGTAGTTGTAAGGATGTAAGACTAGGGCATGGGTAGTGTGTATCGTAGGTTGTACCTGTGAATAGTGGTAAATAGTAGAGAAGACATCTACTTTACCGGTAGTAAAAAAAATACGAGAAAAAGGCTATAACTGTAATTTTTATAGCCCGAAAAATTATAAAACTTATATTTTTGAAATCGTTATAAAATTTCAGTTCTAAAGAATATTCCCAAATATTTTTTTGAGTTTCTAGTCCCGGGGCTCACTTTTCCGTAATGGGTTGGGAAGGCCCAGAATAGGAAATTTTCCAAAATTAAAACTTTTTATGGTTTGAAATATACTTTAAAACAATATTTCACATTAAATTATTTTATAAGATTTCTTTTGATATGAAACCGAAGGAAAGCTGGATATAGGGTTTCTAAGTTTCTCTCACAAGGCTAGAACTAATCCGGTTTAGGGTTTCGCTTTTCGGGTCCCGAAGTTTACTTGACCACTAGGAAAATTAGGGTTTACAACCTTCCCACCTTAAACAGAGTTTTGTCCTCAAAACTAAACTGACATACCTTGCCCTTCAAATAACTCAGGGGACTTTCTCCGGATTTCCTCTTCAGCTTCCTAAGTTGCTTCCTCGAAGGCATGATTCCTTCACAACATTTTAACATAATGAATGTCCTTATTCCATAGCCTTTGGGTTTTCTTATCCAATATCTTTATGGGATGTTCTTCATATGTCATATTTTCCTTCAACTGAATGGGCTCCAATTCTAAAATCCTTTCGGGTTAGGTACATACCTTCTTAACACTGACACATGGAACACATTGTGAATCCCGGACAAGTTTGGAGGTAGAGCTAGCCAGTACGCTAGATCTCCGATTCTTTCCAAAATTTCGAAGGGTCTAATATACCTCGGGCTCAGCTTCCGTTATGTACGCATTCTTCTAATACTCTTAATCGGACTTATCTTCAGGTACACATGGTCACCTACTTTAAACTCGAGTTCCCTCCTTTTCAAATTTGCCCAGCACTTTTGCCTGTCTTGAGCCTCTTTCATTTTTCACTGGATTACCCTTACCTTATCGGCTGCTTCTTGTACCAATTCCGGCCTGATAGCTAATTTTTCCACATCATCCCAAAAGAGGGGACCTACAATGCCATCCATATAAGGCTTCATAGGGTGGCATCTGAATAGTTGAGTGGTAGCTGTTGTTGTAAGCAAACTCGATGAGAGGTATATGATTATCCTAGCTCCCGTTGAATTCAAATACACGGTACTTAACATGTCTTCTAGAGTTTGGATTTTCTGCTCAGACTATCCATCGGACCGAGGGTGATATGCTGTACTGAAGTGCAGTTTGGTACCCAAACTCTTTTGCAAACTCGTCCAAAACTTAGACACAAATCTTGGGTCTCTATTCGAAATAATCCCTGCCGTATGCCATGTAACCGCACAATCTCCCGAATGTAGATCTTAGCCAGCTTATCCATTGAATAAGTCATGTTTATGGGTAAGAAATGCGTTGACTTGGTTAACCGGTCCACTATTACCCATACGGCATCACAACCCAAGGAAGTCTTTGGAAAACCACACACAAAGTCCATGGATATCTGATCTCGCTTCCATTCGGGGATGGGTAAAGGCTTCAACAATCCCCCACTTTCACTTGTTGGTAAACTGGACACCTCATCACATATTTTGCTATATCCCATTTCATGTCATTCCACCAATAGTGGCTTTTCAAGTCTTGGTACATCTTGGTACCTCCAGGATGCATGGTGTAACCGGAGTTATGAGCTTCACTCATTATTTCCTTTCTTAATTCTTCGTCTTCCGGCACACACAACCTTCCTTTCATTTTGATCACATCCTCATCGTCTACCGCAAAGTCCAGGTATTTTCCCACTTGGGTATCCCTTTTAATCCTTTGTATTACCTCATCGTACCTTTAGGCTTCCTTGATTCTTTCCATCAGGGTTGGTTCCAATACCAGATTAGCTATCTCAAGCTCTGCACTTTGGTCTATGAACTCAATCCTTAACTTTTCAAAATCTCTAATCAAATCTCTTTGGTTTATGATTAAGGCAGCTACTTCCCCGTAATTTTTCCAACTTAGAGCATCTGCAACTACATTAACTTTCCCTGGACAGTAGTTTATTCCCAGGTCATAATCTTTTATTAGCTCCAACCATCTCCTTTGTCTCATGTTTAATTCCTTTTTTGTGAACAGATACTTAAGGCTCTTGTGGTCTATGTATATTTCACACCTTTGCCCATACAGATAATGTCTCCAAAGTTTCAAGGCGAAGACAACCGTGGCTAACTTCAGATCATGTGTGGGGTAGTTTTGCTCGTGGGGTCTTAACTATCGAGAGGCATAGGCAATAACTTTTCCTTCTTGCATTAATACGCATCCAAGGCCATTCCTTGAAGCATCACTATGCACTGTATAAGACTTTTCTGGGTCCAGTAGAACCAAGATAGGTGCTGATACCAACCGTTGTTTCAATTCTTGGAAACTCTGTTCTCTTTTATCCGTCCAAACGAATTTCTCATTCTTTTAGGTCAAATGAGTCAGTGGCTTGGCTATCTTCAAAAAATCTTTCAAAAGCTTGCGATAGTAGCCAGCTAATCCCAAGAAACTTCTCACTTCGGTAACCGTTTGTGGCTGTTTCCACTCTACTACAGCCTTAATCTTTTGGGGTCAACTGATATCCCTTCTCCAGTTACCACATGCCCAAGAAAAGATATTCTATCCAACCAAAAATCACATTTAGACAGTTTGGCATATAACTTATTTTCTCTCAAGGTTTGCAATGCCAACCGAAGATGTTCTTCATGTTGTTCCTTAGTCTTAGAATATATCAGGATCTCATCTATGAAGACAATTACGCACTTATCCAAAAGTGGCTTGTATAAGATCCATAAATGTAGTTGGTGCATTGGTCAGCCCAAACGACATCACCAGGAACTCGTAATGTCCATAACGAATACGAAAAGCCATATTTGGTACGTCCTCGGGCTTTATTTTTAACTGATGGTGTCCCGAGCGCAGATCAATGCGTGAAAACACGTACGCTCCTTGTAGCTGATCAAACAGATCGTCAATTCTTGGTAAGGGATATCGATTCTTGATGGTCACCTTGTTTAACTCACTGTAATCGATACATAACCTCATTGATCCATCCTTTTTCTTTACAAATAGGACAGGTGCGCCCCGTGGCGATACACTTGGTCTTATGAACTTCTAATCCAAGAGCTCTTGTAGTTGAGTCTTTAGCTCTTTTAACTCGCCTGGTGCCATCTGGTATGGTACTTTGGATATCGGTTCAGTATTTGGAGCCAAGATAATCTCAAAATCAATTTCCCTCTTTGATGGTAACCTAGGCAAAATCTCTGGAAACACATCCAAGTACTCATTTACCACAAGTATATCCTCTTTCTTTCAAGTTTCCCCTTTATCCAAGACACCTTCGATATACACTATCTCTTCATCCTCCATCATCAATTCGAAAGAGTTTAATCCAAATTTTCTTGGAACTAGGGTTTCTCGTTCGAACTCCACTTCTCCTCTCGATTGATCATAGAAGCACACCATCCTCTTTTGGCAATTCACTACGGCTTTTACTTTGCTTAACCAATTCATGCTAAGGATAACTTCATATTTGTTCATTTCCAATATTATCAAATCACTCTTCGAGTGGCGCCCCTGAATTTCCAATGGGCAATCTTTTGTTACTTCTCGAGTTGACACAACACTTCTGCTAGGTGTCTTAATTCTCAAGCTAACAGTAGTTGTGGCTATAGGTAATCCAAGTTGATTAGCCAAACTCGTGGTGATGAACGAGTGTGTCGCTTCCATGTCAAACAATGCATAAGCCTCAATCCTATTCGCCCATATGTGTCCTGTGGTCAACAAACATCCATCACTACTCAAACCTAAAACTCTCTCATAGCTACCTATTTGGGGGTTTTAATTTCCAGCTTTCCCATATACAGATTTCATTTTATTATAGAAAATGATTAAATAAATAACTTTCAACTTAAGAGGGTTTTGTTACTAACCTGTCACTAGGCCACTATCCACGCCATCTCCTTGGTCCATGGTGGCCAACTCCACCTCCTCCTCATCATCTTCTTCGACCATCCACTGGCTTTCGAAGTTATAAAGTCTCATTCTATGCATCGCCGAAGCTGCACGGCTCCCACTTTTACTTCCCGGCCTCAAAGGGTTGGTATTGCTCGAAGTCCCAAATGGTCGAACGGCCACACTTCTTCGTTGCGAGCATTCAGAGGCCAAGTGCCCCTTCTCTGTACAGATGAAACAAGTCACGGCCATCTTCTTTGGACATGTATAAACCATATGGCCACACTTGCCACAAAAGTAACACTTGTTTCTCAACAGTGGGCATTGCCTAGGGACATGGACTCCTTTGCACTTCCAACAAGTGACATTGGCCTTTGATTGATTCGGCTTCCCACTGGTATTATCTTTGAATCCATGGTACGGTTTGTACCTTTTCCCTTTAAACTCTGAACTTGAGGCATCGAACGGCCTCTTCCTGAATATTCTTTTATCGAGTTCCTGATATTTCCTTTTCCTAGCTCCTTCAACCACTCAAGCCTTTTCTACCAATTCGGGGTAGGTTCTCAATCCAAATTCTTCCAGCTTGATCCGTAATTCCTCATCTAGACCTCCTAGAAACACCTGTTTCTTTAACTCCTTACTGTCCCTGAAGGATTCGGGTGCATACTGTAGCAAGTGAGTAAACTCAGTTTCATACTGTTCCACAATCCTTCCCTTTTGCTTAACATGTAGAAAGTCCGCACTATATTTCACTCTTAGGCTGGAGGGAAAATAGTTGTCGAAGAATTCTCGGCGGAAGGATTCCCATGTAACCGGAAGAGCCAAGCTTCTTCTTTTAGAGTCCCATATTCCAATTGCAAATAAGGTGGGATCTCGTAAGCAGCAAAAGATCGCTCAATCTGAGCTAACCAATCCTTAGCCTCATCGGGTTTACCGAATGCCCCATCAAAATACCGGTTGCTCTTGATAAAGTCCGATAAGGAGCTTCGATGAGTCCTTTGGTACGGGGGAGGTGGTGGTAAAGGTACATTGTAGGAATGCTCCTCCTATGGAGCAAGTGCCTCAGCAGTCATTTCCCTGTGGTCTACGGGTGGTGGTGGTAGCAGAGCAGAATCCCGACACTTCGCCCTTGGTGGGGTTCTGATTTTGATTTTGGTTTTGCATGAATGTGTTTAAAAGATTAGCCAACTGCCTAATCGAATTCATCACATCACCTTACGGGTTCTGGGGTGCTACTCCCTGTGGATTCGGTTGAGGTACAGCAGGTTGGTCGGCTTCGTTCGGGAGAGGTTCTTGCTCTCGATTCCGAATCCGTCGGTATCGTCTGTTTACACATTATTTAGTAACTTTTAGTATCTTTTTAATGTTCCCAACTTTGAAAAAGTTAATTCATCAAACAAGGTTCGTAACTTTGGGAGAATTTGGAAATCAAATTTCTGAATGTAAATCAATCTTATAAAACTTCATATAATCATAGGGAAACCATAAAACAAAAGAACTCATACATAAGGAAACAAATTTACAAGTTCAGAATAATGACATGAATGAATGAGTGCTCATGCAATTATATGTGGCTAATGCCATGTATAGTTAATGCATAACATGCTTGATCCTCATAGCTTCTTTCCTTTGAAATAAACATGATCTTTCATTACTTTTTGCAAGCCATTAGCTCACAAAATTTGGCAAGCTACATTCTAGTTCTAATTCTAAACATCTTTCTCTTATCCGAAAACAAAACAAAATACAAGGAAAAGAAAAGCACAAAATACTAGACTGTCTAGAGATCCTAAGGCAAATTGGCATCCCATATTGCCTACTACAAAAGAAGGAAAAACAAATACTTCATTTGGACTTCATAGGTTGAGCTATCTTTCCATCTTTCACTCATCACTAGAATCATCAGGAGACGAGCTAGAGGGTCGTCCCCTACTGGAAGAGCCACCATCATCTTGACGGACAAACAGGCTAAGATACTCTCTCACATTCATCCTCCACCTCTTAACGGGTCAGACTAGGGCCTCTTGGTCGTGTTCCTCACTTTCTTCCTCTCTTTCCGCTCCTCGCTCTTCTCTCGGATTCACTTCCTCCTCATCAACTCTCACTTCCGGTTCATTCACTTGATTCTCCACTATATTAGATTCCCTCCTAAGTCCCTCATCCACATTTCTACTTCCATGGGCTCAGGAGCCACGGGTTCGAGGACTGCCACATCAAGCACAGGAGGACGTTCATCTTCAATGTAAATATCCCTTCATAACAGGGGATCTATCTCAGGCTCTACTCTCCCACTATCGGGAATCTCCAAAACTCGATTGAAATCCCATATGACATGATTGGGTTTCGGGTTCACTTCTCCTTCCGGCTCTATAGGTGGGGTAGAGGTTCTTGGCACTACATTCTCTTCCCATTTAGGGTCCTCCTCAGGATCCTCTTCTTCCTCCTCTTCCTCCACTTCTTCCTCAGCCTCAATACCCACTTCTAACACAGGTGCATTATTCAGTTGCATACCTATATCTCTAGCTGTTGGAGGTGAGATGATTACATGTGGTGGGATAATATCTAGATAAACTGCATGCCATACAATATGGTTCCACACATCAGCTATGTTCTATTCGTGGTGGTCAGAAAGGTTATCATGAGCATATCTATACAATGGACCTAGAGTGATCCATACCCTAAAGTTGGAGGGGTCGGGTTTCCCTCATTCTTCAGAATAAAAGTAACTTCTCTAGTCATGGGCTCACGACCGTATTCTACCACGACTCGCTCTAGAGTATATATTGTCTCCAATTTAGTCCAGTTTCTCCTTCTCATAGGATCATGCCTCAATTGATCAATTACAGCGGCCCATCTCGTGTATCTTAATCCTTCCTCCACAATCTAAACATTTCCCCTATAGTCCGGGGACTCCTCGCCAATGCAAAATCCTCACATAACTCCCTCAATCTTAATCGGTATTCCACAAGGGTTTCATCATTTCTCTTCATAAAATTTCTAGTTCGCTCACGGGTCTCACCCAAGGAGACCTACAACAACAGAAGACTCCTAATTAGACTAATAGAAAGAGATGCTTTCAACTCCATTTTAACCTATTAGTTAACTTCTAGGTTCGATTTCTTTTAATTCTATTGTCTTGTTTATAACCTAGCGCTCGATACCAACTTAAACTGTCATGCCCCATAAGGGTATCCTAAACGTAACAGTCCGCATCATGCCATATAAGACCCTTGAATTACTATCCGAGTCCTTTGGGAGTCTTGTATAGATGTAAGACGTCCCTTTACGATTATAAAATACTCTATTCAATGGAGTTAAGAAGTTTAATGCGGCATTCAATAGCATTAGATAATAAATCAAAACGCATATATATAAAATTATGAAGCCTAAGGGGCATTCCCCCGCAAAAGAATATTAAAGGTCATTACAGTCATCCAGAGTCTTTTGGTTTCTGTGGAAGTCTAAACAAAAATTGAATACAACTTCTATAGGAAACGCCTAGCTCCTGTACCTGAGCTGTAGCCTGCCTTGGCCTAAGCCAAATAAACTCGTGCTACAACAAATAAAAAGTATAGGGGCATAAGCTATACTAGCTTAGTGAGTGAAAACTTCCATATTGCAATTAAAACATATCATTCAAGCAAGTGATTAATCAAACAAATGATATGCACCAAACACGTGAATTCGGCAAACATATGACCAGCTGGAAATCATATGTGGATGGACTTACGCCCTCCATCCTAGGTTAGCAGATTAACGAATCCTGTGGTACAATGCCGTTTAGGCTCACGGTCAACTAACTCATATATTCGTTTTATGGATCACGATTAACCAACTTATATTCGTTTTATGGATCACGAAAAACCAACAAATGCTAATGCTTCATCCCCATCGTGTTATGAATGAGTTCAAGTTCATCTTCAATTTTGAATAGCCAATTATACCAGTTCATTTAGGTGGTCAAACAATATTCGCAGAAAATCAATCTTAGCTCATCTATACAAGCAATGATTTATCACTCGGCTTCGACATTCTTTAATTCCCATACAACCCCATCATGCATATTCATTTTATCTTTGCTAAGTAACTAGTACAGCTATCATTACAATCACAAGCAATAATTGAAATTGTAAGTGATACTCACTCGGCCATAGTACTCCGGTCTTTTAGTAGTAGTAATCGGGTGGTACGGATTCATCGGTCTCGGGATCACCTACCAAAGAAGAATACCCTAATGAGTACTTCATCACTTAACTAATCCAAACTATGTGTCAAAACTAATAAAAATCGTGATTCTCGCTATTTGCGGAAGTTTCAACTTAAAATGGCCATAACTTAGTCATTTTAACTCGAAATTTCGCAAATTTTATATCGATTTCTATCTACTTTGAAAGATCTACCTAATTCTAATTTTATTTCCAAGTTTTGAAAACATTTAGATCATGGAAAAGAGGGATCAAGTCTGATCAGTAACCATTCCTATTTCCGAAAAAGAGTTTTCGCACTTGTTTGAATTTTATCTAGTTGATGATTCAAATATATATGAAGTATGAATGATTTCCTATAATGAATGACATGTGATGAATTCGATGTATGCATGATCTTGATGATTTTTTGTAAGAGAAACTTTCAACTTCTTAATTTTTATAAGACTCCAACAACAACTACTTCTTGAAAGTCCACTTTTCTAATTTTGACATCACACTAGTGTTTTGGATTTCATTCTTAGGAATTTCTAGTTATCTTAATTAAAAATGAGTCTTCATCACATATACTACCCAAGACCTCCATTTCTACATAAAAATTTACATTTTTCACTTTGCAAATATGTTTTCAATCAGGCTTTGCTCAAAAATCCGAATTTTAGAAAATCCACTTTTTGAATGATTCCTTTAGGAAAACTTGTGTAATGCATTAAAATTTAAGACTTTACTATATCTACTACCTAAGGACTTCATTTAACACATAAAAAATTCATTTTGAGATTGAATAATAGGTGTTTACATAGGCATCATCCAAAGTTACGAATTTTACAAATTGACTACTAACTCAAAATTTTCCATCTTGATTCTACTTCTTGTTTTACACATTACTCTCATCCAAACTCATCTCAACTTATAAAAATCATTACTTAATGATATCTATTACTTATACCCTCCATTTTTCATATAAAACATGAGTTTCAAAGTTGTTACAAGGGTTTTTAAAATAGAGTTTGGAAGTCATACGAATTTTTCTTTGAACATTTCTAACAAAAACCTTTTCTTTTCAAGTTCCTTGTCTTATCCTCATAAAGATCTACGAACTATCACATTTATATATAAAAGACTAAATCTTTATAAGCATTAATGCATGAAAACACAAAATATCTATATGAACATGAATGTCAAGTATAATATGAGTGTCTAAGTACTAGATCTACTACTTGTAGTGCATGGAAAGGAGTTTAAGAGTATGAACTGTAAACCCTCAAATTTTTGGAATCGGTCTAGCATAAAACCCTAAATCGGAAGTCAATCGGAACCCTAAAGGTCAACAAAACCTTAGTTTACCGTAACTGATTAAGTTCAGCATTGCCGTTTTCTTTGGCCCTAAAAAACGAAGTTGGAATAATTAGCTAGAATAGTTCATAATAATTATAGGTTATATAAAAACATCAGTTTTTCGGATTTCGGGTGTCCTTTGAACCGGATTGGACACAGTTCTCGAAAAGCGTGTCCGGGAGCTCGGAATAGGAAAAATATTCCAAATACACTGTTAGACTCGTAAAAATATAAGTTTTTCAAAAATATCATTTTCATAATTTTTCGATGAGTAAAAATAACAGATATCGCATTTATACGCGTATTTTCTTACTACCGGTACTTTATTAGTCATATCTATCTTACATTACTCTATTCATTACTATTCTACACTATTATTTTATCTCTACTTTTTCGTACACCTATTCTTATACACTTCTTAACCTATAATCCTTACTTTTTACCTTTCCTATAACTTTATTTCACATCTACCTTACATATTACAACTTTTATTTTACAAAAAGTCAAAAAAATAAAATCACTTTCCTTCCCCCATCAAGATGGCCGACGCCTCCCCTCTCTCTATCATCCACAATTTGTTTCAATTTTTATTTATTTTAATCATACAAAAATTCCTCCACATTTTCCTATAAATACCCTCCTCCTCTTTCACTTCTTTCACACATTCACTACCCACAAATTTCTTACCAAAACTCTTTCAAATTCTCCTCTCAAAACTCTCTCAAAATATCATCCCAAAACTCTCTCAAAATAATTCCATAACAACTTCTACCTACAACAAAAACCCATAACCACATACTACTACCAAAACCTTCTTTAGGTAACTACCTTTTTTTATTTTTTTCTTCTTCATGTCATGTAACTTTACATGACCATAGTGTGAGTTTCCAAAGACTACAAGTTATGGAAGCTACATTATGTTCATGTATTATTCTTGTTCATGAAAAATCTATTTACGTTCATGTTATTATTTTTGTTCATATTATTGCTACTATATCTAAATATTATTATCTATATATATATATATATATATATATACCTATCGTTTAGAGCATATAAGCTCACTTGCAATTTATTTACTTTTATGCAATGCAATTTATTTACTTTCCTATGCAATTTATTTATTAATTCCTTGCAATTTATTTACTTATTCCTTGTTATTTTAAGACTAGTCTCTAGTCTTAGACTTGTCCTCATTAAGTCAAAACAAGTTTTTCCTTCTTTCTTTCTTTCTTTATTTCATTTTATTTTATTTTGGGACTAGTCTACTTCTTAGTCCCGGGAGCCTTGAAAAAGCTAAGACTCCAATACTTGACTTTATTATCTATGTTTTATGTTATTTTTTTTACTATTATTCTCATAAATCATGTTCATTTAGATTGTTGTTCAAAATTTTCAATTTCTAAAAATAATTAAACAAAGGAAGATTTTGTTACTTAGAAATAAGTTTATATAAATAAGAAAATCTATGGTTAGGAAAACAAGAATGAAGTTATCTCTTTTCAAAGTTACAAAAAAAGAACTTACTATAATTGTAGAAACTACTTTTACTTTGAAAAAGCTACCTAAAACCTTTATTATTCCACTTTGCTTTTCAAAAAGAAAATACTTGTTGATACAATAATGATTTTTATGAAAAAGATGGACAAGATGAAAAGCTAAGGAAATTTCAAATAAAGACCTTTACAAACAAATAGGCAAAGAAAATTTTATAGGAAAAATAAATAGGAAAAGTGGTACTAATATAAAAAAAATAGAAAATAGTATTTTCAAAAAGTTACTTGGGAAACACAATAAAACCAACATGAAGTATTTTGGGAAAACAAAAGGAAAACAAGATATTCAAGAAATTTACAAAATCGATTTTTGTAAACTATACTTTTTTAACAACTTCAAAACTAATATTGTTTTACTCAAGAAATATAATTGGACAACAAAACACTTGAGCATGCTTAAATATGAGTTATATAGTTATAAAATAGAATTTTTCAACTATATAGATAACTAAGTATTTATCAAGCAAGTTTTGAATGAATGAACCCAAGTTGTTTTTACTTTGGAAAATCCGTGGTGAATTTTGCCGCCCCTGTTTCGAAGCCTATATGGCTTCGTTTGTTGAAAATAATTTTGGAAATGGGTAGATCTTTTCGAGTAGGTAGAAATCGGTATATTATATACGCGATACCGAGTTAAGATGACCAAGTTATGGCCATTTTAAGTTGGAACATTCCTTTATACGAACTTTAACGTTCTTTTGACATTGTTTTGTCCAAATTCAAGAAAATCATCAAGGAATGCTCATTATGGGTATTTTCTTTAGTTAGGTGACCCCGAGGAAGGATTCCTTTATCCCGAAGATTATTACGATTAAGTGGAGTGTGTGAACGACTCATCCGCCTAGAGGAATAGTCGACATGGCATTGTAAGTTTATTTCCATTAAATGTTATACTTGTTGTGCTTGTAAATTAGTTGCATTAGAATTAGGAAAAGATAAACCACTGTGTATGTAAAATAATTCTTTGAAAGAATTTTAAGAATATCGGAGCCAGAATTGTTTTAAATGTTTGTTTTAGTATAACATTTGATTGGTATGAAATTCTTTGATCGCCTTAAATTAAAAACTAATCATGTTATGACTTTATAAATAAATAAATTCATGCATACCATGAAGTGAGTCACATTGCATTTTGAGTTATTATCCTTGGGTGAGAAGGATAGTAAGCTCATGTCGAAAGCAACACTTGGTGGAAGATCCGAAAGCAATTGCTTGGAGGCTTAAGGGAAATGCTTGGCGGATGATCCGAAAGCAAAGTCAAATCAAGTAGATTCAGAATGCTTGGCAATGAGTGCTCGCGAGCATAAAACTTTTTAATTAAAACTACTTGTTTTGAGGTTAAGTATCACCAAACCCTGAATGGAGGGCGCAAATCCATTCAACATATAGTTCCTGGAAAACTATATGCTTGTTTGCTCACGTGTATGTTGCATTACATTTGATTGTTTAATCAACTTGTTTGAAATCTTGTTACAAGAAGTTATTTATGGAAATAGTTCTCACTAAGCCTATTAGCTTATACCCCTATAGATATCTTTTGTAGTTTCCCTACTTATGGTTAAGGCCACGAGGACCCTGCGGGCAGGTAATTTCTTTTAGATAAAAGAATTATAAGATGAAGTTTAGTATTAGAGATATTGTATAAATATCTTGTAACAAAATAGTGATCTTGAACAATGCCCCTAAGTTTGTAAAACCATTGCTATGAATGAATGTTTATTATGAATCCTCTTTTCTTGATATGTTTTTATATCTCCTTAAGCTTCATAATTCCATATATGGTTCTCTAAAGTTGTGAAAGTACGCCTTACACTTAATATAAAAGCTTTTGGGATTGGCTAAGGTTGTCATACTTAAGCTTTAAAATTGAGTGTAGCGGACTGTCACGTTTAGGGTACCCGTTGGGGCGTGACATGAACATATATTTTTCATGCAAGATCTCTACTTTTATATGCATGAACATGATAATATTTCAACAAAAGCTCATCAAGCACAAGATCTACTCTTGTGATGGCTTGATATTCATGTATTAGCATTTTCTTATCCCTAGCACTTGCTCATGGGGATTTAAAGTGAAAACACACATGAATAATCTTGCCATTACAAGATTAAGTAGTAATAAGGCTCAAGAATCATCACCTAAAGAAGGATTTGATGAAGAAATGAACTTGAAGTGTGTGTGTGAGTGGTGGTGGTCACGGCAAAGAGGAAGAAAAAGTGAGGATTTTTGCTTTGTTAAAATTTTTGAAAGAGTAGAAATGAGGAGAGAGAGTGTAAATGAGTATATATATTAAGTAAATTAGGGTTTGTTATAATATAAAAGAAGAAAATAAAACAATTTGAGGGGAAAAATGGGGGGTGTGCGCCGGCCATCAAGCGAAAGAGAGAGGGAGTGATTTAATTTTATTTGAAATTATAATTTATGTAATAAAATGTTTTAAATGTAATAATTTAGTAAGAAACAAAAATTTCTTGGAAAAGGAAACATAATGAGTAGTTGTAAGGATGTAAGACTAGGGCATGGGTAGTGTGTATTGTAGGTTGTACTTGTGAATAGTGGTAAATAGTAGACAAGACATCTACTTTACCGGTAGTAAAGAAAATACGGGAAAAATGTTATAACTGTAATTTTTATAGCCCGAAAAATTATAAAGCTTATATTTTTAAAATCCTTATAAAATTTCGGTTCTAAAGAATATTCAGAAATATTTTCTGAGTTTCTAGTCCCTAGGCTCGCTTTTCCGTAATGAGGCTCGGGAAGGCCCGGAATAGGAAATTTTCCGAAATTAAAACTTTCTATGGTTTGAAATATACTTTAAAACAATATTTCACATTAAATTATTTTATAAGATTTCTTTTGATATGAAACCGAAGGAAAGCTGGATATAGGGTTTCTAAGTTTCTCTCACAAGGCTTGAACTAATTCGGTTTAGGGTTTCGCTTTTCGGGTCCCGAAGTTTACTTGACCACTGGGAAAACTAGGGTTTACAACCATCATTAACTCGAAAGAGCTTAACCCAAACTCTCTCTGAATTGTGGTCTCTCCAGAGAACTCCACTCTTTCCTTCCTCTGTTTGTCAAAGCTTATCACCTTTTGTTGGCAATCCACTACAGCCTTAACTTTGCTTAGCCAATTCATGCCCAGGATAACTTCATATTTACTCATTTCCAAGACTGTCAAATCACTTATAGAAATATGTCCTTAGATTTCCAACAAGCAGTCTCTTATTATCTCGCATGTTGACACGACACTTCTTGTAGGTGTCTTAATCCTTAACCTGGTGATGTTACAGCTATCGATAATCCAAGCCGTCTAGCCAGACTGGTAGTGATAAATGAGTGGCTTGCTCCCATGTCAAACAACACATAAGCCTCACACTTATTCACCCTTATGCGTCATGTAGTTAACAAACATCCATCACTACTCGATCCTAAAACACTCTCACAACTACCTATTCCAAGGTTTTAGGTTCCAGCTTTCCTTTTCACAAGTTTTAGTTCCTAAAAAAATACTATTAAATAAAGAACTTTTAACTTAAGAGGGTTTTGCTACTGACCTATTACTAGGCCATTGTCCACGCCATCTCCTTGGTCCAGGGCGGCCAAATCTACATCTTCATCATCATCGTCTTCGACCATCCATTGTCCTTCGATGTTGTAGAGTCATATCTCATGCATGGCAGATGCCACACGGCTTCCCCCTTTGCGTCCTGACTGCATGGTGTTAGCATTGCCCAAAGTCCCAAAGGGTCGGCTGCCACACTTCTCCTCTGTGAGTATTCGGAAGCCAAGTGTCCTTTCTCTTTGCAGATGAAACAAGTCACAACCATTTTCTTTGGGCAAGCATAAACCATATGACCAGACTCGCCACAAAGAAGCACTTATTCCTTAACTGCGGATATTACCTCGGGTGATGGCTCTCCTTGCACTTCCAACAAGTAATGTTAGCCTTAGGTTGAGTAGGCTTCTCGCCTGCATTGTCCTTAAATCCTTGATAGGGCCTATATCTCTTGCCCTTGTAAGCTTAGCTCCACTCATTACATGGGAGTCCTTCCGCCAGGAATTCTTGGAGAATTATTTTCCCTCAAGTTTAAGAGTGAAATACAGTGCAAACTTCTTGCATGTCAAGCAGAGAGGTGGAACTGTGGAACAATATGAGACTAAGTTCACTCATCTCCTACAGTATGCACCCGAATCCTTTAGGGATATCGAAGAGTTGAAGAAACAAGTATTTTTAGGAGGTTTGGATGAGGATCTAAGGATTAAACTGGAAGAATTTGGAATGAATACCTACCTAGAGCTGGTAGAAAAGGCTCGAGTGATTGAAGGAGCCAAGAAGAGAAAACCAAGAACCTGACGAAAGAGTGTTCGAAAGGAGGTCGTTCGATGCCTCAAGTTCAGGGTTTAAGGGAAAAATACACAAGCCATATCATGGATTTAAGGACAATGCTAGTGGGAGGCCGAATCAATCAAAGGCTAGTATCACTTGCTGGAAGTGCAAGGGGGCCCATTTCCCTAGGCAATGCCCGCAGCTGAGGGATAAGTGCGACTATTGTGGTGCGTCTGGCCATGTGGTCTATGCATGTCCGAAGAAAATGGCAGTGACCTGCTTTCTCTATAAAGAAAAAGGATACCTGGCCTTTGAATGCTCAGAAAGGAAAAGTGTGGCCGCTCGACCTTTTGGGACTTCGAGCAATGTTAACACCATGAGGTCAGGGAGTAAAAGTGGAAGCCATGTAGCATCAACTATACATAGGATGAGACTCTACAATTTCGAGGGCCAGTAGATGGTGGAGAAGGATGACGATGGGGAGGTAGAGTTGGCCGCCCTGGACCAATGAAACGGCATGGATAGCGGCTTAGTGACAGGTTAGTAACAAAACCCTCTTAAGTTAAAAGTTTATTTATTTACCAGTTTTCTGTAAGGAATTAAAACTTGTAAAAAGGGAAAGCTGGAATCTAAAACCTCCAAATAGGTAGTAGTGAGAGTGTTTTAGGATCGAGTAGTGATGGATGTTTGTTGACCATAGGGCACATACGGGTGAATGAAATTGAGGCTTATGTTTTGTTTGACACAGGAGCGACCCACTTGTTCGTCACCACTAGTTTAGCTGGGCGACTTGGATTACCTATAGCCACAACTACTGCCAGCCTGAGAATTAAAACACCAAATGGAAGTGTCGTGTCAACTCAGGAAGTAATAAAGGATTGTCCATTGGAGATCCAAAGGCATCACTCCATGAGTGATTTGATACTATTAGAGATGAATAAGTACGAAGTTATACTTGGCATGAACTGGTTAAGCAAGGTTAGAGCTGTAGTGGATTGCCAAAAGAAGATGGTGAACTTCAATAATCAATCAAGAAAAGGAGTGGAGTTCGTGGGAGAAACCATAATTCCAAGAAAGCTTGGGTTAAATTCTTTTGAGTTGATGATGGAAGATGAAGAGATGGTGCCTATCGAAGGTATTTTGGATGAGGGGGAAACTCGAGAGGAAAAGGACATACCAGTGGTAAATGAGTATTTAGACGTGTTTCTAGAAATCTTACCTGGGTTACCACCGAAAAGAGAAATTGACTTTGAAATTGTATTGGCTTTAGATACCGAACCGAATTAGGGATCGGATGCGGGCGAAATTCCCGCCAATGGCTGAGATGTTCTGTCGACTCCCTCCCCCTTTGTGGGGGTCCGACCCCAACGAGTGAGCAGAAAAGGGAGGAGGAAAGAGGCCCTGGCGAACCGTCATAATTAGTGAACAAGTGTAAGCTTCACTGCCCGACAATATGGAGTACTAACCACACCGAGGGACAGGCGCACCGGCTGAATTAAAGGAGCTAAAGACCCAACTACAGGAACTCTTAGATAAGAAATTCATAAGACCAAGTGTGTCGCCATAGGGTACACCTGTCCTATTTGTAAAGAAAAAGGACAGATCTATGAGATTATGTATCGATTATCGTGAGCTACACAAGGTTACAGTCAAGAATCCATACCCCTTACCAAGGATTGCTGATTTGTTTGATCAGCTCCAAGGGGCATGTGTGTTCTCACACATTGATTTGCGCTCAGGATATCATTAGCTAAGAATAAAGCCTGAGGACATACCAAAGACGGCTTTTCATTCCCATTATGGACATTACGAATTTCTGGTGATGTCATTTGGACTGACCAATGCACTAGCTGCATTTATGGATCTTATGAACAGGGTCTATAAGCCACTTCTGGATAAGGGTGTAATCATCTTCATAGATGATATTTTGATATAATCCAAGAATAAGAAACAACATAAGGAACATCTTCGGATGGCGTTACAAACTTTGAGGGAAAACAAGCTGTACGCCAAATTATCCAAATGTGACTTTTGGTTGGATAGAATATCTTTTCTTGGGCATGTTGTAATAGGAGAAGGGATATCAGTTGACCCAGAAAAGATTAAGGCTGTAGTGGAGTGGAAACAGCCACAAACAGTTACCGAAGTAAGAAGTTTCCTAAGATTAGCTGGCTATTATCGCAAGTTTGTGAAAGATTTTTCAAAGATAGCTAAGCCACTGACTCAACTGACACAAAAGAGCGAAAAGTTTGTTTGGACGGATAAAAGAGAATAGAGTTTCCAAGAATTGAAACAACGGTTGGTATCGGCACCAATCTTAGTTCTGCCAGACCCGGAAAAGTCCTATACGGTGCATAATGACGCTTCAAGGAATGGCCTTAGATGTGTGCTAATGAAAGAAGGAAAGGTTATTGCCTATGCCTCTCGACAGTTAAGACCCCACTAAAAAAACTATCCTACGCATGATCTAGAATTGGCCGCAGTTGTATTTTCCTTAAAACTTTGGAGACATTATCTGTATGGGCAAAGGTATGAAGTATATATGGATCACAAAAGTCTTAAATATTTATTCACACAGAAGGAATTAAATATGAGGCAAAGAAGATGGTTGGAACTGATAAAGGACTATGATTTAGGAATAAATATATTGTCCAAGGAAAGTGAATGCAGTTGCTGTCACGCCCCAACGGGTACCCTAAACGTGACAGTCCGCCACACTCAATATTAAAGCTTAAGTATGACAACCTTAGTCATTTCCAAAGCTTTTATATTAAGTGTAAGGCTTACTTTCACAATTTTAGAGGACCATATATGGAATAATGAAGCTTAAGGAGATATAAAAACATATTAAGAAAAGAGGATTCACAATGAATATTTGTTCATAGCAAAGACTGTGCATACTTAGGAACAATTCCCTAAATTACTAAGCTATTAAATAAATATTTGCATGCTAATACTATGATGTACTTTATCCAGAGTTCTAATATTCAAAAGGGATTACCTGCCCACATGGTCCATGTGGCCTTAGCCATAAGTACGAAAACTACAAAAGGTAGCTATCGGGGTATAAGCTAATAGGCTTAGTGAGAACTATTTCCCTAAATAACTTCTTGTAACGAGATTCAAACAAGTTGGTTAATCACACATATGTAATGCATCAAACACGTGGGCAAACAATCATATAGCTTTCCGGAAACTATATGTTGAATGGATTTACGCCCTCCATTCGGGGTTTGGTGATACTCAAAACAAGTAGTTTTAATAATAGAAAATTTAAGCTTGCGAGCCAACATCGCCAAGCATTCAACAAAAACTTTTATACTTGCGAGCACTCATCGCCAAATATTCCGAACCTACTTGATTTGACCTTGCTTTCGGATCAACCGCCAAGCATATTCCATTAAGCCGCCAAGCAATCGCTTTCGGATCTTCCGCCAAGTGTTGCTTTCGACATGAGCCTACTATCCTTCTCACCCAAGGATAATAACCCAACCATGTAATGTGACTCACTTCGTGGTATGCATGAGTTCATTAATTTATAAAGTCATAACATAATTATTTTCAACTTTATGGTGATCAAGGAATTTCACACAAATCAATATTATACTAAAACAATCACTTAGAACAATTTGGGCTTCGATATTCTTAGAATTCTTTCAAGGAATTATTTTACATGCATATCGGTTTATCTTTTCCTAATTCTAGTGCAACTAATTTACAAGCACAACAAGTGTAGCATTTAATGGAAATAAACTCACGATGCCATCGTCGTCTATTCCTCTAAGTGGATGAGTCGTTCACACGCTCCACTTAATCGTAATAGTTCTCGGGGTGAAGAAATCCTTCCTCGGGGTTACCTAAACAAAGAAAATACCCATAATGAGTTTTTCTTGAAGATTTTCTTGAATTTTGACAAAACAATGTCAAAGAACGTCAAAGTTCGTATAGAAGAATGTTTCAACTTAAAATGGTCATAACTTGGTCATTTTAACTCGGAATTGCGCATATAATATACCGATTTCTATCTACTCGAAAAGATCTACCCATTTCTAAAATTATTTCCCACAAACGAAGCCATATAGGTTCCGAAAAAGTGGCGACAAAATTCACCACGGATTTTCCAAGTAAAAACAACTTTGTTTCAAGAAATCAAAATTTGTTTGATAAGTACTTAGTTATCTATATAGTTGAAAATTTCTCTTTTTATAACTATATAACTCATATTTAAGCATGCTCAAGTGTCTTGTTGTCCAATTATTTTCTTAGGTAAAACAATGTCGGGTTGAAGCTTTTTCGGGAATTGTTTTTGTAATTTCCTTTGTTTACTTGTTTGCAAAAATCTTTACTTTGATATTTCCCATTCTTTTTCTCATGTCTAATAAATTTTTTTTTTCAAAAATAATTCTCCATGCATGAAAACTTGTTTTCTTCATAAAAACAATATGGAACAATTAATGACTTTTTTGTAAAAAAACTAATTTCTATAATTCTATTATTTTCCTCTTGTAACTTGAAAAGAAATAACTTTATTATTTCCAAACCACAAATTTTTCTTTGCCTATTTGTTTTAAAAATTTCCTTAGTCATCCATCTTATGTTCCTTCTTTATAAAAAGAACTATTTTTGTTAACAAAATATTTTCTTTTGAAAACAAGGTAGAGTAACAAACATTTAAATAGCTTTTTAAGTAAAAATAGTTTCTAAATTCATAGTGAATTCTTTTTGTAACTTGAAAAGGAATGAGTTTATTTTTGTTATCTTATATTTTTATGTTTCACATAAACTTATTCCTAAGTGACAAAAAGCCCTCTTTTATTTAATTATCTTTAGAAAATAAAACTTTTTGGACAACAATCTTAATGAACATGATTATAATAACAAAATAACATAAAGCATAAATAATAAAATCAAGTATTGGAGTCTTAGCTTTTTCAAGGCTCTCGGGACTAAGAAATAAACTGGTCCCATAAAGAAATAAAATGAAAGAAGAAAAGCTTGTTTTGACTTGATGAGGACAAGTCTAAGACTAGAGACTAGTCTTATTTCAACAAGGAATAAATAAATAAATTGCAATGGAAAAGTAAATAAATTGCTTTGCATGAAATAAATAAATTGCAAGTGAGCTTATATGCTCTAAAGAATATGTATAAATATATAAACAATAATAAATCAACATAAACATAAATGGATTGGCATGAACAAGAACAATACATGAACATAATGTAGTTTCCACAACTTGTAGTATTTGGAAACTCACACTATGGTCATGTGTAAACCCCGGAATTTCTCATTAGCTAGAAAACCCCAGGAGTTAGAAACGAAACCCTAACCCGATCAGATTGAGTCTAGTAAATGGAGCCTAGGAACCCTAAATCCGGCTTTCCTTCGGTTTCATAGTAAAATAAATATTTAGGAGTGAATGAATTTGAATTGTTGTTCCAAAGTACATTTCAAACCTTTGAAAGTTTTAAATTCGGGAATTTTTCAATTCCGGGCCTTCCCGAGCCCAATTACGGAAAAGCGTGCCCCGGGCCACGGATTCAGAAAAATATTCCGGAATATTCATTAGAACCGTAATTTTATAAGGATTCCAAAAATATCAATTTCATAATTTTCCGAGCTATAAAAATTACAGTTATAGCTTTTCCCGTGTTTTCGGAACAACCGGTAAAGTAGATGTCTTGTCTACTATTCACAAGTACAACCTACACTACACACTACCCATACCCTATTCTTACATCCTTACAACTACTCATTTCAATTTTCTTTTCCAAGAAAATTTGTCTCTTAAATAATTAATACATTTATTACAATTTCATTTACTAAATTACAAAAAAATCAAATTTTAAACACACACACACCTCCATGATGTGGGCCGCCCCCCCCCCCCCCCCCTTAATTTCCTTCCATTTGATTTTTTTACAAATTTTATTCACAATAACCCTAATGCCTTCATATATATACATCTTTTTCTCTCTCTCTCTCATTTCTTTTGTTTCAAAATTTTAAAAGAACAAAACTCTCCTCTCTTCTCTCTAAGGATGCCGTGAGCCCCCCTTCCCCATTCCCTCTCATTTTCCACTTTGTTCTTCTCTTTTTCACTTCAAGACTCCATTGGTATGTGTATGTAAGCCTTGTTTCTCCTATTCTTGTAATGGCAAAGATATCTTGTGTATTTCCTCATCAAAACCCTATGATGCTCAAGCTAGGGACATGGAAATGCATGAACAAGGATGTCAAGCCATCACAAGACATGGATCTAGTGTTTAGATGTATTTTGCTAAAGATTTCATATTGTTCATGCATATAAAGTAGTGATCTTGTATTTATATTGTTGTTCATGCCATGAGATTCATGTTATATACATCATATGTAGTAGATCTAAGGTTTAGACATTCACCACTTTATGTACATGCATGATCATAGGTTCATTTTTGTTTATGTGCCTTGTTGATCATAAAAATGAAGTCTTGTTCATGTATAGAGATGTTAGATAGTATATCTCCACATATAGATGGCAAGAACATTGAAAAAGGAAGGACTTTGTTAGATATGGAAAGTTGAAAATTCGGATGAAATGGGAACCCTACCCTAAAGACCTCCAAAATCAATTTTAAACTTATATTTCATAAGAAAAATGAAGGGTATGTGTAATAGACATGTTGAAGGAATTATTTTCATGAGTTTAGATGAGTTAGGCATAATAAAAATAAGAAAAACAAGAGGTGAAGTTAGAATGAAAAGTGTTGACTTTAATTGTGTAGTCAAATTCGTAACTTTGTGTAATGCCTAAATAAACACTTAGTATTTAAGTCTAAAATGAATGTTTTATAAGCTAAATGAAGTCCTTAGATAATGTATACATTGAAGCCCCAATTTTTAATGCATTAGACTAGATTTCCCTTAAGAAAAATGTAAGAAAAGAAAATTTGGAAAATTCGGATTTTTACAAATAGCTTAATTGAAAACATGTTTGCCAAATGAAAAATGTGAATTTTTGTGCATGAATGGAGGCCATGACTATTATAGACTTTGAGAACCTATTTTTAGTTAAATAATAAGTAGATTACAAGATTAAAAACCAAAGAAACCCTAAGGAGTATAATGTGGGAAAATAACTTCTTAGAATTAGTTTTATGAAACTTTCCCCAACACTTAGGAGTTCCTAAAAGTTTATTACTACAAAAATCATCATGACCATGCACATATTGAGTTCATTACATAGCATACACATTAGTAATTCATTCCCATATCATTCATGCATGAATCATCATCTAGGAATACTTTTTATCAAAGGCAAAGCAAATTTTCGAGATTGGGTCAATTGCGGGACAGAACTGATCCCACTGTTCCGTGACCCTATTATTTTCAAAACTTGGATTTAATACTTGAATTAGATAGATCTTTCGAAGTAGATGAAGATCGATATAAAGTTTGCGAAATTCCGAGTTAAAATGACCAAGTTATGGCCGTTTTAAGTCGGAACTTCCAAAATAGCGAGAAATCCGAATTCAACTAGTCTAGATGTATAGTTTGATTTAATTACATAGTGAGAATCTCATAGGGATTATTCTTGTTTGGTAGGTGATTCCGAGCAGGACGACACTCTACCTCCCGATTATTATTATTAAGAAGTTTGGTGTCCCATGGCCGAGTGAGTTTACTTCCACTCTCAATTAATGCTTGTGAATGTAATGTAGTGGCACTAGTGATGTAGGCAAAGATAAAAGGAACTGTACAAGCATGATGGGGTATGTGGGAATTATTTATGTTGTTGATGTTGATATGTGAAATGGAGCTTAAGGTATATCGAAACCGGGTGTTAAGATATTGACTGTTTTACTAGAATCTTATGATGAATGTCTGCGAATACTTGTTGGTCACTTAAAAGAATTGAATTAATAACTATTCGACTCCGACTATAAATTGAGTTCATACATGTCACAATGGGGTTGGAGCATTTGCATTGGTTGGTTTTTCGTGACCCATAAAACGAATGTGAGGTTAATCGTGATCCATAAAACGAATGTGAGGTTAATCGTGATCCATAAAACGAGCTTTTAATCAGTTGACCGTGAGCTTAAACGGCGTCGTACCGCAGGATTCGTTAATCTGCTAACCCGGGATGGAGGGCGCAAGTCCATCCACATATGATTTCCGGTTGGTCATATGTTTGTTGATCACATTTGTATGGTGCATACACTTGCTTGAATAATCACTTGCTTGAATGATTGTATTTAATTGTGTTATGGAAGTATTACTCACTAAGCTAGTTAGCTTACGCCCCTATAGTTTCTATCTTTTGCAGCATGAGTTTATATGGCTTAGGCCAAGACAAGCCACAGCGCAGGTACCGGAGATAGGAGTTTCCTATAGAAGTTTGATTCATCTCTTTTTGTATAGACTTCCATTGGAAACTAAGGACTCTGGATGATGTTAAGACTGTATTCTTTTGCGGGGGAATGCCCCTTAGATTTTGTAAACTTTAAGATTATGCGTTTTGATTTATTATCTATGGCTAATGCATGCCTCATTAAACTGTTTAACTCCATTTGTTGAAGTATTCTATTGTCGTAAAGGAACGCTTTACATCTACTTAAGACTCCCGAAGGCCCCGGGTAGGGAACTCGAGAGTCTTACTTAGCATGTGGCGGGCTGTTACGTTTAGGATACCCTACGAGGCGTGACATCATGTGAAGTTACATGACATGAAGAAGAGGAAAGAATTATAGAGGGGTTACCTAAAGAAGATTTTGATATGGTTATGTGGTTTTGTTGTTGGTGGAAGTTGTTGTGGAATTATTTTGAGAGAGTTTTGAGATAGAAATTTGAGAGAGCTTTGAGAGGAAAATTTGAGAGAGTTTGGTATGAATTTGTGAGTAGTGAATGTGTGAAAGAAGTGAAAGAGGAGGGGGATTTATAGGAAAATGGGAGTGATTTTTGTGTGATTAAAATAAATGCAAAATTAAAACAAATGGAGAGGGAAGAGAGAGGGGGGGCCGGCCACTTTTGAGAGGAGAGAGGGAGTGATTTAATTTTTGTATTTTGTTAAATAAAAGATGTAATAAGTAAAATAGATGTGATATAAAGTTATGGGAAAGGTAAAAAGTTAAGATTATAGGTTATGTAGAGTGTAAGAGTAGGTGTAAGAAAAAGTAGAGATAAAAGAATAGTATAGAATAGTAATGAATAGTGTAATGTAAAGTAGATATGACAATTAAAGTACCGGTAGTAAGAAAATACGCGTATAATAGCTATATCTGTTATTTTTACTTATCAAAAAATTATGAAATTGATTTTTTTGGAAAACTTATGTTTTTACGAGTCTAACGGTATATTCGGAATATTTTTACTATTCCGGGCTTTCGGACACGTTTTTCGAGAACTGTGTCCGATCGGGTCCGAAAGGACACCCGAATTTCGCGAAACTGAAACTTTTATAAAACCTATGGTTATTACGGACTATTCGAGCTAATTATCCCAACTTCGTTTTTCCGGGCCAAAGAAAACGGCAATGCCGGATTTAGGTTGATACGGTAAACTAGGGTTTTGTTGACCTTTAGGGTTTCGTTTGACTTCCTGTTAGGGTTTTGTGCTAAATCGATTCCGAAAATTTAAGGGTTTACAACCTACCCCCCCTAAAGAAAGTTTTGTCCTCAAAACTTGGAAATTCCTACTGGTGGTTCTAACCCAACTTGATTACTTGGGTTATGCGTCCTTTTTCAAAAATTTCTTTAATAGATTTCCTCATTCTCATCCTCTGAACTCTTGTGGATACGCATCGGTATTGGGTATATCTTCGTAAGGAAAATTCTCTTTTAAAAACATTGACTTTTATCCTTATAACTTGATTCCTTAATCTTTTGTCAAACAGGGAATTGTTGCACATCTCCGATATGTTTATGTAATGATCAACTTCCTTCTCGTCTATCTTTAAACTCACTTGTTTTCTCAATTTGAGACTTTTAAGGTCTTCTTTTTCGATTCATCTATCTTGTGCTTTTATCATCTCATGAGATGCTCTTAATTTTCTTCCAAGGTATTTGAATGATTTCTCCTTGATCGTTTGTAGTATCAGGGGTCCGAAATTTCTTCATTAGCTTCTCTTTGTTTCCATTTTCGCGTCCTGATTTGTCATATCTCTGACCGATCTCTTTTGCTTTCATCTCTTTTCTTTTAGAGAGAGTTATATTGATCGATTACGAAATGAACCATCTTGGTTAGTTACTCAATGTATACCACAAGCATCCTGGCCTTCTTGTTATCGTTTGTGAGAAATTCAAGATCTTGAGAAGGTTAACTCTGTTTTCTTTGAAAACCTTTTCATCCTTAGGTGTCTTTATTCTCTTATCTATATTTCTTTTCTTCTACTGTCTCTTGAACTTTGGTTTATCTTAGTTCTCCTTGAATATGTTGTTGATCCCGATTTATGATTTGTACTCATGATTTTTCTTACTAACTTCTTTGTCCTTAGGTTATGCCAAAACGTCCTTTAGCTTCTTTTAATACATTTTTCTACTTTTATTCCTTCTTTATCCTTCGTATCCTCTCATCTAAGCTCTTTTGTCATTTTTATGCGGTTGATCTTAATATCCTACTGACGGGGTTCCTCTTTTAAACCTTGTTGTGAGCTTCAAGGTTTGTTTGGCTTTTCAGCTCTCTTTAATTTCCTATACTTAAGATTACATTCTTAGATTGCTTCTTTCCTTTTTCAGGCTATATCACTATCCAGAAAGCATTATTAAAACTTGTGGGATTATGAAGAATTTGAGGATCATTTCTTCTTGATTTGATCCTTTGTTGGTGATATCGTGATCTTAATCTTGAGAGAAACGTGTTTGTTCCTTAAAAGGTTTTTACCTTGTTCCTTTCCGAAAATTAACACGTTGGCTTAGGTTTTCCTCCATTATGAGCTGGATGGGTAAATTTCGTGATGGCATTCTTCACTTCGTAAGGTCTCGATTTTCTCGTTTTGTTGTTTCTCCAACTTCCTTATGAGTCTATTTTCCTTGTTTCTCTAAGTGATATCTGTATTTAGAATTCTTTTCAAAACTTCTTATTGGAACTTATGGTTGTCTCCAAAGGTCAATTTTTCTTCACTCTTTAGCTATTTAGTTTCCTTTGTCAACTTGAAAGAATGTGTTTTTCCTTCCTTATGTTAGCAAATCTTTTGCCAACTATTTTCCTTTTTGTTTTGTAAGCTCTATGTTTTCCTTGTTTCCTCTTATTGGGATCTTATTTGAGAGGTATACATCCTATTCAAAAGATTACTTATTTCCATTATTCCTTAGAGTTACGGGTGACTTCATGTCCCATGTCTTTGCTGAAAGTTCGACCAATTTTCTTGGGTTTCCTCATTCTTTCGTATTATCTTAAACTAGGTTGATCGTTTGTCATATACATAGAAGGAACGTAATACTTTGAACTTCAAAGGAGTAAAATATTCTGATTTACTAAACTTCTTATGTACACAAGAGGGGATTATTGCTCCTATTCATTCATATAAAGAAAACTTTACATTCCTCTATTACTATAAAGAAACAACATCAATAAAAGAAGGTTGGAGATTGACTGGTTCCTGCATCGCTGTTATAGCCTCTAATGTACTCCAAGGCAGTCAAGTTTTCATTTCCTTTGTTCACTTCTTCACCTATCCATCATCCCTGCAAGTTGTATACTCGAGTTCCCGAAGCAGTAGGTCCAGGTCTGCTTTCGCTTCCACTTCCATTTCCTTTCTCCATTCTTATAGGAATAACTTCCTCTGAGGATCTTGATAGAATGTTCCTTCCTTGTGGACAATTGTTGGCAAAATGTCCTTTCTGATTGCAACATAGCAAGCATCTATCCCTCTGTTTGGACATTTGGACATCTTATGGTTTGTATTTCCACAGAAGAAACACTTTCCGAATAGCTGGGGGCACTTCTTCGGGTAGTGTGCTCCATTGCACTTCCAACACCTAATACCTTTGGTATGATCCTTCTATTGTCGCTCTTGATTTTCTTTGGTAGAGGCATGAGATGGGGTTCTATGTAAAATTCCCTTTCGATGATTGGGTCTTCTTCCTCTTCTATTCTTTCTCTCCTTTTCCTTGCTCCTTCTACAATCCGAGCTCTTTCCACTAATTCTCGAAAATTTCTTATGTCAAATTCTTCCAACTTCATCCTTAGGTCTTCGTCCAATCCTCCTATAAAGACTTGCCTTTTCAATTCTTCACTGTACTTATAGGAGTCTGGTGCATATTGCAACAATCTACTGAACTCAGTCTCATATTGTTCGATTGTTCTTCCTTTTGTGCAATTTGCAAGAAGTCTGCACTATATCTTACTCGTAAACTTCCTGGAAAATAATTCTCCAAAAACTCATGTCTAAACATTTCCCAAGTGATTGGAGTCATTAGATCTCTTTTCCTTGACTCCCACCATATCCTAGCGTTTAGACGAAGCATGAATGTTCCATACTTGATTTGTAAATGGGGTGGAACTTCATATGCATCAAAAGACATCTCTATTTGAGATAACCAATCTTCTGCCTCCTCTGGCTTGTCATAAGCTCCTTCAAAGAAGCGGTTACTTTTGATGAAGTTAGGTAACATACTTTTGTATGGTCTTGGTAGTGGAGATGGAGGTAGGGGTGTATTTTGACTATGCATGTTCCTATGCACAGATGCCTCTGTTGAAGCTTGTTGTGGCGGTGGGGTTGGTATGATACTGGGGCTGTCGCTGATGCTGTTGCTGGTGTTGCCTCTGGTACGGGTGCTTGCTGGCATATTTTGCCTAATTTCTTCTAATACGTGGGTTAGGTGTCCTAACGTGGCGTGTAAGTCCCTTTGAGGTGCGGCGGCTCCTTGTACAGCAGGTTGATCTGCTTCTATGTCTGGTTGGTTAGAGGCGCTTCGTTCCCTCTTCGTCTACTCCTATTTCGGCTGTTTTAAACTTTCCTAAGTTAGGTTTGTAAAGTTTTGATAACTTAATTAAATTTTTGCCGGAATTTGGGGAAATATAACGGAAATTTAAATATGCATAAAAACAAAATTTAAATCAAAACAATTTCTGAAATCAAACTTAGAGCATAATCATAGAAATAAAGTTCATACATGAAATCGGAAATAAGATAAATCATAAAAGAAAATCACACAGAAATACCAAACATTGTTCCGAAAATTAAAAGATAGACTGAGATCATGAATCTAGTCTATTACAAAATCTAAGCTGGACTTCTAGGGATATGCTTCGTTTTTCCTTTCCTCCTTTCTTCATTCTTCGGGCGCGTCTCCCGGGTTGTCTGGATGATCCTGGGTTCAAACTCCTCATGATTTGGTTGAAGTGTTTTCTTCTATTTCGTGCTCTCTTTCTTTCTTGTTCGTGATAGGCAATTAGCTCCTCATCGTCATTGCTGGTGCTATTCATCAAGGGTCTTCCAAGTGATTGTTCCTTCGGTCTCCCTATTGTTGTTTCATTGGCTGGAGCATTTTCCGTATCCATCGTGGGGTCTTCATCTTGTCCTCCCCGAACATGTCTTCCTTCTAGGTAGCGAATGATTCTTAACTCATCATTAGTCCAAGGTTCCTCGACTCCTACGGCAGCTTGGTTCCTTATCTCTTGCGCCGGTCTTTCTTCTTGATTTTCCTCCGAGTCCTCACCAGGTTCATCATCCGAACTGTCATTCACCTCCTGCATTGGTTCATCTCTTATCACTGTTCCATCCTCTCGCAATCGTAGGGGCTCGTTTATTCCTAGTTGGATTCCTGTGAAGGTAGGTGGATCGGTGGATACTTCTGTTGGGGGTCGTAGTATCCCTGATATACTCCGTGCCAATGGAAAGTATCGTTGAGGTCAGCTCTCATCCATTCGAGGTGATCCATCAAATCATCATGGGCATAGACAAATATCGGTCCGATCTTGGTCCAGGTCCGAAAATCCGGTGGGGTTCGTCCTCCTTCTTCTCTAAGAACGAAGGTTGCTTCTTTCAGCATCGGTCGGTGGTCCGCAATAGCAATGATTCGTTCCACAGCATATATTACTTCCAACTCGGTCATCCTTTTGCCTATGGGGCAGTTGTGAATAGTTCGTAACACTCCTTTCCACTCGGTTTGCATCATTCCCCTCTTCCAGATTTGGAACATTTCTCGGAGGGTCTTAGGTTGTCCAGCTAGGGCAAATTCTTCACATAAAACTCTAAGTCTCATTCGGAAGTTCTCGGGTGTTTCGAAGGATCCTTTTCGAAAGTTCTTGGCTTGGAGACGGGCCTCTTCTATGGTGATCTACGTAAAAGAAAGATATTAGAGGACTTATTCTACCCATTCTATTTTATCTAGGTTTTTCTTGCTTCTATCTAAGTCAATTCTTCTTAAGTCCATTTCTATAATTATGATTCCTAGGTTCTTAAACCATGCTCTGATACCAACTTAAACTGTCACGCCCCAACGGGTACCCTAAACGTGACAGTCCGCCACACTCAATATTAAAGCTTAAGTATGACAACCTTAGTCATTTCCAAAAGCTTTTATATTAAGTGTAAGGCTTACTTTCACAATTTTAGAGGACCATATATGGAATAATGAAGCTTAAGGAGATATAAAAACATATTAAGAAAAGAGGATTCACAATAATATTTGTTCATAGCAAAGACTGTGCATACTTAGGAACAATTCCCTAAATTACTAAGCTATTATATAAATATTTGCATGCTAATACTATGATGTACTTTATCCAGAGTTCTAATATTCAAAAGGGATTACCTGCCCACATGGTCCACGTGGCCTTAGCCATAAGTACGGAAACTGCAAAAGGTAGCTATCGGGGTATAAGCTAATAGGCTTAGTGAGAACTATTTCCATAAATAACTTCTTGTAACAAGATTCAAACAAGTTGGTTAATCACACATATGTAATGCATCAAACACGTGGGCAAACAATCATATAGCTTTCCGGGAACTATATGTTGAATGGATTTACGCCCTCCATTCGGGGTTTGGTGATACTCAAAACAAGTAGTTTTAATAATAGAAAATTTAAGCTTGCGAGCACACATCGCCAAGCATTCAATAAAAACTTTTATACTTGCGAGCACTCATCGCCAAGTATTCCGAACCTACTTGATTTGACCTTGCTTTCGGATCAACCGCCAAGCATATTCCATTAAGCCGCCAAGCAATCGCTTTCGGATCTTCCGCCAAGTGTTGCTTTCGACATGAGCCTACTATCCTTCTCACCCAAGGATAATAACCCAACCATGTAATGTGACTCACTTCGTGGTATGCATGAGTTCATTAATTTATAAAGTCATAACATAATTATTTTCAACTTTATGGTGATCAAGGAATTTCACACAAATCAATATTAACTAAAACAATCACTTAGAACAATTCGGGCTTCGATATTCTTAGAATTCTTTCAAGGAATTATTTTACATGCATATCGGTTTATCTTTTCCTAACTCTAGTGCAACTAATTTACAAGCACAACAAGTGTAGCATTTAATGGAAATAAACTCACGATGCCATTGTCGTCTATTCCTCTAAGCGGATGAGTCGTTCACACACTCCACTTAATCGTAATAGTTCTCGGGGTGAAGAAATCCTTCCTCGGGGTCACCTAACCAAAGAAAATACCCATAATGAGTTTTTCTTGAAGATTTTCTTGAATTTTGACAAAACAATGTCAAAGAACGTTAAAGTTCGTATAGAAGAATGTTCCAACTTAAAATGGCCATAACTTGGTCATTTTAACTCGGAATCGCGCATATAATATACCGATTTCTATCTACTCGAAAAGATCTACCCATTTCTAAAATTATTTCCCACAAACAAGCCATATAGGCTCCGAAAAAGTGGCGACAAAATTCACCACGGATTTTCCAAGTAAAAACAACTTTGTTTCAAGAAATCAAAATTTGTTTGATAAATACTTAGTTATCTATATAGTTGAAAAATTCTCTTTTTATAACTATATAACTCATATTTAAGCATGCTCAAGTGTCTTGTTGTCCAATTATTTTTCTTAGGTAAAACAATGTCGGGTTGAAGCTTTTCGGGAATTGTTTTTGTAATTTCCTTTGTTTACTTGTTTGCAAAAATCTTTACTTTGATATTTCCCATTCTTTTTCTCATGTCTAATAAATTTTTTTTTTTCAAAAATAATTCTCCATGCATGAAAACTTGTTTTCTTCATAAAAACAATATGGAACAATTAATGACTTTTTTGTAGAAAAACTAATTTCTATAATTCTATTATTTTCCTCTTATAACTTGAAAAGAAATAACTTTATTATTTCCAAACCACAAATTTTTCTTTGCCTATTTGTTTTAAAAATTTCCTTAGTCATCCATCTTATGTTTCTTCTTTATAAAAAGAACTATTTTTGTTAACAAAATATTTTCTTTTGAAAACAAGGTAGAGTAACAAACATTTAAATAGCTTTTTAAGTAAAAATAGTTTCTAAATTCATAGTGAATTCTTTTTGTAACTTGAAAAGGAATGAGTTTATTTTTGTTATCTTATATTTTTATGTTTCACATAAACTTATTCCTAAGTGACAAAAAGCCCTCTTTTATTTAATTATCTTTAGAAAATAAAACTTTTTGGACAACAATCTTAATGAACATGATTATAATAACAAAATAACATAAAGCATAAATAATAAAATCAAGTATTGGAGTCTTAGCTTTTTCAAGGCTCCCGGGACTAAGAAATAAACTGGTCCCATAAAGAAATAAAATGAAAGAAGAAAAGCTTGTTTTGACTTGATGAGGACAAGTCTAAGACTAGAGACTAATCTTATTTCAACAAGGAATAAATAAATAAATTGCAATGGAAAAGTAAATAAATTGCTTTGCATGAAATAAATAAATTGCAAGTGAGCTTATATGCTCTAAAGAATATATTAGATATATAAACAATAATAAAATCAACATAAACATAAATGGATTGGCATGAACAAGAACAATACATGAACATAATGTAGTTTCCACAACTTATAGTATTTGGAAACTCACACTATGGTCATGTGAAGTTACATGACATGAAGAAGAGGAAAGAATTATAGAGGGGTTACCTAAAGAAGATTTTGATATGGTTATGTGGTTTTGTTGTTGGTGGAAGTTGTTGTGGAATTATTTTGAGAGAGTTTTGAGATAGAAATTTGAGAGAGCTTTGAGAGGAAAATTTGAAGTTTTGGTATGAATTTGTGAGTAGTGAATGTGTGAAAGAAGTGAAAGAGGAGGGGGTATTTATAGGAAAATGGGGAGTGATTTTGTGTGATTAAAATAAATGCAAAATTAAAACAAATGGAGAGGGAAGAGAGAGAGGGGGGTGCCGGCCACTTTTGAGAGGAGAGAGGAGTGATTTAATTTTTGTATTTTGTTAAATAAAAGATGTAATAAGTAAGATAGATGTGATATAAAGTTATGGGAAAGGTAAAAAAGTTAAAATTATAGGTTATGTAGAGTGTAAGAGTAGGTGTAAGAAAAAGTAGAGATAAAAGAATAGTGTAGAATAGTAATGAATAGTGTAATGTAAAGTAGATATGACAATTAAAGTACCGGTAGTAAGAAAATACGCGTATAATAGCTATATCTGTTATTTTTACTTATCGAAAAATTATGAAATTGAATTTTTTGGAAAACTTATGTTTTTACGAGTCTAACGGTATATTCAGAATATTTTTACTATTCCGGGCTTCCGGACACGTTTTTCGAGAACTGTGTCCGATCGGGTCCGAAGGACACCCGAATTTCGCGAAACTGAAACTTTTATAAAACCTATGGTTATTACGGACTATTCGAGCTAATTATCCCAACTTCATTTTTCCGGGCCAAAGAAAACGGCAATGCCGGATTTAGGTTGATACGGTAAACTAGGGTTTTGTTGACCTTTAGGGTTTCGTTTGACTTCTGGTTAGGGTTTTGTACTAAACCGATTCCGAAAATTTAGGGGTTTACAGTTGCAGATGCCCTAAGTCGGAAAAGTTATGGAGAAGTAACTGCTTTAATCACAAGTCAAAGAGATCTAATGAGAGATTTTGAGAAGCTGAGAATTGAGTTCGTAGACCAAATTGCGGAGCTTGAAATAGCTAATCTGGTATTGGAACCAACCTTGATAGAAAGAATCAAAGAAGCCCAAAGGTATGATGAAATAATACAAAGGATTAAAAAGGAAACTCTAGAAGGAAAATACTTGGACTTTGCAATAGATGACGAGGATGTGGTTAGAATGAAGGGCAGATTGTGTGTGCCCGAAAATGGGGATTTGAGAAAAGAGATAATGAGTGAAGCCCACGACTCCGATTATACTATGCATCCTAAAGGTACTAAGATGTACCAAGACTTGAAAAGCCACTATTGGTGGAATGGCATGAAAAGGGATATAGCAGATTATGTGATGAAGTGCCCGGTCTGCCAACATGTGAAAGTAGAACACCAAAGGCCAGGAGGATTATTAAAGCCTTTACTTATCCCCGAATGGAAGTGGGATAAGATATCCATGGACTTTGTATGTGGTTTTCTAAAGACTTCCTTAGGTTGTGACACAGTATGGGTAATAGTGGATCAGTTAACTAAGTCACCGTATTTCTTACCCATAAACATGACCTATTCAATGGACAAGTTGGCTAAGATCTACATTCGAGAGATTGTACGGCTACATGACATACCAGCAGGAATCATTTCGAATAGGGACCCAAGATTTGTGTCTAAGTTCTGGACAAGTCTATAGAAGAGTTTGGGTATAAAATTGCACTTCAGTACTGCATACCACCCTCAGACGGATGGACAGTCTGAGCGGACAATCCAAACCTTGGAAGACATGTTAAGAGCTTGTGTTTTGGAATTTAGAGGGAACTAGGATAACCATATACCCCTCATCGAATTTTCTTAAAACAACAGCTACCACTCAACTATTCAGATGCCACCCGATGAAGCCCTATATGGACGGCGTTATAGGTCCCTTCTATTTTGAGATGATGTGGAAAAACTTACTATCGGGCCGGAATTGGTACAAGAAGCAGCCGATAAGGTGAGGGTGATCCAACAAAAAATGAAAGAAGCTCAAGACAAGCAAAAGAGTTGGGCAGACTTGAAAAGAAGAGAACTCGAGTTTAAAGTAGGCGACCATGTATATCTAAAGATATGTCCAATTAAGAGTATAAGAAAGGTACGTACACAAGGAAAGTTAAGCCCAAGATATATTAGACCGTTCGAAATCTTAGAAAGAGCTGGAGACTTAGCGTACCGGCTAACCTTACCACCAAACTTATCAGGATTTCACAATGTGTTCCATGTGTCGGTATTAAGGAAATATATACCGGACCCTGAAAAGATTTTGGAATTGGAACCCATTCAATTGAAAGAGAATTTGACCTATGAAGAACATCCCATAAGGACTATGGATAAGAAAACCTAAAAGCTTCGAAGCAAAGAAATTCAGTATGTTAAGGTGTTGTGGAGAAACCATGCCTCCGAGGAAGCTACTTGGGAAGCTGAAGAGAGATTCGGAGAAAGTACCCCGAGTTGTTTGAAAGACAAGGTACGTCAATTCAGTTTTGAGGAAAAAACTCTGTTTAAGGTGGGAATGTTGTAAACCCCAGTTTTCTAGTAATCAAGTAAACTTCGGAAACCAGAAACCAAAACCCTAAACCGAATTAGTGTAAGCCTTGTGAGAAAAACCTAGGAACCCTGGATTCAGCTTTCCTTCGGTTTCAAATTAAAAGAACTTTTATAAAATAATTTAATGTAGAATATTGTTTTAAAGTATATTTCAAACCATAAAAAGTTCTGATTTGAAAAATTTTCCATTCCGGGCATTCCCAAGATCCATTACGGAAAAGCGAGCCTCAGAACTAGAAATTCAAAAAATATTTTCGAATACTCTTTAGAACCGAAATTTAATAAGGATTTAAAAAATATAAGTTTTATAATTTTTCGGGTTATAAAAATTACAAATATAGCCTTTTCTCGTATTTTCTTTACTATAGGTAAAGTAATTGTCTTGTTTACTATTTATTACTATTCACAAGTACAACCTACTACACACACAAGCCATACCCTAGTCTTATATCCTTACAAACACTCAATTATATTTTCTTTTCTAATGAAAATTTGTCTCTTAACAAATTATTACATTTAATACTTTTTATTACATAAATTACAAAACAAAATTAATTTAACTCTTTCTCTCTCTCCCTCCCATTGTGGCTGGTGCACACTCCCCTTATTTACCCTCAATTTGTTTTATTTTCTTCTTTTTATAGTACAAACAAACCCTAATTTTACTTACTATAAATAATCTTTTACTTTCTCTTTCTTTCATTTATTTCTCATTTGTTCAAAAACTCACAAACTCTCTCTCTTTTCTTCCCTTGTGTCGTGACCTTCACACCCCACACACACACTCACACAAGTTTGTTTTCTTCTTCATTTTCCACTTGATTCAAGCCTTAGGTGATGAATCCTAACCCTTTTCTATCATTAAATCTTGTAATGGCAAGATTATTCATGAGTATTTTCACATTAAGTCCCCATGAGCACTTGCTAGGGACAAAAAAATACTAATGCACGAATATCAAGCCATCACAAGAGTGGATCTTATGTTTAAATGTGTTTTCATCAAATGAGCTTCATCTTCATGCATATAATAGTAGAATAAAGTAGAGATCTTGCATAAAAATCCATGTTCATGCTTTCAAACTTCATTTCATGCATCATAAGTAGTAGATCTAGCATTTAGATACTCATATTATACTTGACATTCATGATCTCATGAATATTTTGTGTTTTAATGCATTAATGCTCATAAAAACTTTGTATTGTGTATATAAATGTTGTAGTTAGTAAATCTTTAAGTAGATAAGACAAGGAACTTAAAAGAAAAAGTTTCTGGTTGAAATGTTCAAAAGAGAAATTCGTATGACTTCAAAACCATGCTTTAAAAACCCTTTTATCAACTTTAAAACTTGTGTTTTATATGAAAAATGAAAGTTATAGGTAATAGATATCATTAAGTGATGATTTTTATAAGTTGGAATGAGATTTGATAAGAGAAATATGCAAAACAAAGAGTAGAAACAATATAGGAAATTTTGAGTTACTACTCAATTTAGGAAATTCGTAATTTTGGATTATTGCCATAAAAACACCTATTTTCCAAGCTTAATATGAAAGTTTTATTTAATAAATAAATTCCTTAACGGATAGGGATAATAAAGTCTTAAATTTTAATGCACTAAACAAGTTTTTCTTAAAGAAAACATTCAAAAACTAAATTTCTAAAAATTCGGATTTTGTAATAGATCTTACTTGAAAACATGTTTACAAAATATGAAATGGGAATTTTTATGTAGAAATGAAGGTCTTAAGTAATAAATATTATGAAGACTCAATTCTAGCAAAGATAACTAGAAATTCCTAAGAAATAATCCCAAAATACAAGTGAGTTATCAAAGTTAGGAAACTAGTTTTCTTAAAAGTAGTTATTTTTGAAGTCTTGCAAAATAGAAGTCCTAACATTTTCTTTTAGTAAACATCATCGAGATCATGCATACATTAAACTCATAACATGCTAATCATGATAGGAAATCATTAATATTGCATGTATAATTGATTTATAAAGTAGAAACATTTCAAACATTTACAAAACTGTTTTCGAATTGGAAAATCGTTACTGATCAGAACTGATACTACTACTATTTCGTGACCCAAAATTTTCAAAAATTGAAAATAATATTAGAATTAGATAGATCTTTCAAAGTAGATAGAATTTGATATATAATTTGCGAAATTCCTAGTTAAAATGACTAAGTTATGGCCGTTTTAAATTAGGATTTCCGTAAATGACGAGAATTACGAATTTACTAAGTTTTGATATATAGTTTGGATTAGCTAAGTGATGAAATACTTATTAGGGTATTTCTTCCTTTTTGGGTGATCTCAAATTCGACGATTCTCTACCATCGGACTATTATTACTAAAAGACCAATGATCCATAGCTGAATGAGTACCACTTCCAATTTCAATTATTGTATATGGTTGTAATGATAGTTGCGCTAGATATTTGGTAAAGATAAAATGAATATGTATGATGGGGATGAATGGGAGTTACATATGGTTGTTGTTGATATGAGAAATTGAATGTAAGAATATCTGTCACGCCCCAAGGGTACCCTAGTAGTAGTAAATAAGTTACACTTGAATACTATCACTAGATTACCTTCACAGAATGACAGGTTTTCAAAACAACAGGATCTTTTTAGTTACTTGATAAGAAATAACAAATATATGAAAGAAATAACTTAATGAATAAACATTACAAAACTATTACAAACCATATAGTTCTTTTGGAGTACACAACTAAATAATCTAATCGAATAGTACATAACCATCAAACTAAAATATATCTGTAGACTTCTAGCTTCAAAGCTCTTACCGGAGCCATATTCCTGGATGTAACTAACCAGGGTCGTAAAGTGAACCTGAAAAGACTGTAGGAGTATGAGCGAAACCACAGCTCAGTGAATAACCAACATATCACCCATCACACAAATTATTAGCCAATCATATGCAATGCAAGTACTCAACCATATGCACGATACAAGTTTGGATGATCTAGAATCCAAACAGGAAAAAGATTTACGCCCTCTTTTTTATGGGTTGAAGAACCAGTACTCAATGACCCACCTGCCCAGGAGAGACTAAGTACACAGGAGAATCAACGATTTCTCGTTTTAAGGTTATCACTTTGAATATAGTTGATTGAACAGACCATCTCTTGTAAACACCTTAGAAACTCCCTAAGTATTAATCATTTCAAAGCGATTCTACGGGCGACGTTCTTCGGTGCCTTTTAGTTCCTCATATGATCGCCAGACCAAAGAGAACCTTGGAAGAACTAACACATTAGAACAACCAAGCGAAAACAGAGATCCGAAATATTAATACGTAGTAGGCTGTCACAACCATATATGCAATAATGCAATTTGTGCAATGCATGTTCATATTATTTTGTTAAGTCAATAATTCTTAATCAATTTCAAAGTGACCATACATTACACACAATCATCATTATATTATTTCACAACATCAATCATTGAATTATCGCTTTATAAAGATATTTTAACAATCATACAATCAGATCATATCATACTTTCAACAAGCACTTATTTGGTTATCTTTACTCTACATATTCCGCTACTTACAAGCACAACCAGTATAATATGACTGAATTACTCTCCAACTCATATCGACTCAGTCGTAGTAATCAGCTGGTAGATCTCCTAGTGTATCAAAGTCACCTATTTAAGACAAAGTATTCATCAATACAAATTAACTAAATTCTTATATGTGATTCGTGTCCTAGACTCGATATTTTGGTAATTATTATTACTTAGTGTCGTCGTGTTTCTCCTATTTTATCTAGCATAATTATTTAGTTATTTTTAGGAGTCACATTACTCAAGAAATTAGATCTATTCTTAAACTCGTTTAAATTCTAATTCTATTATCTAGTTTATACAATCTATTGTAAGGTTGTGAACTAATGTGAAAAATTCTCGGGGTTTACAATATCGAAGTCGGGTGATTAACCATTTCTTGTATAGATGAATTAGGATTGACTGTCTGCGATTATTAATTGATCACTTAAAGAACTGGTGTAATTGACTATTCGACATTGAAAATAAATATGAACTCATTCATATCATAATGGGGATGGAGCATTAGCATTAGTTGGTTGTCCGTGATCATAAACGGTGTAAAAGTTGGTTAATCGTGATCCATAAATGAATTAATGAGTTGGTTAATTGTGATCCATAAGCGAATTTATAAGTTGGTTGACCATGATCCTAAACAGCATACTGAGTTAGTACCGCACGATTCATTAATCTGCTAACCCGAGATGGAGGGCGCAAGTCCATCCACATATGATTTCCGGCTGGTCATATGTTTGATGCATATCACTTATCTGATTAATCAATTGTTTGATTGATGTGTTATAATTGTGATCTTGGAAGTTCTCACTCACTAAGCTAGTGTAGCTTACGTCCCTACAGCTTTTATTTATTGCAGCACGAATTCATATGGCTTAGACCGAGACAAGCTACAGCTCAGGTAAAAGTGCTAGGTGTTTCCTCTAGAAGTTGTATTCAAATTTGTTAAGACTTCCGTAGGAAACCAAGAGACTATGGATGACTATAATAGATCTCTAGTTAATATTTTTTTGCGGGGGAATGCCCCCTAGATTTTGTAACTAATTACATATGTGTTTTGATTTATTTTCTAATGATATTGAATGCCAAATTAAACTTTTTAACTCAATCGGTTTGAGTATTCTATTGTCATAAAGGGATGCCTTACATCTATACAAAACTCTCGAAGGACTTGGGTAGTGATTCGTGAGTCTTATATAGCATGTGGTGAACTGTTACGTTTAGGGTACCCCTTGGGGCATGACACATTAAATCTCAATTTCTTGTGGGTGATCAACCAATTTCAGACACTTCAACATGCTAGGTGTAAGCCCCTAGATTTTTTGGTAAATATAAGTAAACCCTAAGAACCGAAAACTTAAAGTTAACCTAATTCTATGATTAGTTTAGTGAATCTAGATCCGGTAATCCCGTATTCTTAAACCCTAAACAATGGAGTTAAGATAATTGTGGATAATGGTTTGCAATAATATAGGAAAGCATAAAAATATCATATTCATTTATTTCTAGTGTCTTTTGAATTTGAACGGGATTGGTTTTCTAAAACTGTGCCCTGGTACACCGGATAGTGAAAATATTTCGACAATATCATTAGACTTGTCAAAATATAAATTTTTAAAAAATATCAGTTTTAGAATTTTTCGGTAACTAAAAACATCATATATAGGCCGTTTACGCATTTTTCCTTTACTATCAATATTTTAATTGTCTAGTCTACTATTTATAGTACTTTTCTACTATTCATTACTATTCCTCTATCTCTACTTTTTCTACTACCTATTCTTACAACATATATATATTTTTTATAATTTTCTTTTCCCATAAAAATTCTACACCATATATTACTAAACTTTCTTATACTTTTCTTTTAAAATTAATTTTTAATCACTCATCTCTCTGTCTTCCCCATGCTTGCCATCCACCATCTCTCTTTCATCACTCTCGTTTATTTTTTTTCATTTTATTTAATTACATCTAATTTTCACTCCAAAATTCTATAAATACCACATTCCACCTTCATTCTTTTACACAACTCATTTTCATATCAAAACTGTAAGCCCCGGAAAATTTCAGTAAATAATTCTACGATGAACTTCGAAAATAAACCCTAAAAATCACTCCAAATTAAAACCGAACTTTGAACGAGTCCTGAAATATAAACGAAAGTAAGAATTCATTAGTCTTGAGAAAATCTAAAAATAAAATAAGGACTACAAAAGTCCTTAAGTCCAAAAACCATTACGTAAGATAAACTGCTTACATAATCTATAATTCATAAAAATCGGGATAAAAATAAAACACAGTGATAATTTGCTAAAAAGCAAGTTAATCCATAACATGACAATTTGAAGGATCAGGAAATCACCAAAGGCCAATTCCATAATTAGGCTTTGGCACGATTAAGAAAACTTTATCTGCTAATAATAAAATATAGACTTTGGAAATTCCCCAAACGACCAGACTAATAATCCTAAGAGACGGAAATCACAATAAAGTCCTAACGATCAAATCAAACTCCCAAGAATCATAGAACGAGTTAGAAATTGAAATCTCGTAATCTTAAGAAGGAAGAATTCAAGAAACAAAATAACAAATTAGATAATCCTTAAGTTAACCAATTATTCATAAAACCTTAAATCGAAGCAAAAATAAATTAGAAAACAAAATACTATGAAGATCCTTTTTCAAAGCAAATTATAAAAATCAAGATTTCCCCAAAATCATTCCAAAAATCGATATTTGACTCAAACTCAAGAAAATCATATCTGGTAACCATTACCGATATAACTCCGGATATAATAATTCAATTCAGGATTTCTGAAAAGCAGTAAGAGATATTAAGTACTTATAAAAATAAAATTTAAAATAAATTTCTCAAACTAAATACGTTGTATAAACAGAAAATCTCAGTTTCCAATTTGCAAAGGTCTAAACCGAAAATCATCCGGAAACCCTAACCGAAATACAATAGTGTAAGTCCGGCAATCTAGCGCCCCTAACTCTAGAGGCCGAAAGGTAGTTTAAATATGTAGAATAGCCCGTAGTAATATAAGTTTATTTAAAAACATAAGATTGGTAAATTTTTGACCTATTTTGAACCCGTTCGGATACAGACTTCGAAAAGCGTATCCCGGGGCTCGAGATATCAAAAATATACCATTAGTACCGTTAGACTCGTAATTCCACGAGATTTATAAATATATCAGTTATATAATTTTTCGGGTTATAAAAGTTACAATTATAACCTTTTTATCGTATTTTCATTTCTACCGGTAATTGATTATTCTTTTGCACTATTCATTTCATTTCATTACACAATTGTATTTTTTTTTTATAATGTATACCTCGGGTTTCCTAGTAATCGAGTCAACTTCGAAAACCGAAAATGAAACCCTAAATCAATTTAGCTCAAGCTTTGTGAAAAAGACTTAGAAACCCTAATTCCGGCTTTTCCTCTGTTTCCAATTAAGAAACTTTTATAAGAAAATTTAATTTTGAATATAGTTCTTGATTACATTTCAAACCAAGAAAAGATCAGATTTTAAGAAAATTTCAATTCCGGGTCATCCCGAGACCCATTATAGAAAAGCGTGCCTCGGAACTAGAATTTCAAAAATTCACTTATGAATACTCATTTGAATCGAAATAAAATAAGGATTTCAAAAATATAAATTTCATAATTTTCTGGCCTATGAAAAATACAATTATAACCTTCTCATTCGTATTTTTCTTATTACCGGTAATTAAGTTGTCTTGATTACTATTCATTACTATTCACAAGTACAACCTATGTGTAAGCCCTGGAAAATTTCAACAAATGATTCTAAAAGTTGAACTTTGGAAATAAAACCCTGAAAGTCACTCAGAGTTAAAACCAAACTTTGACAAGTCCCAAACTCCGAACGAATCCGGAAAATTCTGAATCGTGAGAAAAATAAGAAATCTCAGAAATAAAATAGCAACTTAAAATACTTCTATTCTGAAACCTTTATGTACGACAAATTTCATATTTAACTCCGACTTATAAATTCGGATAAAATATAGCCCTAAAACAATTTGTTAAGGAGTGAATAGTGATTGGCTTCGGGAATAAAACCTAATCCAAAAGAATTCTGAGAACGTGGTGAGATAATTGATACTTACGAGAGTCGACCTTAAAATAAAACTCACCAATCAGATAAGTCATATAAGTGTGAAATATCAGCTTTTATTTTGGCAATGGTATAAACCGGAAGGTTAACCGGGAAACCGAGTCTCCAAAACTCCCAAGAAACTCAGTAACCTGGATCCGGCAAACTCGTACTCCTAAACCAAGGAGTTGGAACAAGAGAAGGGGTGTAATCGGTTCATATCAAGTCTAGGGTGCTCTGGAAAGATGAGATCAACGGACTTCCGACCTATCCTAATCTGATCAAGTGCCAGTCTCGAAAATCGCCCCCTGGGATTAGAAATGTTAAAAATATGTCATTAATGCCATTAGACTCATACTTCTAAAGGATCTTTAAGTTGTTAGTTTTACAAATTCTCAATTAGCTAGAATTATTTGATTTTTACAGTTTATTCGTATTTTGTTGCTACCAGTAATTAGTGAGTTTTTCAGTACGAATAATATTATTAGTTACCTAAATTGTTATTATCATTATTATTGTTATTATTAGTTTTATAAGATATACCCTAGTTATCCTAGTGATCGAATAGTAATCGGACGAACTTCGGAATCCGGAGAACGAAACCCTATATCGGTCCGGTTCCAACTTAGTGAAAGGAGCCTAGGAACCCTAGATCCGGCTTTCCCTCGAGTTCATAATAAAAGAAATTTTAGGAAGTAAATGAATTTGGATTATTGTTCTAAAGTACATTTTAAACTTTCGAAAGTTCTAAATTCGGGAATTTTTCAATTCCGGGCCTTCTCGAGCTCAATTACGGAAAAACATGCCCCGGACCACGGATTCAGAAAAATGTTTTGGAATATTCATTAGAACCGTAATTTTATAAGGATTCCAAAAATATCAATTTCGTAATTTTCCGAGCTATAAAAATTACAGTTATAGCTTTTCCCGTGTTTTCGGAACAACCGGTAAAGTAGATGCCTTGTCTACTATTCACAAGTACAACCTACACTACGCACTACCCATACCCTATTCTTACATCCTTATAACTACTCATTACAATTTTCTTTTCCAAGAAATTTTTGTCCCCTATTAAATTATCACTTTTATTACATTTTATTACACAATTTCAAATTTATCAAGTTTCAACACACACACACACACACAACCCCCAAGTGGCCGGCGCCCCCCCCTTGTATTTCCCTCTCCATTGATTTATTTTAACTCAATTTTATTAACTAAAACCCTAAGTCACTTTATATATAAGCATATTTTTCTCTCTCTCTCTTCATTTCTTCTTGTTTCCAATTTCTACAAGAGTAAAAACTCTCTCCTTTCACCCCCCTTGTGCCGTGAGCCCCTCTCCCCCTTCCTCACACATTTTCAACTTGTTTCTTCTCTTTTCGTCCTTCAAGACTCCATTGGTATGTATATTTAAGCTTTGATCCTTCCTAATCTTGTAATGGCAAGATCATTCTTGTGTGTTTTCTCATTTAAATCCCAATGAGCATGTGCAAGGGAGATGAAAACACTAATACAAGAATCTCAAGCTATCACAAGAAGTGGATCTAGAGTTTAAATTAGTTTTTGTTGAAGATAGTGTTATGTTCATGCATGTAAAGTAGGGATCATGCGTAGATATTCATGTTCATGTCATGAGACTCATGAATCATACATAATATTAGTAGATCTAGTGGTTAGACATTCACATCTTCATCTATGTTCATGTTCATATGATTATTTTGATTTTCATGCATTGATGATCATAAAAGTGTAGTCTTGATCATGTATAGAGGTGTTAGATAGTGGGTCTTGCATATAAGAAGCAAGAACATTGAAAAAGGAAGGACTTTGTCAAATATGAAATGTTGAAAATTCGGATGAAAGGAAACCCTACTTTAAAGACCACCAAATCACTTTTGAACTCATATTTCATATGAAAAATGAAGGGTATGTGTAGTAGATATCTTGAAAGAATAATTTTCATAAGTTTAGATGAGTTTAGGCATGATAGGAATGTAAAACAAGTGGTGGAGTTAGAATGGAAAATATTGGTATGTTGATCAATAGTTAAAATTCGTAACTTAGGTTCATGTACAAGAACACTTGGTATTTAAGTCTAAATTGGATGTTTTATAAGCTAAATGAAGTCCTTAGATAATATATATATTGGAGCTTCAATTTTTAATGCATTAGACAAGTTTTTCCTTAAGAAAAATGCAAGGAAATGAAATTTGGAAAATTCGGATTTTTACAAAAAGCTTGTTCAAAGACATGTTTACTAAATGAAAAATGGGAATTTTTATACATGAATGAAGGCCATGATTAATAAAGACTTTGAGAACTTAATTTTAGTTAGATAACAAGTGGATTACAAGATTTAAAAGCCAAAGAAACCCTAAGGAGTGTAAAGTGGAAGAATAGCTTTTTAGAAATAACCTTTATGGAATTTTCTAACACTTAGGAGTTCATAAGAGTTTATTATCACAAAATCATCATGATCATGCATATATTGAGTCCATTACATGCCATTCATGTTAGTAATTCATTCCTATACCATTCATGCATGAACCATCAACTCGGAACATTTTTATCAAAAGCGATACAATTTTTCGAAATCGGGAAAGTGACAGAACAGAACTGATCCCGCTGTTCCGTGGCCTTGCTATTTTCAAAACTTGAAAATAATACTAGAAATAGATAGATCTTTCGAAGTAGATAGAGATCGATATAAAATTTGTGAAATTCCGAGTTAAAATGACCGAGTTATGGCCGTTTCAAGTTGGAACTTCCGCAAATAGCGAGAATTCCGATTTTGTGAAGTATAGATACATAGTTTAAATTAGTTTAGTGATGAGATTCTTATTAAGCTATTTTTATTTGGTAGGTGAACCCGAGTACGACAATACCGTATCACCCGACCATCGTCACTAAGAGACCGGCGTACCATGGCCGAGTGAGTTCCTCTTCCGATTTCAATTATTGCTTGTGATTGTAATGATAGTTGCACTAGTTGCTTGGTGAAGATAAAAAGGAAAATTATGTATGATGGGGTTATGTGGGAATTATATTTTGTTTGTTGTTGATGTGTGAAATGAACCTTAAGAAATTTCGGAACCGGGTGTTAAGCTATGGATTGATTATCTAGTGTGTTATATTGAATGTCTGCGAATAATCGTTGGCCACCTAAAAGAATTGAATTAATGTATATGTGACTCAATGTAATTGGATCATTCATATCACGACGGATGGAGCATTAGCATTGGTTGGTTTTTCGTGATCCATAAAACGAATACTTGTTGGTTAATCATGATCCATAAAACGAATACTGTGTTAATCGTGATCCATAAAATGAATTTATGTTCATTGACCGTGAACTAAACGCGTCGTACCGCAGGATTCGTTGATCTGCTAACTCGGGATGGAGGGCGCAAGTCCATCCACATATGATTTCCGGCTGGTCATATGTTTGCTAAACTCACTTGTTGATGCATTTCACTTGGTTGCTTAATTACTTGGTTGAATGTGTTGTGTTAATTGTAATTCGAAAGTTCCACTCACTAAGCTAGTGTAGCTTATACCCTTATAATTTCCTGTTGCAGTATGAGTACCTTTGGCTTTCTCCGAGGACCCGTGGACGCCAGGTATGACTCTTAGATATTAAGGAGCTTTTGATGAGGCCGAGGACTAAAGATTAGAAATGGACTCTAATCCTGTTTCCCAAACTGGTATTTAAAGGTTAATGTAAGGAAATGTGTGGATTTGAGAATTGGTGACTGATTTTATCAGGGGTATGCCCCCTAGAGCATGTAATAGAATAATTTCTGTAAGATGGTTATGATTTACCTTCTTGCTGTTGTGTATATCTCTTTAAACTACTACGGAGCAAAGTATGATCTATGAACGTTGAGAGCGAGCCTTACACCCGATGTTTAAACTCATGGGGAGACTAAGGTTGTCTTACTTGAGATGAAATGTTGAGTGTGGCGGACTGTCACGTGTAGGGCGCACTTTGGGGCGTGACACTATGACTACCTATTTGTACACCCTACACTTGCAACATTTACCATCACTCAATCACTTCCCTTTTCCAAAGACTTTTTGTCCCTTAATTTTCAATACAATTTATGACAAATTGTACTCACAATCAATGAAACAAAAAGAAAATCAAACTTTCCCTCCTCCTCATGCATTTGCCGGCGTGAAACCCTCCCCATCAAGCTTCTTGTGCAATTTTTTTTTATTTCCTTTTTGTCACATTTAACCTAAATTCAATTCATATATAAGCTATACTTTCTTTCTCTCACTTCATTCTTCACTTTCTCAAAATTTCCAAAAGGTAAAAGCTCCCAAAATCCTCTCCCTCTCCACCTTATTGCCGTGAGCTTCAAGCTCACACACACACACACACACACAACTTTCTTTTTTCTTCTATTGTCTTCTATTTTTACCTTAAAGTGAAAGAATCTTACCTCCTTATCCTTAGATCCTTGTTATGGCAAGGATATTCTTGGATATTTCAACTAAATGTCCCCATGATCTTTTGGTAGGGATAATGAGATATCAAAACAAGAATACCGAACCATCACAAAGTAGATCTAATATTTAAAGGAGCTTTCATGCCAAAAGCTTTGTGTTTATCCATCAAAAAGTGTTTTGAACAAAAGATCTTTTATAAAAATGTAGTTTTTATGTTTTCAAAACTCATTTAAGCATTTGATATAGTAGATCTATCATTTTACTACTCATGTTCATGTAGACATTTAAGATCTCATCATTATTTTGAGTCTATGTACATTAATGGTCTTTAATGTTTTTGTCTTTAGTAAATAACCTTCTTAGTATATAGATCTATAAGTAGATGAGTTAACAAAGTCAAAAAGGAAAATACTTTTCAAGAAATAAACTTGTGTAAATTCGGATGACTTTAGAAACCTAGGTTAAAAACACTTTTATCAACTTCTAAACATATATTTTACAAGAGAAATGAAGCCTATAGGTGATAGATAATGTTTGTAACATTTTCATAAGTTTAAATGAGTTTTTACTAAGAAAAATATTAAACAAGAGATGAATCCAATAGAAGTTTTGAGTTAAAAGTCTTGAAAACCAAATTCTTAATAATTGATAGATGATTAGAAAACACTAGTTTTCCAACTTCAAAAATGGTATTTTCTTAAATAAAAGTCCTTAGGGTATAGGTAAAACAAATACTAAAGTTCTAAGTATAAAATGCATTTTTCTTAAAAGAATCAACTTGAAAATGAAATTTCTAAATTCGGATTTTTGTAACCACCCTATAAAAGACCCACTTAAAAGTTTACAAATGAAGATTTTATAAAGAAATAAAGGCCTTAGGATATAACTAATATAAGGTCAAAATTCTTTAAACAAATTGAGTTTCCTAAAGAAAATCCTTGTAATAAGTAAATGTGACCAAGTATTAAACTTACTTGTTAAACAATAGCATAATATGGTTTTCTAAGAAAAAGATTATTTAAATTCTTTAAGTCTAAAAAGTTATAAGAACTTAGGCTCATTAGAGTTCATATCATGACATTCATGATAGAGAAATCATTACCATGGCATTTAGTTTCATTTTGTACTTAGGAATCTCAAGTGCATTCATGAAAACCGCATTTTCGATCAATAACACCGTTGTACAGATCTCATCCCTCATTTCCAAGGCTTAGATATTTTCAAACTTGATTAAACTTTATATTTAGAAAGCTCTTCCGAAGTAGATAGAAATCGATATAAAATTTGCGAGGTTCCGAGTAAAATGACCAAGTTATGGCCGTTTTAAGTTGGAATTCCGCTTAGGACGCGAATTACGAATTTGATAAGTTCGTATGAAGTCGTTGGATAGTTTGAGTTGAAATACTTATTAGAGTATTTCTTCCTTTTTAGGTTATCCCAAGTTCGACGATTCCCTACCACCGATTATTATTACTAGCACCGGAGATCCAATGGCCGAGTGAGTTTTCTCCTTATTTTGTTACCTTGATTGTGCTTGTAATTAGCCGCATTAGAATTTTAGGAACAAGATAAAAATCGATATGAATGGGGATGAGATATATGATGAGACTGTGATGAATGTATGCCAAGGAATACTAAAGCATATCGAAACCACGATTTGATTGGATAACTGCATGGTTCATATTATTTATGTGTATGATATCGCCTGGTCACTCTAAAGAATGTATAAATATTTTGACCCAAGCAAAAAGTAAATTGATCGTGCATCACATCGGACATATTGCATTTGGTAACGTGCTACTCCTACGCAGGTTGATCGGTATGGTCCGAGGACTCGTTTGAGTAATGAGACCCGGGATCAGAGCTCATTCATAGGAAACTAAGGTGCATCGGGGATGCATTCCATGTGTGAGCCTAGCCGAGGCGAGTGCTAAGAGCCGAGGGCTTGGGGACTAGCAGCGGTCATGTAGACTTCAATACCATCCCTAACCGAAGATACGGAGGGCATAAATCCGTTCTGTGCGTGGGTTCCAGTTACCCATGCATAATTGCTTGCTCACGTGCTTGTTCATGCATAGCATATGATTGATTAATAACTTGTTTGTTATGGTACGGAATTAAGAGAATTCTCACTAAGCTAGTGTAGCTTATACCCCAATAGTTGTTTAAATGAGCAGGTTATTCCAAGAAATGCTAAGTGGGGACCGAGATGGTTGAAGTCGAGAATGACTTCGGGATTCCGGCAAGATATAAGAATGCTTGAAGTTTTTGGCTAAGCCTTACATTTTGCCTTGTAATAGTTTTATGTAGTGAGGTCTTGGGATAAATGTAATTGAAGTTTGATAATTTATATTTTGAAGTATAATGTTTTGTATTTGGAGTATAGTAGATTGTATTTCCTTTACATTGTTACTCAATTGTATCAACATAAAACTTATCATTCCGATGTGTCTCCTCTATATGTTAGACGCCTTGTACATAGTATGGAAGCCTTCGCGTGACTGAAGTGGTCATTCTTAGGCTTTAATATTGTGTACGGCAGACTGCCACGTTTAGGGTACCCTTCGGGGCGTGACAAAAACGTTACCAAAATCACTCCACAAAATCTCTCTCTCAATTCTCTCCAAAATTCTCTCTTCTCTCCATAAAACCATTTCCTACATATTACTACAACCACTTTTTTCCTCTTCAACATACACATAATCTTAGGTAAAACTGCTTACCTATACTCATCATGTTCATATAACTTAGCATGAGCTTAGTGTATGTTTCTTAGACTCATGAGAGTTAAAAAAGCAATAATATGTTCATGTTTATATTTTCCATTATGTTATTATTGTCATATTATTGTTGTTATTATGCTAACTTCTTATTTATATTTAACTAAATATATTTATGTATCTATATATATATTTTAGAGCATATAAGCTCACTTGTTATTTATTTATTTTCATGCTTTGCAATTTATTTACGTTCATGTTTTAAGACTAGTCTTTCTAGTCTTAGACTTTTCCTCATCAAGTCAAAATAACTTTCTTTTTCCTTTTGGGGCTAGTCTATTCTTAGTCTCGGGATGCCTTGATGAAGCTAAGGCTCCCAATACTTGACCTTAATATTATGCTTTTATTTATTCTTTTATATATATATATATATATATATCTTATTACTTAATATTGTCATATTTCTTGTAAAATACAAGTAAATAAATTATAAAGAAGGCTAAAAAGGTAATTTCAAGTTATTCTAAAGGTTATTTTTGTCCTTGAACAGATAGTTATGAGCCCAGGGAAGAGATACACGAAAAATTGGACAAAAGGGCTTAGGCTGATGTAAAGGCCGCCAGCTTTGAAATGAAGGTCGCTAGCTTATATGTGAAAGCCGTTAGCGAAAAACTCTCAGATCTTTTGTCAAAATGGTGAAAGTCGACACATAGGCTATCGGCGTAAGTATGTAGGCCGTCGACGTTGGATTAAAGGCCGGCGGCGTAAGTGCTAGCTTTTCCTACCGGAAATCCTTTATATAAATAGAACTTTGGGCTTTTTGTTTCTCATATGTCTTTTTCATCTTTGCCATCCAGAGAGCGTTTTTAGAGTTCTTGAGTGTTCTTGGAATAAAGAATCACGTGGAGACCGAATTTGGATCAAAGAGTAAGTAATTTCGCCTTCCTTTATCAAGATTTTCACATATCGATTCAATTCCTTAAGGTTCATGCTTGGATTTTGAAGGAGTTCTTTGGAGAAAAACTTAGTTTCATCAAGATTTGATCTTTTGGAGAATCAATTGAAGATTTTAGATTGAATCTAGTAAGTATTATCATTCTTGTATCACAGATTTGATATGTAAAGATATATATTAGATGAATCGTGCCTGTTCTTATGGATTTTCCAATCTAGGGTTTTGGAGAAGTTGTGATTTTTGGGGTTCTGATATGATTTTTGGTTGAAGAAATCTGAGTTTAGATTCTGAAGAAATCTAAGGTAAGTTTTATTCCGTTAATCCATAAGTTTAATGACGAATGATTTCATTTAGTTATTTACTGTTCTTTTTGGATTTGCGCATTTAAGGTTTTGTGGAGATTTGGGTTTTTTAGGGAATTGATCGAAGAGATTCTATAGTTGTGATTCTTGAGAGGTTTGGATGATTTTAGAGAATTGGATAATTAGGGTTTTTATGTGATGATTTATATCTTATTCTTTTTATAAGACATTTTTAGGAGATTTGGAGATTTCTTGTTGTTTTTAAGAATTTGTGGATTTTGAGAGATTGTTCCTAGAATCGGAAAAGATACGACCATCATGCCCCGAAGGGTACTCTAAACGTGCAGTCCGCCATATACAATATTAAAGCCTAGGAATGACCGCCTCAGTCACGCGAAGGCTTCCATACTATGTACAAGGCGTCTAATACATGGAGGAGATACATCGGAGTGATACATTTTATATTGATACAACTTGAGTAACAATGTAAAGGGAATACAATTCATTATACTTCAATTAAAATTCATCCATAGATTTCACTACATAACTATTACAAAGCAATTCACAAAACCTAGCTAATATCTTCAAGTATTCTTACTTCCTGCCGGAATCCCGAAGTCACATTTGGCTCTAACGATCTCGGTCCCCAGTTAGCATTCTCCCATCAAGCTGTTTATTCAAACATCTATTGGGGTATAAGCTACACTAGCTTAGTGAGAATTCCCTTAATTTCATTCCATAACAAGCAAGTTATAATTCATCCGTATGCTATGCATGAACAAACACATGAGCAGACAAGCATATGACTTTCTAGTAGCCATATGTGAATGGATTTACGCCATCCATTCGGGGTTAGGGTGGTCCTAAGTCATGCAACCATAATTCCAATCTTAAGTGGGATGGTCCATAAGTAATGCAACCATAATCCCAATCTCTTTCTCTTAGTTTTACAACATCTGTTGTTTTATGTAGTTAATTTAAGTGCCTACACTACTTCCATTAACTTAAGTGATCTCACATCCTTAATGTTAACACAGGCTTCTTCGCCTCCGCTAATATACTTTTGTCCCATCAAAGGTATATTAGCCAATGCAATGTGACTCACTATGTGATATGCATGTACAGTTTATTCATATAAATCGTGGCATGTTAATCATGTAGGTTAAGACGATCATAGAGAATTTCAGACAATTCAAGTCTATACTAGCTCATACAATGATTTTACAACAAGTCTTGTATCTATATATTTATCATTCATTCAACCAAGATTATATCACAACTCATCACAATTTTATCTTTTCCTAATTTTAGTGCAACTAGCTATAAGCACAAGCATGGCAACAAAATAAGAGGAAAACTCACTCGGCCATTGGATCACCGGTTTCTTAGTAAAAGTAATCCGGTGATAGGGAATCATCGATTTCGGGGTCACCTAAGAAGGAAGAAATACCCTAATAAGTATTTCATCACTTAACTAATCCAAACTATTTAACAAAACTAGTAAATTCGTAATTCTCGTCCTACGTGGGAATTCTAACTTAAAAGGACCATAACTTGGTCGTTTTAACTCGGAATTTAGCAAATTATATACCGATTTCTATCTACTTCGAATGATCTATCTAATTATAATATCATATTTAAGTTTTGAAAACTTTGAATCTTTTAAAAGATCTTATCAGTTCAAATCAGTAGCGAAAACAATTTTAGAAAATTGATTTTGTGAAAGTTCATGAAGTTTCTACTATCCAAAGCAAGCGTACATGCAATATGAGCAAGTTACTAACATAAATGATATGTCATGAGATATATATGTACATGTTCTTGATGATATTTAATAAAAGAAATTTTTAGAAAACTTTTTCTTTGTAAGACTTCATGAAAAATCAACTTAGAAAGGCTAATCTTGTATTCTTGACAATCTCCACTTATTTTTAGAAAAACTCCTTGATAAAATTTATTTATTCTTGTTAAAATTAAGGCTTCATTATGTATATTCCCTAAGGCCTTTGTTTTTCAATAAAAGTTTCCATTTTACACTTTGTAAACATGATTTCAAATATGGTTCATCCCAAAATCTGAATTTTGCAAAAAAAATTTGTGGTGATTCCTTTAAGTAAACTCATTTGATACTTAGAAAATTAAGGCTCAACCATACCTAGTCACTAAGGACTTCATTTCTTTAATAAAACTGTCGTTTTGAGTTTGAAAAATAGGGGGTTTTCATACCATTACTCCATTATTACGAATTTCTTAAAATGACAAACAACTCAAATTTTCCTACTTTATTTCTACTCATTGCTCTACATATTTTTCTTAACAAATCCCATCTTAACTTATAAAAATCATTACTTGATGATATCTATGATCTATACTCTTCATTTTTCATATAAAACACAAGTTTTAGAGTTGGTAAAAGGGTTTTTAAGGCATGGTCTTGAAACCATCCGAATTTCATAAAGTTAGGATAAAGCTCAAATTTTATATTTTGTAATCTCTTCCTATTTTGAAAATCTCTATTAGTAAATCTACCACTCTTGCCCATAAATCTAGCACATCTATCTCTCTGGGCTTTATTCTCATTTATAATTTGTTCCACTAACTTTGCTTTGATTACCGCTTTAGACAGTATTGACAACTGAAACTTCTTGACCTCACTCTTGATTTCCATGTTCAAACCATCTTGGAACTTTTGAACTTTCATACTCTCATCATTGTAATTTGTGCCAGCAAATCTAAGCAATCTACAATACTCCGCATGATATTCTTCAACAGTTTTATTCCCTTGCCTCAAATTCAACCGATTCGATATCATTTGCTCTCTCACTGTAGATGGAATGTACTGCAAGAAAAAGTCTTCCTTGAATATGTTCCATGGTATTTGTCTTGCATATCCTTCACTGTTCAATCTCCACCAATTATATGCATCTCCCTTTAGCATATATATCACCAAATCAACTTTCCTATGCTCAAGTACTTCACAAGTTGCAAATGCTTTTTCAAGCTCTACTATCCAACCTTTAGTTGTAGTCGGGTCCAAAGTAGTTCCATCAAAATCAGGTATCAATCTAACAAAGTCATGCAACTTGACTTGATCATTCCGGTCTTCCACTTGTACATGTTGTTCTTGTCTCACAATTGGTGGATTATATTGTTGCATAAATTGTTGTTGCTATTGATTCATCATTTGCTGATACTATTGAACTATTGCAAACGTATCCCAAAATATAGTAAACATGTTATGCGAATCTCCCGTAGGCATCTGAGGCATAGCTGGATATGTAGGCATTTGAGGAGGCTGTGGATTCAGTGCAGTAGAAGCCGACATTGGTGATATTGTCGAAGTAAAAGCTGGAATTCTAGCTGACGCAGAAGCTAAGATAGTAGATTGAGAAGGAGGTAGCATACCCTCTCTTTCCGAAGACTATCGAGTCAATCTCCTTGACCTATCCATCTTTAAACAAACATACAACATATATATGACATATAAAAAATTTACAATGTCAAATCAACATCAAAGTAATTAATGAATAAAACAAACATTCAAACAAAACACACAATTCAAGCAAGTGCTATACTCATCCGACTAAACTCACCACATCTAAGGCCAAGTCATTCCTATTTAACCAAACAATTTCATAAACATGGCTTTGATACCATCTGTAAAGACTAGGCCCACTAAATCCCGAGATTTAGTGTATCGAATCCCCAACCACATATAATATTTTCACATTATATGTAAGGTTGTCCTAAAACTAACAGTTTGTGAGAATTGTTTGATTAATTCTACCAACACTTTATAAACAATTTTTAAACAAAAGAAGATTTCTAATAAAAGCAATCCATACATATATACATTATATGTACAAACATTAGCGTCAATATAAGACACTACAAAATTACAAGTTGTTCTTGATACAAAAAGATAACTAAAGAGACTTTAAAGTCTTTTACAACTTAGACTTATTTAACAAGTCTCATATACAGAGAAATATGTTTTAAATAAAAGCTTCTCCCAAAAACCAAGGGTTTTCGAGTCCTAATCGTCCCACTCGTCCATGAACCTCTCAAAATCTAGCCCGTATCCCATATCATCATATAATTCATCTTCAATACCTGTAATGTAGAAAAAGTGAGCCAAAGACCCAGTACGCAATAGGAAATACAAAAAGGAATTGTCAGGCAAACTTAATTCTAATGAAATGCATCAACGATTAAGTCATTATCTTACTAAGTTTTCTTTTAACAAAACAGCAGTAGGGTATTCAAACCTTGAAATCACGATCTGAGAATTTGGGGTCCTGAGTAACAGCAACTGCTCAAGAGGTTAATATAAGAAGTCAGAATACTTATATCTCTTATATCTATTCCATAAAGAAATAGCTTCATTTAGGGCTCCAAAGCCATTGCCCGACTCTACTTAGACTCAGTCAACAACATGGATCTAGTTCACAAGTTCCCATAAACTTTGAACTAAACCATGGCATTTCCCCCTAAATTTAAGCAAACGTTACTCAAATACTAATCTCCCCATCAGCTATCCGCTTAACCATAAACAAATCGCTATTGCATCATAACGTATCATTGCATCATGACTTAGGTTAAAGCGACTAACTAACATGTCATTGCATCATGACAGGTGTGCTGCACCTCGGACCAGATTAAACAGCGTAATAGACATCCAGTTCGTCAAATTTAGTAATGCCTATTCCTAGCATACAACAAGCAAGCTACTGTGTAACTGTACCTAATAGGGTATCACTATATCCACTTAGAGTGGAATCAACTGAAGAACCTTTAACTGAAATAAGAAATATCAAAACAAATCAATTAATCAAACGTAGAATATACATACAACACACAATTCTAAATTAACTATACAAGGAAATTCAATAAACCTAATGTAAAACCCCAAAGTTTTATGATCGATTAAGCTCAAACCCTAATTAGAGAGTTAACTGAAAATCTTAAAGTCAACAAAACCCTAGTCAGACATAACCGTTCAAGTCCGGCAATCCCGTGTTAGTAACCCTAAGTAAGTAAGTAGGAGATTAGCATGTAAAATAGTTTGTAATAACATGAGAAACCTTAAAAATACCAGATTAGTTAAATAGCGATTCGTTTTGAGCCCGATCGGATACAATTTTCGAAAAGCATGTTTCGGGGCTCGGATTAGTAAAAATATTCCGGATATACATTAATATAGCTCCGAAAATTTTCAGTAAATAATTCCAAAATAAACATCAAAGATAAACTCTAAATATGACTCTAAATTAAAACCAAACTTCGATTAATCCTAAATCACAAACAAATCTAGAAATTTCTTAATATTGAGAAAATGAGAATCCTTAAAAATAAATTAAGAACTCAACAGTCTTTAAATCCAAAACCGCTACGTATGACAAATTCTATACTTAACTCTGACTTGTAAAATCGAGTAATGTAGAAACTCAAAAACAAATATTAAAAAGTAAATAACGATAAACCTTCGGAAATAAAACACAATTCAAGAATTCCGAAAACCTTAAGAGATATTAAATAATTAAAAAAATAAAATTTAGAATAAATTTCTCGAACTAAATGTGTTGTATAAACAGAAACCCTCAGTTTCCAAATTGACAAAGATCTAAACCGGAAAGTCACCCGGGAACCCTAAGCGGAATACAGTAGTTTTAGTCCGAAAATCTCACTCTCTTAGTCTTAGAGGTGAGGTGTAGTTTAAGTGTGTAGAGTAGCTCGTAGTAATATAATGTCACTTAAAAATATCAGATTGGTAAATTTTTGACCTATTTCGAACTGTTTAGATACAGACTTTGAAAAACGTGTCTCGGGGCTCGAGATATAAAAAATATACCATTAATACCATTAGACTCGTATTTTCATAAGGATTTCAAAAATATCATTTTATAATTTTTCAATAACTAGAAATATCTAATTTTGCGATTATATTCATATTTCATTACTACCGGCAATTAACTAGTTTTTGCACTATTCACTACTATTTGTTACACAATTTTACTACTCTTGTAAACCCTTGTATTTTAGATAAATATTTTATATATCATAGAAAATTCCGTTTTTCTAAAATTTAGTCTGTTTTGGGTTTTTACGGGATCAATTTCTGTTTAAGACCTGATACTAAAAATAAAATAAATTAATTTAATAATTGGAAAATATTTAAAAAATATTTTTATTTTCATAAAATAACTTTTTAGAATTTTTCGGGTTATAAAAATATCAATTATAGCTCATATTCGCATATTTTGATCATACTGGTAACTTATTTGATAATTCACTAAAATAAATTAATTATTTATCTTATTTTAATTATGAAAAATCTCCTACAAAAATTTGGAATGCATTTTTGTTTTTTTTCTTATTTTTATTTTATTTATTAAGAAAGTACTCTTACAAACTCATACCTTTAGTACACCTTTCACACATCACTTCTTTTTCACTTCAATCTTTCTACACTTCTTGTATCACTTCATGGTAGATTTTTTACTTCTTTTTGCTGCCTTTTTGTCCTTTTTAGGTTGTAAATCCCTGAAGTTTTGGATTCAAACTAAAGCTCAAACCCTAATTAGAAGTCAACCGGATTTCTAGAAGTCAACAAAACCCTAGTTTACCGTAACCGCTTAAGTCTGGCACTTCCGTTTAAGAATCCCTAAGAGAGTAAGAAAGATTTTAGTGAATAGAATAGTTCGTAATTATCTAAGATAGCCTAAAAAGGTCAGTTTAGTAAAACTGAAACTCGTTTTGAACCCGATCGGACACAGTTCTTGAAAAGCATGTCCGGAGCTCGGAATAGTAAAAATATTTCAAATATACCGTTAGGCTCGTAAAAATATAAGATTTTTAAAAATATCAATTTCATAATTTTTTTATAGCCAAAAATATTAGATATCGCATTTATACGAGTATTTTCTTACTACCGGTATTTAATTGTCATGTCTACTTTACATTACACTATTTACTACTATTCTACACTATTTATCTATCTCTGCTTTTTCTTACAACCTACTCTTACAATCCATATACCTATTTCTTACACATTTTCATTTCCAATACAACTTCACATCTTTCATTTCTTACTTTTAATTAACCAAAAGACAAAAAAATAATTTTTTTCTTCACCATTACACCAAAATTGCGCCGGCCCCCTCTTTCTTTCCCTTAAATTGTTTTATTTTTCATTTATTTAATTAACACAAATTATCTCCCACATTTTCCTATAAATACCCCCTCATACTTCCACTTCTTTCATACTTCTCTTCTACTAAAGTTACTATACTAAAATCTCTCCAAGAATTTCCTCTCAAGAAGTTCTTCCAAGATTAGTTCTTTTAGGTAAAATTTCTCAAGAATTTCATATGTTCATCTACTTAGTATGAGCTTAGTGTGTGTTTTCTAAAACCATGAAGGTTAAGAAAGCAACGATAGGTTCTTACTTTGTTTTTGTTCATAATCTACTTTTCTTATGTTGTTTTTATGTTCATAACCATCTAGTATATCTATATAACTATATATATTATTTAGAGCATATAAGCTCATTGTTTTGTAATTTATTTACTTTCCTTGCAATTTATTTACTTCCATGTTATTTTTAAGACTACTCTTTCTAGTCTTAGACTTATCCTCATCAAGTCAAAACATTTTCTTTTTTTCTTTTGGGACTAGTCTTTTCTTAGTCCCGAGATGTCTTGAAAAAGCTAAGGTTCCAATACTTGATTTATTTTCTTATTAGCTTATTCTTTCAAGTTATTATGTTTCTTTATGTTTTCATAACTTTATGATTCATATTCATGGATGAACATAATGGTTTTGTCTCAACAAAATAAATAAAGAAATGTTTTCTTAAAATAAAGATTCTTTTCTAGAAATAGAAGTAAGAAGTTAATATTTTTCTAAAAACTAAGAAGTCATCTTAAACAAACTTAGAGGAGTTCATAAGGAATTTTATAAACATATATAACATTAAAAAGGACTTTTTAAAGTAAACAAAGATTTTACAATAACTTCATCTCTTTCTTCAAATGATAGAAATTCTTTTCATTAAAACAAAATGATCTCAGGAAATCAAGAAATTATTTCTAAGTGTTAATACTTTCAAAAAGTGTTGAAAGCTAAGTGTAGGAAATAAAATCATTCTTTAGGAATTTGAAAAAATTACGAAAGTAAAATTTAGGAAAAGAAAAGAGATACTTATTATAAACAAATTAAGATGATTTCAAAGCAAAATAAATATTCCAAAAGTTCTCAAGTTTCAAAATCTTTAAAGACTTTACTTTTTCATAAATTGAGACAACTTCATTAACTTCATACATTTGTTATGAGTCAATAAATATATGAATATACATTCCAAAAGTTTTTACAAGCTATTATATTACCTATCTCTTCAAATGAGCTTCGGATAAAAGAAGGAAAACGAGTTTACAAAAATTCGTGGTGAATCTGTCCTCCACTTTTTCAGAACTCAAACATCTTAGTTTGATGAAAATAAGTTTAGAAATAGATAGGTCTTTTCGAATAGGTAGAAAACGGTATGTTATATGTAAAATTCCGAGTTAAAATGAGCTAGTTATGGCCATTTTAAGTTTGGAATTTCCTCTTATACGATTTTACCGCGATTTTAAGAAATGTTTAAGATCTTCAAGAATAGAAACTTCATGAAAGACTCATTTTGGGTATTTTATCTTGTTTAGGTGGAGAAGGACCCGAGATCACTTTTCCGAGGATTACTTCGATTAGGATCTACCGATATGGAGTGAGTTAATTCTTGACTTAAGTTACATTTCCTTGTTTTATGCTTGTAAGTAGTGGTACTAGCAATTAAGAAGAAGATAAAATGGATAATTGTTGTGTGACTTGGAATTATGATTGATTGAATAAAAGTTAAGAATTTCGAAAGATGGTTTGATAAATAAATTGTGACTCTTGTATTGATATAATGAAAATTGTGTTGATCGCCTTCAACTTGAACTATACATCATTTGGTTAAATTTATATTTGCAATCAATTCACGCATATCATACTTATGAGTCATATTTGTTTCGCTACTATTCTTCGTGTGGGGAAACGAGGAAATGGTAGTGGTAGCTGATAGGAGCCGGAAAGTCTACATGGGCTAGTAGGAGCCGGAAAGTCTACAGGACAAGCAGGAGCCGATAAATCTACAATTATTGATGGTCGTATGGGCCTGTAACCTCCCAACCCTCGACATGGAGGGCATAAAATCCATGCTACACTTGATTTCCGGTTAATCATGTGTATTTTGTTTGATCATATGATTGGTGCATTCTCATATGTTTGATTAAAATACTTGTATGAATTATGGAAATATCTTATAGATGGAATTATCTCACTAAGCTAGTTTTGCTTATACCCTTATAGCATTTTGTTACAGTACGATTACCTTTGGTTGGCCCCAAGAAGCCCCGTATGTCAGGTACGAGTTTAAGCTACTAGGAGTTTTTGGGAGAAGCTTTATGTATTTAAGTTTTGAACATAGGCTTCTAGGAAAATCTCTATAGTAGGCTTATGTTATAGTTGTTATTATTTTGTAAAGACTTCTAAAGCGGGAGAATGCCCCTAAGATGATGTAAAGATATTATTATGAAAATCTTATGTTTATTTATATAAATTCTTGCTTGCTTTTATTATCTACTTAAATGTAATACCCCTGCGAGTCTCCTACTATCTTGGAAGCACGCCTTGCATGTGATAGCAAAGCTCCTGCACGACTAAGGTTGTCGTTCATTAGCTTTAATATTATATGCGGCGGACTGCCACGTTTAGGGTATCCTCCGGGGCGTGACAGAAACCCTCCAAAATTGATTAAAATGAACCTATTTCAATCCTTCTTCAAGAAGCTACACATACCATTAATTACACATTACAATTTCAAGTTAAAAACTAACTAAATTCTCTCCCTCTCTCCACTTCATTTCACGCCAGCCCTAGTGAATATCTTGGCTGCCATTTCTTTTTTTTTTTTTTATCTCATTTAAAGTGTCTTTAACTCCTTCTATCTTTCTCTCTCGTTCACACATTAGCCCTTTATCATTCTTGCAACTTTTCCTCTCTTTCTCTCTTCATTTGTTCTTGTTCTTGCAAGAATCCTTGCTGCCCCTATTCAATAAATGAGCTCCCACATATATTTCTTCAAGATCCTTTGATAAAACTCTTGTCCAAAGCATCCATTGATGATATAGGTAAAGTATAGTGAGAGTTTCATGCATCAAATGACCTTCTATAAGCTTAAAAGCTAAGGATAATGTAAACCCCTAAATTTTTGGAATCGGTCTAGCATAAAACCTAAACCGGAAGTCAATTGGAACCCTAAAGGTCAACAAAACCCTAGTTTACCGTAACCGATTAAGTCCGGCATTGCCATTTTCTTTGGCCCTGGAAAATGAAGTTGGAATAATTAGCTAGAATAGTTCGTAATAATTATAGGTTATATAAAAACATCAGTTTTGCGGATTTCGGGTGTCATTTGAACCCGATCGGACACAGTTCTCGAAAAGCGTGTCTGGGAGCTCGGAATAGGAAAAATATTCCAAATACACCGTTAGACTCGTAAAAATATAAGTTTTCCAAAAATATCAGTTTCATAATTTTTCTGTGAGTAAAAATAATAGATATCGCATTTATACACGTATTTTCTTACTACTGGTACTTTATTAGTCATATCTATCTTACATTACACTATTTATTACTATTCTACACTATTCTTTTATCTCTACTTTTTCTTACACCTATTCTTACACACTTCATAACCTATAATCCTTACTTTTTACCTTTTCCATAACTTTATTTCACATCTACCTTACATATTACATCTTTTATTTTACAAAAAGTAAAAAACATAAATCATCTCCTTCCCCCATCAAGATGGTCCTCCAACCCCCCCCTCGCCCCAATCATCCTCAATTTGTTTCAATTTTTATTTATTTTAATCATACAAAAATCCCTCCACATTTTCCTATAAATACCCCCCTCCTCTTTCACTTCTTTCACACATTCACTACCCACAAATTTCTTACCAAAACTCTTTCAAATTCTCCTCTCAAAACTCTCTCAAAATATCATCCAAAAACTCTCTCAAAATAATTCCATAACAACTTCTACCTACAAAAAAAACTCCTAACCACATACTACTACCAAAACATTTTTTAGGTAACTACCTTTTTTTATTTTCTACTTCTTCATGTCATGTAACTTTACATGACCATAGTGTGAGTTTTCAAAGACTACAAGTTATGGAAGCTACATTATGTTCATGTATTGTTCTTGTTCATGAAAAATCTATTTATGTTCATGTTATTATTTTTGTTCATATTATTGCTACTATATCTAAATATTATTATCTATATATATATATATATACCTATCCTTTAGAGCATATAAGCTCACTTGCAATTTATTTACTTTTATGCAATGCAATTTATTTATTAATTCCTTGCAATTTATTTACTCCTTGTTATTTTAAGACTAGTCTCTAGTCTTAGACTTATCCTCATCAAGTCAAAACAAGTTTTTCTTTCTTTCTTTCATTTTATTTTAATTTGGGACTAGTCTACTTCTTAGTTCCGGAGCCTTGAAAAAGCTAAGACTCCAATACTTGACTTTATTATCTATGTTTTATGTTTTTTTTTTTTTTACTATTATTCTCATAAATCATGTTCATTTAGATTGTTGTCCAAAAATTTCAATTTCTAAAAATAATTAAACAAAGGAAGATTTTGTCACTTAGAAATAAGTTTATGTAAAAAAGAAAATCTATGGTTAGGAAAACAAGAATGAAGTTATCTCTTTTCAAAGTTACAAAAAAAAAAAAAAACTTACTATAATTGTAGAAACTACTTTTACTTTGAAAAAGCTACCTAAAACCTTTATTATTCCACTTTGCTTTTCAAAAAGAAAATACTTGTTGATACAATAATGATTTTTATGAAAAAGATAGACAAGATGAAAAGCTAAGGAAATTTCAAATAAAGACCTTTACAAACAAATAGGCAAAGAAAATTGTATAGGAAAAAAAAAAAAAAGTGGTACTAATATAGAAAATAGAAAATGGTATTTTCAAAAAGTTACTTGGGAAACACAATAAAACCAACATGAAGTATTTTGGGAAAACAAAAGGAAAACAAGATATTCAAGAAATTTACAAAATCGATTTTTGTAAACTATACTTTTCTAACAACTTCAAAACCAATTTGTTTTACTTAAGAAATATAATTGGACAACAAAACACTTGAGCATGCTTAAATATGAGTTATATAGTTATAAAAGAGAATTTTTCAACTATATAGATAACTAAGTATTTATCAAGCAAGTTTTGAATAAATGAACCCAAGTTGTTTTTACTTTGGAAAATCCGTGGTGAATTTTGTCACCCCTGTTTTGGAGCCTATATGGCTTCGTTTGTTGAAAATAATTTTGGAAATGGGTAGATCTTTTCGAGTAGGTAGAAATCGGTATACTATATGCGGGATTCCGAGTTAAAATGACCAAGTTATGGCCATTTTAAGTTGGAACATTCCTTTACACGACTTTAACGTTCTTTGACATTGTTTTGTCAAAATTTAAGAAAATCATCAAAATGCTCATTGTGGGTATTTTCTTTGGCTAGGTGACCCCGAGGAAGGATTCCTTTATCCCAAAGATTATTACGATTAAGTGGAGTGTGTGAACGACTCATCCGCCTAGAGGAATAGTCGACATGGCATTGTGAGTTTATTTCCATTAAATTCTATACTTGTTGTGCTTGTATATTAGTTGCATTAGAATTAGGAAAAGATAAACCGATGTGTATGTAAAATAATTCTTTGAAAGAATTTTAAGAATATCGGAGCCGGAATTGTTTTAAATGTTTGTTTTAGTATAACATTTGATTGGTATGAAATTCTTTGATCGCCTTAAATTCAAAAACAATTATGCTATGACTTTATAAATAAATGAATTCATGCATTCCATGAAGTGAGTCACATTGCATTTTGGGTTATTATCTTTGGGTGAGAAAAATAGTAAGCTCATGTCGAAAGCAACACTTGGCGAAAGATCCAAAAGCGATTGCTTGGCACTTAGGGGAAATGCTTGGCGAATGATCCGAAAGCAAGTCAAATCAAGTAGATTCAGAATGCTTGGCAATGAGTACTCGCGAGCATAAAACTTTTTAATTAAAACTACTTGTTTTGAGGTTAAGTATCACCAAACCCCGAATGGAGGATGCAAATCCATTCAACATATAGTTCCCGGAAAACTATATGCTTGTTTGCTCACGTGTATGTTGCATTACATTTGATTGTTTAATCAACTTGTTTGAAATCTTGTTACAAGAAGTCATTTATGGAAATAGTTCTCACTAAGCCTATTAGCTTATACCCCTATAGATATCTTTGCAATTTCCCTACTTATGGTTAAGGCCACGAGAACCCGGCGGGCAGGTAATTTCTTTTAGATAAAAGAATTATAAGATGAAGTTTAGTATTAGAGATATTGTATAAATATCTTGTAATAGAATAGTGATCTTGAAAAATGTCCCTAAGTTTGTAAAACCATTGCTATGAATGAATGTTTATTATGAATCCTCTTTTCTTGATATGTTTTTATATCTCCTTAAGCTTCATAATTCCATATATGGTTCTCTAAAGTTGTGAAAGTACGCCTTACACTTAATATAAAAGCTTTTGGGATTGGCTAAGATTGTCATACTTAAGCTTTAATATTGAGTGTGGCGGACTGTCACGTTTAGGGTACCTGTTGGGGCGTGACAGATGATGATGCCAAGATGAAACACTCATCTTATCCATGATTATACTCTTGTAATATTATTATTTTCTTGCTAGAAGCAGTTATATTTTATAGAACTAACTTTTTATGTACTTTGTTTATGTTTAGATCTATGAGTTTATAGTTTACTATCATGGATTTCTTTTATATTTATGTTCATAGTAGGTGTAGATCTTGGTTTTGAACTCAAACAAAAATGGTGAAATTCGTATTTAGGCAAGACCCACATTTAAAAACCACTTTCTAAGTGTCAAAATGGAAGTTTTACTTGAAATAATGAAGGCTTAATGGGTATATATCATCAAGACTTCATTTTTTATGGTTCAAAGGTGATTTTCAAAGATTATTTTTCAAAACAAAATTCTATTTTCGAATATAGACAAAGGCATAACTCAAAAACATGTTTTCCAACTCAAAAATAAAGTTTTTATTCATGATATGGAAGGCTCTTAAGATAGGATAGGTAAGTGATGAATTTTCATAAGTTTATATGGATTTTATCAAAAGATATATCCAAAAAAAAATTTTGTAAATTTGGATCTCAACTAAGACCAATTTTGAAAACCTATTTTTCAACACCAAAATGAAGAATTTGTTAAAAAATGAAAGGCTTATGGAAAAGGTATCAATATGAGATTTTTTTGATAAGTAAATGGTAGATCTACTAATAGAGATTCTCAAAATAGGAAGAGATTACAAAATATAAAATTTAAGTTTTATCCTAACCTTGTGAAATTCGGATTATTTCAAGACCATGCCTTAAAAACCCTTTTATTAACTCCAAAACTTATGTTTTATATGAAAAATGAAGAGTATAGGTCATAGATATCACCAAGTAATGATTTTTATAAGTTGAGATGAGATTTGCTAAGAAACACATGTAAAACAAGGAGTAGAAATAAAGTAGGAAAATTTGAGTTGCTTGTCATTTTAAGAAATTCGTAATAATTGAGTAATGGCATGAAAACACTTACTTTCCAAACTCAAAATAGAAGTTTTATTAAAGAAATGAAGTCCTTAGTGGCTATGTATAGTTGAGCCTTAAGTTTCAAAGTATCAAATGAGTTTACTTAAAGGAATCACCACAACAACAATTTTTACAAAATTCGTATTTTGGGATGAACCATATTTAAAAACATGTTTACAAAGTGCAAAATGGGAATTTTTGTTGAAAAACAAAGGCCTTAAGTAATATACATAATAAATTCTTAATTTTAACAAGAATAAATAAATTTTATCAAGGAATTTTTCTAAAAACAAGTGGGAATTGTTAAGACTACAAGACTAGCCTCTCTAAGATGATTTTTCATAAAGTCTTACAAAGAAAAAGTTTTCTAAAAATTTCTTTTATTAAATATCATCAATAACATGTATGTATATATCTCATAACATATCATTTATGATAGTAACTTGTTCATATTGCATGAATGCTTAATTTGGATAGTAGAAACTTCATAAAGTTTCACAAAATCAATTTTCTAAAGTGGTTTTTGCTACTGATCTAAACTGATCAGATCTTTTTGAAGCTTCAAAGTTTTCAAAACTTAAATATGATATTAGAATTTGATAGATCTTTCGAAGTAGATTGAAATCAGTATATAATTTGCTAAATTCTAAGTTAAATGACCAAGTTATGACCGTTTTAAGTTGGAATTCCCGCGTAGGACAAGAATTACAAATTTGATAGTTTGTATGAGATAGAATGGATTAGTTTTGAGTTGAAATACTTGTTTGGGTATTTCTTTCCTTAGGTGAATTTGCTTTCGAGGACTCGTTGCCACCCGACTATTACGATTAAAAGATCGAAGTCCAATGGACATGTGAGTTTTCCTCTTATTTTGTTACCTTGCTTGTGTTATAACTAGTTGCATTAGAATTAGGAAAAGATAAAATTGTGATGAGTTGTGATCTAATCTTGGTTGAATGAATGATAAGTATACCGAGGCGAGACTTTTCATAAAATCATTGTATGAGCTAGCATAGCCTTGAATTGTCTAAAATTCCCTATGATCGCTCTTAACCTACATACTTAACATGTCATGATTATATGAATAAAATATACATGCATATCACGTATCGAGTCACATTGCATTAGCAAGTATACCTTTGGTGGGACAAAGGTATATTAGCGGAGGCGTGGAGGCCAGTGTTAATATTAAAGATACGAAATCGCTTAAGTTAATGGAAGTGGGGTAGGCACTTGAAACTACCACATAAAACCACAGATGTTGTATAACTAAGAGAAAGAGATCGAGATTATGGTTGCATGACTTATGGACCACCCTAACCCTAGATACGGAGGGCGTAAATCCGTTCTGTGTATGGGTTCCGGTTACCCATACATAATTATCTACTCATGTGCTTGTTAATGCATAGCATATGGATGATTTATAACTTGCTTATTATGGTACGAAATTAAGGGAACTCTCACTAAGCTAGTGTATCTTATACCCCAATAGATGTTGAATAAACAGGTTGATGGGAGAATGCTACTTGAGGACCAAGATGGTTGGAGTCGAATATGATTTCGGGATTCCGGCAGGAAGTAAGAATACTTGAAGACATTAACTAGGTCTTGTCAATTGCTTTGTAATAGTTTTATGAAGTGAAATCTTTTGATGAATTATAATCGAAGTATAGTGAATTGTATTTCCTTTACATTGTTACTCAAGTTGCATCAATATAAATTGTATCACTCCGATGTGTCTTCTCCATATGTTAGACGCCTTGTACATAATATGGAAGCCTTCGCATGACTGAGGTGGTCATTTCTAGGCTTTAATATTGTGTACGATGGACTGCCACATTTAGAGTACCCTTTGGGGCATAACAGTTAGACTCATAAAGAGATAAGGTTTTCAAAAATATCAATTTTATAATTTTTTGGTAACTAAAAATATTTGATATCGCAATTATACGCATATTTTCTTACTACCGGTACTTTATTTGTCATATCTACTTTACATTACACTATTCATTACTATTCTATACTATTTATCTATATTTTCTTTTTCTTACAACCTACTCTTACAACTATACACCTATTTTCTTACAATTTTCATTTCTAATACAACTTCACATCTCTCATATCTTACTTTTCATTAACAAAAATACAAAAAAATAAATTTTCTCTCTCTCTTCCTCATCAAATTGCGTTGGCCCTCCCCTTTTCACACTCAACTTGTTTTATTTTTTTCATTTATTTAATTAACACAAATTACCCTCTACTTTTTCTTATAAATACCACATCTTCCTTCCATTTATTTCATACCTTTCATACACTATAATCACTCTCTCAAAATCTCTCTAAAAGCTCTCTCAAATTTTCTCTAGTTTCCTTCTTCCATAGGTAATAGTCTAAGCTTTCTATGTGTTCATTTGCTTAGTATGAACATAGTGTGTGTTTTCTAAAACCATGGAGGTTAGGAAAGCAACAATATATTCATATTTTGTTCTTGTTCATGAATCTATTTTCCTTTATGTGTTCTTATGTATACCTAACTAAATATATTTATGTAGTTATATATATCTTTTAGAGCATATAAGCTCACTTGTTATTGCAATTTATTTAATTTCCTTGCAATTTATTTACTTTCAAGTTGTTTGAGACTAGTCTTTCTAATCTTAGACATGTCCTCATCAAGTCAAAACAATTTTCTTTTTCTTTTGGGACTAGTCTATTCTTAGTCTCGGGAAGCTTTGAAGAAGCTAAAGCTCCCAATACTTGACAATTATTATTATGCTTATTTATTTCTTATATTCTTTATTATATTATCTTGTGACATTTTTAGCTTTTATAAACTACGTAATCATTTCATGTATGGCTAATAAGATGTTTTCCAAATAAAAATGAATTTTTTTTTATGAAAGAATAAAATTTGATCAACGTTTTTCCAAAGACCTAGAAAAATATTTTCAAATAAATCTCTTTTAAAAGTTCATGTAAACTCATCATGAAATTTCAAACTATTAATAAAAGAAGTTTCTTCAAAGTCTAAAGATATTTCCGTTTCAAATAACAAAAGAAGTCATTGATATATAGATAATAACTTGGTACTATTTTTACCAACTTTCTAAACCAATAGCTAAATAAATTTTCAAGAAAATCAACTTACAAGGAAAATGAAAATAAATTTTCAAAGAATAAACTTATCAAGTACTACTAAAAAAAACTTTTGGAAACTTTATCTTTTTCAATTCCTAGAAATAAATTTTGTAGATAATCTTAAAAGACCAAACTTTATTTTCAACTCACTTTTGATAAACTAAAGAATCAAAATATATTATATTAGATTTTGATCATCCAAAAATTTATAAGTTACTTCACCCACATAAAGTAAAGTCTAACAAATCCAAAATTTCCAAAACACTAGAAAAGGTTGTTTTAAGGAAATAAATTAAATAAGACAACACCTATAGCTTCATGCATAAATTATGATTATATTTATATACATAAGGAATTCTTTTCGAAAATATACATATTTGAGTTTTACTTAAACAAGCCTTAGTAAAGGAAGGATTAGAAAATATTGTTTTTCAAGAAAGGAATTTTCGTAATAGATTGTACCCTTCTAATCCGAGACCCAAATGACCTTATATAGTAAAAGTAACCTTAGAAATGGATAGATATGTTTGAGTAGGTAGAAAACAACATATAATATACAAAATTTCTAGTTACATTGAGCAAGTTATGACTATTTTAAATTGGAACCTCCTTTAATCCGATTTTTACCGCAATTTCGAGTTAGATTTAAATCTTCAAAATAGAAATTCTATGAAAAACTCATTTTGGGTATTTCATCTTGTTTAGGTGAAGAAGGAATCAATATTGCCTTCCCGGAAGATTATTTCGACTAGAAGCGATCGTCATGGAGTGAGTTAATCCCTTACTAATTACGTTTTCTTGATTGTGTTTGTAAGTAGTAGCACTGGAGAGTAAGGAAAAAGATAAATGAATAAATATTATGTGATTTGGATTCATGATTGAATGATGTGATTGTTGAATAAAAGCTAAGTATAGTGAAAGAGGAATTGATTAATAACTTATGTTTTCTTGCAATGGTATGATGAATATTGTTTTGGTCACCTTTAACTAGAACTCGACGATAATTGAATAAACCAATATTAAAAGCAATTCATGCATAACATATTGTGAGTCACATTTATTTTTTGCTACCATTCTTTGTGTGGGGAAATGAGGAGTTGTAGTGGCGGTTAGTAAAAGCCGGAAAGTTTACATGGACTAGTAGGAGCTGAAAAGTCTACAGGGCAAGTAGGAGCCGGTAAGTCTACAACTATTGATGGTCGTATGGGCTGGTAACCACCCAACCCCCTGACATGGAGGGCGTAAAATCCATGCTACACATGGTTTCCGATTAATCGTGTGTGTTTTGTTTGCTCATGTGATTGATGCATTTTCATATGATTGTCTAAAATACTCGTATGTTTTATGGAAATGTTTTGAATATGGGAGTTATCTCACTAAGCTAGTTTTGCTTATACCCCTATAGCTTTTTGTTTCAGTTTGATTATTTGTGGTTGGCACTAAGGAGTCCTTTTTGTCAGGTACGAGCCAAAGCTACTAGGAGTTTTTGGAAGAAGTTTATATACTTAGTTTTGGATGTAGACTTCTAAGAAAAATCTCTATAGTAGACTTATGTTATATTCATGTATTTTCTGAAGATGACTTAGTTTGAGTAAGGCTTTTAGAACAGAGGAATGCCCCTAAGAAGTTGTAAGAAACTTTTATCTTAATGATTATTACATGTTTACCTTTATAAGTTCTTGCATGCTTTTATTATCTGCTTAAACGTAATACCCCTTTGAGTCTCCTACTATCTTGGAAGCACGCCTTGCATGTGATATCAAAGCTCTTGTGTGACTAAGGTTGTCATTCATTAGCTTTAATATTATGTGCGGTGGACTGCCACGTTTATGATACCCTTCGGGGCGTGACACCTAACTTATAGCTCTAACACTTAATTCATACATAAAACATGCTTATATAACTTATAGATTCATTAGAAGATCATATATGAAGTAAAGAAGGACAATTGAAGAAGGTTGAAATTGTAAAAACTCAAGGGATACGCGAGCAATTTACATTCGCAAATTTAAGCTGAACACCGACAGCGTTATAAGCATCATTAGAAAAATCGGTTTTAATCACATTCAACACCTCTATGTTGGTGGCGTTGAAGAACCAGATGCCGGTGTTGATGCAAAAACAAACCGGTTCGAAAAGTTTATGTTTCCCCTGTATTGCACTATGTAAAAATGTAGCTTTAAACATATCCTAATCCTTCTTTAACACATTTCTATCATCAAACTTCATCTCAAATGTAATTTGTCAACTCATAACATGTATAAACTTCATATTCATCACATTTAACACATCAACACAAACTTAACACATCTCAACCAAGAAATCAAAACCAACACTTCATATATCATCTCTACCAATTCAAGCACAACCAAAACACTTCTATTACAACCATCAACTCTTAAACACATCAACTTACACATAAAACATATATTACGAGTTCATATAATATCAAAATGTAACTTGTCACACAACTAACACATGAAGCTTCTCAAGAGCTCATTTCAACATGCATTCACATAACATATGAAACTCATATATCAAGTGAAACTTAAACATGTAAAAGAACTTTTAAATATGCATGAACTTACCTTAGGGAAGCTTTAGCTTAATGAATGGCGCAAGAACCTAAGACTTGTTCTTGCTAAGGTTTAGAGCTTATGGTTTGAAGAAAGAAGAACAAAAGAAAGAAAAGAAAAGTGAAAATTCGTATGGATTTTGTTGGCTGTCAAAAGAGGGTATTTTGATCAATTTTATGAGCTCATATTTATCCTAAACTTTGACTTTTGGGGTACATATGGGTTAGGCTTAATTTAGCTTAATTTAAGGCTAATTTGGACTTAATTTGAGCTTGAATGGGCTTAACTTATTGTAAAATTCTGCTAACACATTTTTAGACATTTCAAAAGTTATTTTGATAATTTTAAACATAACACTTACCTATTAATTCATAAGAGACACAAACATTAATTATACTATACACACATTAATATACATAAAACAATAGCATTAATCTTATCACACATATACACATACATCAATAATTTACATTAATAAACATAGTATTAATTCATAACATGCTACTAACATACTTTTTATTCTAACAAGAATTTACACATTGTATATCAAACCTATTTCTACACATTCATTTCATATATCAAATTCACTTCAAAATTAATATCTAAAACTAATATTATATCTATGTAAAAATTAAATTATTAAATAAATTAGGTTATTTCACAAGCATATACCAAACATTATGCAGTATACCCAATCCCACATGCATGTCAGTTTATTATATGATTGCAGGTGCATCTACACTACAAACACAAATAGCATGATAAGGTCAAAGTTACTCACCTGTGATCTTCGCTAAACTATTAGAATATGCTACTGGAAATCCAAGAACTGATCTATTTTTCCTATGAAAATGAAATAACAAATAGTTATCATTATTTTGTTATTTATATAATGATATCGACGGTATTCTTTCAGGCCCTAGTTATCAATTCTGGTATATTTTCTACTTATTTAATTAGAAATTTTATCCATATATATATATATATATGTTTATATCTTATTTTCTTATGATCAAAGTTATGGAATTTATAAGAGAAGTCTTCCTATTTGTAATTGTTATCCAATTTTATTATTTAACCATTTTATCCTTTTATTAGTTCCAAAAATAAGATATGTGAAACAACATATTCACCATATTAATTATGGTATAACTTATACTATAATTTACATTAATTATAAAGTGGATGTATTTTAGAAATTACGTACTTCTTTTTTTTTCTTTTTATGATTTTACTTAGTATATTAATCTAAGCCGAGTTGATTGAAACTAATCACCTAATTCAATTACTAAATCTATTTTAATTAGCTTAATCAATCTAATATGATTTTACTTAGTAAAATAATTCATTTAAGATATATTAGTCCTATTTATATTATTTACAATTTATTGTTTCTTATTAAGACAAAATACTTATTAACATAATGTAAATAACGCAACTAAACTTTTATAATTGTCTAAGTGTCTCATCTTGTTATTTAATTTAATTTTTATTACCTGTATTGATCATTTTATGGTCCTATAATAATTAATTATTATTTAATATCTATTTTCATTTTGCTTGTCTTGATCTTGTTAGGTATTTATATATAATATATATATATATCGCATATTTGAAAAATTCATATTTATTTACTATTGTTTAGTGTCATCGTGTTTCTTTTCATATACTTCATATAACTTTCTTGTTATGAATAGGTATCACATTATTTAAAAATTTAGCTTATTTAAATTTCAATTCTTATTTATAAAATATATATTTTACAATTGCTATACTTTATTTTCATTTAGAAAGTACAATAATATAAATAATAATGTTAGTAATATTAATAGAAATTGTCACGCACCAAAGGGTACCCAAAACGCGACAGTCCACCATACTCGATATTTAAACTTAAATATGACAACTTTAGTCGTCCCATAAGTTTACATACCGGGTGTAAGGTGTACTTGCACGATTTTTAGGATCACACTTTGAATCGAATAGTCTTAAGAAGGCATACAATAGTATTAAGAATAGAAATCACAACAAGATAAATAAGTTAAGTCTTTACAAAAGTCAAGGGGGTATACCCCACCAAAATAATAGAAGTCTATCCAGTCTAAATCCATCTTACAAACATTAAAGTTTATGTTAAAGAGATTTTCCTAGAAGTCCACGCCTATAACTAGGTCTCGACTTCTTCAAAAGCTCCTTAATCCAAAAAGATAAACCTGTGAAAAGTGTTCTCTCGGAACAACCCAAAAATGGGAACATTGCAACAAAAACTATAGGGGTATAAGCTAACAAGCATAGCGAGATTCATTTCCAAATATTTAATGCTCAACAATAGTATATAACAAACAAGTTATTAACAACCATATGAAATGCACAAACACATGAGCATACAAGCATATGACTTTTCGGGAGCCATATGTGAATGGATTTATGCCCTCCATTCAGGGTTGGGGTGGTCCATAAGTCATGCAACCATAATTCCAATCTTGAGTGGGATGGTCCATGAGTCATGCAACCATAATCCTGATCTCTTTCTCTTAGTTATACAACCTCTGTTGTTTCATTGTGGTAGTTTTAAGTGCCTACCCCACTTTCGTTAACTTAAGCGATCTCACATCCTTAATGTTAACACAAGCCCCCACTCCTTCTGCTAATATACTTTTGTCCCACCAAAGGTATATCAGCCAATGCAATGTGACTCACCATGTAATATGTATATATATTTTATTCATATAATCGTGGCATGTTAATTATGTAGGTTGAGAGCGATCATAGATAATTTCAGACAATTCAAGTCTATACTAGCTCATACAACATTTTTACAACAAATCTTGTCTCAATATACTTAACATTCATTCAACCAAGATTAGATCACAACTCATCTCAATTTTATATTTCTCTAATTCTAATGCCACTACGATTACAAGCATATACATGAGCACAACTATTTAAGAAATGAACTCACTCGGCCATGGAGAGAAATCCACTAGTCGTAGTAGTCCTCGGGGAGTGGAAATCCGTCCTCCAATTCACCTAAGTACAAGGAATACCCTCAATGAGTATTTATCATAAAGTTCTAATAAACTTAACAATTTTATTTACTAAGTTCGTCAATTTTTGCCTAAGTTGGAGTCCTAACTTAAAATAGTCATATCTAACTCATTTTAACTCGAAATTGCGCATATTATATATCGATTTCTATTTACTTCGAAAGAACTATTCATTTCCCAAGTTAAATCAAACATCTAAGGTCATTTGAGGGTCGAAAAGATATTGTATAGCAAGGTTATGAAAATTCTAGTTTTGAGTTATTGTTGAAAATTGTTACTTTTGTTCCATTTAACTTTTTAAATCAACTTATATTGGTTCTACACTTGTAAAGAGAACTTCTAGCCATAGATAAAATATTAAATACTTATATGATCCTAATGATATTGTCCAAATGAAAATTCCAAGAATCTACTTTTGTAAAAAACAGAAATTTTGAGTTGAAACTCATTTTCTTGTGTTGAGAAAATCCTTTGCTAAAACTAACATGACTCAATGAAAAATAATTTTCTTATGTCACTCATTATCAAGCTTCCATTTTCCACATAAACTCTTGTTTTGAAGTCTAAAATAAGGTTTTCAAAATTTATCTCTTCCTAGATCTGAATTTCTTCCTTGAGTTTTAGAATGAAAATAAGACCTACACTTGTCTTTTACAAAACTCTCTATTTTAGAAATACCTTTTAGGAAAACTCATCTAAACTTATGAAAATCCAATCCTTAGAATATCTATACCAAGAGCCCTTTATATTTTTGTCTAAATCTTCATTTTGAGGTTAAATAATAGGTTTTAAAATGAGTCTTGGCTTAGATCCGAATTTTCAAAAATTGTTTTTGAACATATCTTTTGATAAAATCCATCAACACTTATGAAAAATCATCCTTTACATATTCTATCTTAAGTGCCTTCCATTTCTTGAATAAAATCTTCATTTTTGAGTTGTAAAACATGTTTTTAAACCATGCCTTGGCCTAAGTCCGAAAATAAGATTTTTATTTTTGAAAGTAACTTCTGAAAACCACCTTTGATTCTTGCAAAAAGAAGTTTTGATGATATACATCCACTAAACCTTCATTTTTTCAACCAAAACTTCCATTTTGAGACTTGAAAGATGGTTTTTAAATATAGGTATTGCCTAGATACGAATTTCACTCTTTTTATTTAAGTTCAAATCTAAGATCTACATATAATATGAGCATAAATATAAAAGAAATACATGGTAGTAAGCCCTAGACCTATAGATCTAAACATAAACATAACCAAAGCTTCATAAAAATTTAGATCTACAAAGTATAATATAAATATGAAGATAATAAAGTCTTAAAGACAATATAGCATCTATAGAAGCTCAAGAAGAAAGTTTACTTAAGTTTTGGCATCATCATCTCTAGCCTTTAGGTATTATGGAGAGTCCTTTGATGCATGAAACCTCTATATAATCAACCTATAGCATCTATAGAAGCTCAAGAAGAAAGTTTACTTAAAGAATCTTCAAGAATGGAATGTGGAAGTGATTTTTTTTTAGATGGGGGCAGCTTGTTTTTCTTGCAAGAATAAGGCTAAGAAAGAGATAAAGAGAGGAAAAAAAGAAAGCAAATGAGGTAGGTTGCAAAGAGAGAAAGTGTATAAGTATAAGTCTTTAAATAGAGAGAGGAGTGTATTAAAAGTGTGTTAAATAATTGAAAAAAAAAATCAATGGCAGAGATTGGGGTTGGGGGGAGGGGGGGGTGTGGGGGTGGGGTGGGGTGTGTGTGTTGTGTGGCTGGACGTGATCTTCATAGGGAGAGAGAGAGGAGTTTAGTTAACTTGTAACTTGAATTTTGAAAGTGTAGCTTGTTTTACTCAATTTGCTAACTAAAAGAGAATTTAAATCATTAAATAAATTAATAAAATAAAAGAAAAGTGGATGATTTTGGGAGTGTGGCAGCTGCCATGCATGAGAGATTGAGTGTAAGAAAGAGTGAAAGAAAACATGAATAATGTGCAAAAGTGACAATTGAAGTGTACTTGAAGTATGTGTTGAAAAAGTACTTTTTATTAAGAAAATATATAAAATAAAATTAAGAAAAATATTTTTAAATGAGTAGCAGAAATTTCATAAAGAAAATTAAATAATCAATTGAATTATTTTAGTATTTCAACAAATAAGTTACCGGTACGGTCAAAATATGCTTATATAAGCTATAACTGATATTTTTAGATTCTGAAAAATTATGAACTCGATATTTTTGAAATCCTTATGAAAATAGAAGTCTAAAAATATTAAAGATGTATTTTTAAATTTAAGGCCTCAAGACATGCTTTCCAAAAATAGTATCCAATCGAGTTCAAAATAAGCCGAAAAAAAACCAATCTGATATTTTTAAGAAATTAAATATTATTACAGACTATTCTACACACTTTACTTAATTTTTGACTTCTCGGTTTACGAACACGAATTTTCGAATCTAAACTGTAGGGTTTAACTTCAGATCTTGTCGACTTAAGGTTTTCAGTTGACTTCCCGACTTAGGGTTAAGGCTTAGGATTACTCTAAAAACCAAGGGTTTACAAAAATTCTATTTTTGGATCTAGACCAAGGCATAATTTAAAAACATGTTTTCTAACTCAAAAATGAAGATTTTATTCAAGATATGGAAGACTCTTGAGATAGAATATGTAAAGGATGAATTTTTATAAGTTTATATGGATTTCATCAAAAGATATGTCCAAAAACAAATTTTGTAAATTCGGATCTAAAACAAGACCAATTTTGGAAACCTATTTTTCAACACCAAAATGAAGGATTTGTTTAAAATATGAAAGGCTTATAGAATAGGTATCAATAGGAGATATTTTTTTTTATAAGTAAATGATAGATCTACTAATAAGGATTCTCAAAATAGGAAGAGATTACAAAAATATAAAATTTGAGTTTTATCCAAACTTTGTGAAATTCGTATCTAGGAAATGATGATATGAAAACCCTTATTTTTCAAACTCAAAATGAAAGTTTTACCAAAGGAATGAAGTCCTTAGTGGCTAGGTATGGTTGAACCTTAAGTTTCTAAGTATCAAATGAGTTTGCTCAAAAGAAATCACCACAAGAATAATTTTTACAAAATTCGGATTTTGGGATGAACCATATTTAAAAACATGTTTACAAAGTGTAAAATGGGAATTTTTATTGAAGAATAAAGGTCTTAATGAATATACATAATGAGGACTTAATTTTAACAAGAATAGATAAATTTTATCAAAGAATTTTTCTAGAAACAAGTGAGAATTGTTAAGGATACAAGACTAGCATTTCTAAGTTGATTTTTCATGAAGTCTTACAAGGAAAAAGTTTCCTAAAATTTTTTTTTATTAAATATCATCAAGAACATGTACGTATATATCTCATAACATATCATTTATGATAGTAACTTGTTCATATTGCATGTATACTTGCCTTGGATAGTAGAAACTTCATAAACTTTCACAAAATCAATTTTCTAATTTGGTTTTTGCTATTGAGCTGAACTGATCGGATCTTTTCACATCTTAAAAATTTTCAAAACTTAAATATGATATTAGAATTAGATAGATCTTTCAAAGTAGATAGAAATCGGTATATAATCTGATAAATTCCGAGTTAAAATGACAAAGTTATGGCCGTTTTAAGTTGGAATTCCCGCATAGGATGAGAATTACGAACTTGATAGTTTGTATGAGATAGAATGGATTAGTTTTGAGTTGAAATACTCATTTGGGTATTTCTTTTGTTAGGTGACTTTGCTTTCGAGGATTCGTTGCTACCCGACTATTACGATTAAAAGACCGGAGTCCAATGGACGTGTGAGTATTACTTCCTAATTTCATTCTTGCTTGTGATTATAGCAATTAGTTGCACTAGATCATAGGCAAAAGATAAAAATGGAATTGCATGATAGGAATTATGGGGAAATATGTATGTTATTATTGAGTTGAGAAGTGGTATTAAGAATATCAAAACCGGATAATTAACTCATACCTGTTTAGAATACTATAGGAATGATTGTCTACGTAATTATTGATCACTTAAGAAATTGGTATTAATGACTATTCGGTTTGATAAATTAATATGGACATATTTACTTCACGATAGGGATGGAGCATTAGCATATGTTGGTTACTCGTGATCCGTAAACGGCTAAAAGTTGGTTGATCATGATCTATAAATGACATAATTGAGTTGGTTGATCGTGATCCATAAACGATATAAGTTGGTTATCCGTGATCCATAAACGGCTTATTAATTCAACAATAGTACCGCAGTATTTGTTAATCTGCTAACCCTAAATGGATGGCATAAATCCATTCACATATGATTTCTGTTTGTTCATATGGTTGATGCATTCCATACGATTGAATAATCAACTTGAATGATTGATTTGTTACAAATGTCATTATGGAAATATTCACTCACTAAGCTAGTGTAGCTTATACCACAATGGATGTTTGAATGAACAGGTTGACTTAAGAATGCTACCTGGGGTCGAGATGTCTAGAGCAGATAATGACCTCGAGGTTCCTGCAGGAAGTAAGAATACTTGAAGATATTAGCTAGGTTTTGTGAATTGCTTTGTAATTGTTTTATGTAGTGAAATCTTTTGATGAATTGAAATTGAAGTATAGTGAATTGTATTTCCTTTACATTGTTACTCAAGTTGTATCAATATAAAATATATTACTCCGATGTGTCTCCTCCATGTGTTAGACGCTTTATACATAGTATGGAAGCCTTTGTGTGACTGAGGCGGCCATTCCTAGGCTTTATTATTGTGTACGGCGGACTGTCACGTTTAGGGTACTCTTCGGGGCGTAACAGTCATGAATAGTCTTCCAGGTAACATTCTCTCCAACTTCCTCACTATCATTCCCATTCATAGTTGGTGGTGTACCATCCACGTCCATGGTTGGATTTGCCCCTTGTCTTCTCCGAGCCTGTCGCTCTTCCAGATAACAAATGATTCCTGTTGGGTCCTCACTATTCTAGGGTTCATCATCTCTAGGAGCGGTCTAGTTTCCTATCTCTTGTTCTGGTTCTCCCTCTTGACTTTCATCTGGGTTTTCCTCAGATTCTTCCTCAATTTTTCGCTTGCTTCTCTCATCTCCTCTTCTCTTATCACATTCCCATCCCTACTTAGATATAAAGCTTCATTCCTTCTTAGCTGAACTCTGTGAAGATTGGTGGCTCAGTGGATATGTAAAATACAGAAATAAAGATGAAAATATAATGAATTATGAATCATGAGATGATATAGGATGAATTTAAGGTCAAAACAAGTAAATTGTAAATGTTTAAGTTTGGTTGTAAAGCAAATGTTGAAGTTTAGATTTCTGCAATTTTTGACAGATTATATGCCACCTCCTAGAGAATCTATGTCGTCGGCGTAGAGATGGCGTAAGATGGGAACAGTAGCGTTTTTCTTAACGCTGGGAGGAACACCATCGGTGTTCACTAGGGTTTCTCTCAACATCGGCATGGAACGTCGGCATAGGTCATGGGTTTGCCAGCGTATGTAGTAGGAATTGAAATTCTGGAATTCAAAGCTCGGATGAACGCTGCCAGTGCTCGTGTAAATTTTGCCAGCGTAGGGTGTACGCCAGCAAGATCTACACGTACGCCGTCGGTGTATGACCAAATTTCTATAAATACAAGACGCGAAAAACAGTTTCGACAGATTTTCTTTTATCATTTTCTTCTTGCATCAAAGAGGGTTTTGGAGTGTTCTTAGAGATCCAGGCTTGGAGAATCATCGGAGGGTGTTTTTGATCCAAAGTAAGTGATTTTAATATTCTCTTATGGAATAAATATGAAATTGTATAAGTTTTCTTAGGGTTGGGTTGGATTTTTGCATGAAAGTTCTTGTGAGGAAACCCTAGCATGTGTGAGATCTGTAAATTGGTGAATGCAAGTTGGGTTTTAGCGATTCAAAATAGTAAGTTTATCTCCTCTATGATGGATTCAAACAAAATATGGGATAAACAATCCTCATACGTTCTTATTGTTGTGCATATTAGGGTTTTGGGTGAAATAATTGGTGTTTATAGAGTTTGATCGGAATAGACGATGCAGATAACGGAGATTTCTTTTCAGGTTATGGTTTTTTTGGAGAATTCATGTTTGTTAGGGTATTTTGATAATGCGATCATATCTGTTGATGTGTGTATATATATATGTTGTAACAGGATATTTGGAGTTTGTGGAATTATTGTTGGTGTGGATATAGGAGTTTGTGGAATTCGGGTTGTCTTTGTTGTTGCTGGAATCAGATTCTGAGGATTTGATTTATATTCCTGAAATTTAGAAAGGTACGACCAATCCTTGCTTGTTATTTTTATCTGTAAGCTTAGTATTGATTGAATGCTTGTAGGAACAGAATTTCTTAATAAACCTAATCTTTACTTGGTTAAATAATTGTATGTTTTGGTTGTACTTGGCTTTGACCAGTAAAGACCTGGCGGACAGTGATACTGGTGAGGCACCCTGATGATCTTGGTGTGAGGTTGTCCCTAGTGGACTCGTGCCTTGATATGATTCTGGTAGAATTAGGTGTTTTGGATTCGAGGTGTTTGGGGAGTACCCACTCATCTATATATGTATATGATTATTATTTTCAAAGAGTTGTATGATTTTAATGGGGTCTAAGTAACTTCGAGTTCAGGATCAGAGTATACATAGTTCTGAACTGTGTTAATTTGCTGACTATAAAAAGATAACAAATTGATTGCTTGTGTTAGACTAAGTGCAGTTGATATATATCTGTTGCATGTGCATTTGCATTTGTTTTTGGATTGGAGTTATCGTACTAGGCATCGCCGCTCATTCTTTTAAATTTCAGGTACAAGTGAAGAAGATATAGTGTATGATCTATCTGGTTATGATTTATTCTTTGATAGCGGGGATGGCGATAGTGGACCCGACTACCCAGCGAGAGTTAGGCTTCAAATACCAAGTTTCTAATGGCGACAGTGGACCCGACTACCCAGCCGAGAGTTAGGCTTCAAATACCAAGTTTCTAAGAAAAGACATGTTTTGATCATTTGGGATTGTAGTTGGATTCATTATTGGTTTTAAATGAAGATATTTTAATGTAAACAGTTTTTAGTTTATGTAGAATTTGTTAACTATGATGTCAACTTGGATTTTATGTTTGAACCAGGAGTTTATGTTTTATGAAGTATGAGTTTTTATATTTAGAACAGGTTTGGTATCCTATGAGTTACCCTATGAGTGTTTACAGTTGATGATTTTATGAACTTGTGGATAATAGAGCCTTTGCGTATCCTATATAAGAGGGGATACGTAGCGGGTTGTAATGCATTATTTTAGGGCGTTACAAGATACTTCAGTTGGTGGTCGTAATACTTCCTGGTAAACTTCATGCCAGTGGAAAGCATTGCTGATATCAGTCCTAATCCACTTTAGGTGATCCGTCAAATTATCGTATGCGTACACAAACATTGGTCCAATCAATTTCCTAGTTCGAAAGTCTGGGAAGTTTCGGTCTCCTTCATCCCTAAGGACAAATGTCTCCTCCCTCAGGATCGACTATTGCAGTGATTCGCTCTACGGCATAGATTATCTCTAGCTCATACAATTTCTTCCCTAAAGGACAGTTATGGATGGTCTTTACTACTCCTTTCCACTCTGTAGTCAACAAATTAGAAACATTTCTCGGATGGTCTTAGGTTGTCTAGACAAAGCAAACTCTTCACATAACACCCTAAGTCTTAGATGGTAATTTTCCAAGGCTTCAAATGGTCCTTTTCTAAAATTTTTAGCCTGCAGACAGGCCTCGTCTAAGGTAATCTATGCAAAAGAGAGAAGTCAAAAAAACTTATTCTACCCATTATATCTTATCTAGGTCTTTCTTATTTCTATTCTAATTTGTTTCTTCTTAAGTCCAATTATATAATTATCATTTCTAGATTCTTAACCATGCTTTGATATCAACTTAAACTGCCATGCCCCAAATGGTACCCTAAATGTAACAGTCTGTCACAATCAATATTAAAGCTTAAGAATGACAACCTTAGTCATTCCCAAAGCTTTGATATTAAGTATAAAGAGTGCTCTCACAAATTTAAAGGACCATTCTTTGAAAAACGAAGCTTAAGAAGATACAATAACAAATTAAGAAAAAGGAATTCATAATATTCATTCATTCATAATGATTGTCTTGCAAGTCTTAGCGGTATTCCCTCGCAAAAAAAAAAAAAACTATAATCTATTACAAGAAATTTTCTATGAAGTCTACATCCAAACTAATATTGAACTTCATCTAAAAATTCCTTAACCAAAAAGGGGAAAATACCTTACTATAGGGTCCACGTGGCCTCAACCACAAATAGTTAAACTACAAAAGATATCTATAAAGGTATAAGCTAATAGACTTAGTGAGAATTATTTCCACAAGCAAATTCTTGTGCAAAAAATCCAAACAAGTTATTTAAGTAATAAAGTGAAATACAACATATACATGAGCAAATAAGGCATATAGTTTTCCGGGAACTATATGTTAAATGGATTTACGCTCTTGATTCGGTATTTGGTGATGTGTAATCTCAAAACGAATAGTTTTAGTTAAGTTATGCTTTCGATCGTTACCGCCAAGCATATAAAGTCTACTCGGGTTGACCCATGCCTCCGATTTTCACCAAGCATTGGTTTGATTCTATGTCACCGAGCAATCACTTTCGATCATAGCCGCTAAGTGTTGCTTTCGACCATGCTGATCCTTTTCACCAAGGATAATAACCCCATGCAATGTGACTCACTTCATGGTATGCATGAATCAATTTATTTAAGATATTACAACATCATTATTATCAATTTTAAGATAATCATAGAATCTCATACATATCAACTTCTATACTAAAACAAACGATTACTTACAATCAATTCTCACCTCGATATTCTTAGAATTTTTTCAACAATTTTTACATACATATCAATTTGTCATTCCTTAATTCTAGTGCGACTAACTACAAGCATAATCAAGTAACGTATTTAAGGAAATAAACTCATGTTGCCATGGTGATAGATATTCCAAATGTATGAGTCAAACAAATAATCCACTTAGTCGAAATAATCCTCGAGATACGGGTATTCCTCCTTAAGATCACCTAGCCAAGAAAAATACCCTAAATGAGTATTTCTTGATAACCTTCTTGAAATTTGACAAAACTATGTCATAAGGACGTCAAAGTTGCATAGAAGATAATTCCAATTTAAAATACCATAACTTGGTCATTTTAGCTCGGAATTGTGCATATAATATACCAATTTCTATCTATTTGAAAAGATTTATCTATTTTTAAAACTATTTTTATCAAACTAGGTCATTTAGGCTCTAAAACAGTGGTGGTAAGATTCACCACAAATTTTCTCCCAAAAGCATTTGTTTCAAACATTAAATCATCCAAACAATTGCTTTGATAAATACTTAGCTATCTATATAGTTAAGAAATCCCTTTTTATCTATATATAGCTCATATTTCATCCATGCTTAAGGGTTTGTTGTTCAATCAAAATTCTTTAGTAAAATAATTTTAGATAGAAGTTTAGAAAAACCATTATTTACAAGAAATCCGTTTTGTAAATTCTTGAAAATGAATATTTTGATTCTTTTGTTTCCAAAGGATTATTTTATGTTTATCTTACTATTTTTTTTAATGACTTTTTAATAATTTTTTCTATTTTCCTTTTACAATTTTTCAATATTAGTGTTACTTTTCCAATTAGCTTCCTATACAATTTTTCCTTGACCATTAATCAAAAATATTGGTTTGAAAACTCTCATTTTCTTTTTATGGGGTTTCCTTATATTATGTTTTTATGGAAAAACATTTTTAGTATCAAAAAGTCATCTTCTTTTGGAAAACAATTTAGTATGGAAATAATTTAAGAAAAACTTTTCAAAACAAAGATAGTTTTAAAATTATAATGAGTTCTTCCTACAGTTTTGAAAAAAATAGATTTACTTTTATTGAATCATAGATTTTAAATTTCATATATAACGATTCTTAAGTGATAAAATTTTCTTTTTACAAAAAGGTATAATTGAAGTTTTAAGGTTTAGACAACAATTTTTATGTGCATGATTATGAAAATAATAACAAGAAAATGCAACATAGTGAATAATAAAGTCAAATATTAGGAGTCTCAGCTTTTCAAGGCTCTCGGGACTAAGAAATACACTGGTCCCTAATAGAAAAGAAAAATAAAAGAGAGAAAATTGTTTGACTTGATAAGGACAAGTCTAAGACTAGATACTAGTCTTAAAACAACATGAAATAAATAAATTGCAAAGAAAGAGAAATAAATAAATTACTTTACATAAAAGTAAATAAATTGCAAGTGAGCTTATATGCTTTAAAGAATATTATATATATAGATACATAATTATATTTAGTTACATATAATAAAAATAATAATATGAGCAAAATAAAATGACAACATATATATAAGTAGTTCTTCATGAACAAGAACAATACATGAATATAGTGTAGCTTCCATAAAATTAAGTTTTAGGAAACTCACACTATGGCCATATAAAGTTACATGACATGGTAGAAAAAAACTATAAAAAAAATTTTACCTAAAGAGAATTTTGGAGAATTATGTGTGAATGGGTTTTGTGTATGTAGAAGGGGTTTAAATGTGTTTTGGGAGAGTTTTAAGAGTGTTTGTGGAGAGAGCTTTGAGATGATAATTTTTTTAGAGTATTGGTAGTGAATTTGTGGGTAGTAAATGTGTGAATGAAGTGAAAGAGGAGGGAGTATTTATAGGAAAAATGATGAGTGAATTTTGTATTATTTAAATAAAAAAATTAAAAACAATTTGAGAGAGAGAGATTGGGGTGGGGGGTGCACCGGCTATGGTAAGGAAGAGAGGAGAGAGTTGATATTTTTTGGAGTTTTGTTAATTAAATGTAATAATAAGTAAAGTAGATGTGATCTAAAGTTATAAGAAAGGTAAAAAGTAAAGATAATAGGTGTATAGAGTGTAAGAGTAGGTGTTAGAAAAAGTAGAGATAAATGAATAGTGTAATGTAAAGTAGATATGACTAATAAAATACCGGTAGTAGGAAAATACGCGTATAAATGCGATATCTGCTATTTTTACTTACCGAAAAATTATAAAACTGATATTTTTAAAAACTTTGCATTTTTACGAGTCTAACAATATATCCAAAATATTTTTACTATTCTGGACCTCGAGACATGTTTTTCAAGAATTGTATCCGTTCGGGTCCAAAACGATTTGAGATTTTGCTAATCTAATATTTTTAAGCTTTCTTATGTTATTACGAGCTATTCTACATACTAATCTCTTACTTACTCACTTAGGGTTGCGAACACAGGATTGCCGGACTTGTTACGTCTAACTAAGGTTTTGTTGACATTAGGGTTTCTGGTTAACTTTCCGATTATGGTTTAAGCTTAATCGATCGCCAAACTTTGGGGCTATAGGGAAATATTAAGTATTGTTAGCAACTATAATTGTTAAATATTTATTTTAAATAGATAGATAGATAGATAAGAATGGAAATCCAAATAAGCTAAATTTATGAATAATGTGACTTCTAAAAATGACAAAATAATTATACAAAGTATATAAAAAGAAACACGATGACACCAAACCATAGTAAACAAATATGAGTTACTATCATAGGTTAGATAGAGAATAATATAAAAGTAGTAATGATAACTATAAAAACATAAGCTTATTAAATATCAATTTTTCAAACACCAGATAAATGTATATAAATATCAAACAAGATCAAGAAAAGCAAAATGAAAATAAAATATTAGATAATAATTGTTATCATAAAACCATTAAGGGACCAAAATAAGTAATGGAAACAAAGCCAATATCAATGTTGGACACTTAGACACTCATGGGAGTTGAGTTATATAATTTATGTTTTATTGATGAATATTTTATTCATCTCAATAGGTGACTTTGATACTATAGAGGACTTCCCTGTTAATTACTACGATTAACCGCTATGAGCAGGTGAGTAACTCAGTCATATTATACTATTTATGCTTGTAATTAGTTGAATATATAATGTAAGATAATAATACGATTATATTGGTGTTCTATTTGAAATGTTGTGATTTAATTGTATGATTGTCAATCTATGATAATGAAAGTGATAATAGTGAATGTTTGATGATGGTGGTAAGCATGTCATATGTTGTGTATGTAATGATTGGGCACCCTAAGTCTGATTAAGAATTATTGACTTGTAATTAAAACAATCATGCATACACGAATCGCATTATTGCATATATAGGAAGGGTGACATCCTGCTACATATTAATATTTCCGTTCTCTATTAATGCTTAGTTTTTCTAAAATGTTAGTTCTTCCAAGGTTTTCTTTGTTCCGTCGGTTCTGCAGGAACTAAGTGGTAACGAAGAACACCGCCTGTAGTATCGATTTGAAATGATTAATACTTAAGGAGTTTCTAAGGATTGATACATGAAATAGTCAGTTAAAACATCATTAAGCTAAAAGTGATAACCCTAAGACGAGAAATTGTTGATTTTTCTGTAAACTTAGTCTCTCTTAGGCAGGTGGGTCATAAAGTAAATGTTCTTCAACCCTGAAAAGAGGGCGTAGATCTTTTTCCTATTTGGATTCTAGATCATCCAGGCTTGTATCTGAGCATATGTAAACCCTCAAATTTTCGGAATTGGTTTAGTATAAAACCCTAAACCGAAAGTCAAACGGAACCCTAAAGGTCAACAAAACCCTAGTTTACCGTATCCAACTAAATCCGGCATTGCCGTTTTCTTTGGCCTAGAAACGAAGTTAGGATAATCAGCTAGATATTTCGTATAACCATAGGTTTTTATAAAATTTTAGTTTCGCAAATTCGGGTGTCCTTCGAACCCGATCGGACACAGTTCTCAAAAAACGTGCCGGAAGCCCGAATAGTAAAAATATTCTGAATACACCGTTAGACTCGTAAAAATATAAGTTTTCCAAAAATTTCGTTTATTTTTGAATAAGTAAAAATAACAGATATAGCTATTATGTGCGTTTTCTTACTACCGGTACTTTAATTGTCATATCTACTTTACATTATACTATTCATTACTATTCTACACTATTCTTTTATCTCTACTTTTTCTTACACCTATTCTTACACTCTACATAACCTATAAACTTAACTTTTTACCTTTCCCATAACTTTATATCACATCTACTTTACATATTACATCTTTTATTTTTCCAAAAAGTCAAAAAAATAAATCAAATACCCCTCCCCCATGCATGGCCGGCGCCCCCCTCTCTCAATGCCCTCAAATTGTTTTAATTTTATTTTATTTTAATCACACGAAAATCACTCCACATTTTCCTATAAATACCCCCCTTCACTTTCACTTCTTTCACACCACTTCTACACAAAAAATTACTCTCTCAAAATCTCTCAAGAATTTCTCTCCAAGAAGTTCTTTCAAGAAGTCCTCTTTAGCTCATCTTCTTTAGGTAAAAATTCTTCAAGAAGTTTCCATGTTCATCTACTTAGTATGAACTTAATGTGTGTTTTCTAAAACCATGAAGGTTAAGAAAGCAACAATAGGTTCATACTTTGTTTTTGTCCATAATCATAATTCCTTTATGTTCATGTTTCTTTTATATTCATCTCTTATGTTCATTTATGTCTCTTTTATGTTCATAACTATCTACTATATCTATATAGCTATATATACTATTTAGAGCATATAAGCTCATGATCTTGCAATTTATTTACCTTTCATGCAATTTATTTACTTCAATGCATTTTATTTATTCCAAGTTGTTTTTAAGACTAGTCTCTAGTCTTAGACTTGTCCTCATCAAGTCAAAACAAGTTTTTCTTCCTTTCATTTTATTTATTATGGGACTAGTTTACTTCTTAGTCCTAGGAGCCTTGAAAAAGCTAAGACTCCAATACTTGACTTTATTATCTATGTTATTTTGTCTATTATTATCCTCATAATCATGTTCATTTAGATTGTTGTCCAAAAATTTTATTTTCTAAAGATAATTAAACAAAAGAAGGATTTCTGTCACTTGAAAATAAGTTCATGAAGCATAAAAATATATAAGATAACGAAAATAAACTCAATCATTTTCATGATACAAAAAGAACTCACTATAATTTTATAGACTACTTTTGCTTTGAAAAGCTACTAAAATCTTTATTATTCCACCTTGTTTTTCAAAAGAAAATATTTTGTTGATAAAAAAAATGGTTCTTTTCATCAAAAGACAAATAAGATGAATGGCTAAGGAGTTTTTTTTTCAAGAAAAGACCTTTACAAATAGGAAAAGGAAATCTATGATTTGAAAACAAAATTAAAGTTATTCCTTTTCAAAGAGGAAATAATAATATTTTTAGATACTAGTTTTCTACAAAAAGTTCTTAATTATTCCACATTATTTTTGTAAAGAAAACAAATTTTCATGCATGGATGACTTTATGAAAAACATAAGATATAAGAAAAGAATGAGAAATTTCAAGTAAAGATTTTTGCAAAAACAAATGAACAAAGGAATTTGCGCAAGAAGAATGAATATGAAGAAAAGCATATTTCTTAAAAGACTTCAAAATAATATTAGAGTAACTTAGAAAGTGGAAAATTTTATTCTCAAAAGATTACTTGGAAAGAGATAAATAAAACCAACATAAAACGTTTTTAGAAAACAAGGAAAGCAAGGTATTCATTTCAAAGAAATTTACAAAAACAATTTCCGAAAAGCTTCAACCCGACATTGTTTTACCTAGGAAAAAAAAAATAATTGGACAACAAGACACTTGAGCATGCTTAAATATGAGTTATATAGTTATAAAAAGAGAATTTTTCAACTATATAGATAAATAAGTATTTATCAAACAAATTTTGATTTCTTGAACCAAAGTTGTTTTTTACTTGGAAATCCGTGGTGAATTTTTGTCGCTACTTTTTCAGAGCCTATGGCCTTGTTTGTTGAATACAATTTTGGAAATGGGTAGATCTTTTCGAGTAGGTAGAGAATCGGTATATTATATGCGCGATTCCGAGTTAAAATGACCAAGTCATGCCATTTTAAGTTAGAACATTCTTTCATACGAACTTTGACGTTCTTTGACATTGTTTTGTCAAAAATTCAAGAAAATCATCAAGAAAAACTCATTATGGGTATCTTCTTTGGTTAGGTGATCCCGAGGAAGGATTCCTTTACCCCGAGAACTATTACGATTAAGTGGAGTGTGTGAACGACTCATCCGCTCAGAGGAATAGACGACAATGGCATCGTGAGCTTATTTCCATTAAATGCTATACTTGTTGTGCTTGTAAATTAGTTGCACTAGAATTAGGAAAAGATAAACCGATACGCATGTAAAATAATTTCCTTGAAAGAATTCTAAGAATATCCAAGCTAGAATTGTTCTAAGTGATTGTTTTAGTTTAATATTGATTTGTGTGAAATTCTTGATCGCCATAAAGTTGAAATTAATTATGTTATGACTTTATAAATTAATTGAACTCATGCATACCACGAAGTGAGTCACATTGCATTGTTGGGTTATTATCCTTGGGTGAAAAGGATAATAAGCTCATGTCGAAAGCAACACTTGGCGGAGATCCGAAAGCGATTGCTTGGCGGCTTAATGGAATATCTTGGCGGTAGATCCGAAAGCAAGGTCAATCAAGTAGAATCGGAATGCTCGACGATGTGTGCTCGTGAGCAAGAAAACTTTTAATTAAAACTACTTGAATTGAGGTTAGTATCACCAAACCCCGAATGGAGGGCGTAAATCCATTCAACATATAGTTCCCGGAAAACTATATGCTTGTTTGCCCACGTGCTTGTGCATTACATTTGTTTGATTAAATCAACTTGATTGAATCTTGTTACAATAAGTTATTTATGGAAATAGTTCTCACTAAGCCTATTAGCTTATACCCCGATAGATACTTTTGCAGTTCCTTACTTATGGTTAAGGCCACGTGGACCATGCGGACAGGTATATTCTTTTTAAGTGATAGAAATTTAGATAAAAGTGTAGTATTTTAGTATGATGTATAATTGCTCAGGAAATAGATTAGTAAACAAAGGAATTGTCTAAGTTTGAAAAATCATTGATACGAATAAATGATTATTATGAATCCTCTTATCTTAAATTGTTATTCATATCTTCTTAAACTTCATATTTCCACATATGGTCCTCTGAAGTTGTGAAAGTACGCCTTACACTTAATATAAAGCTTTTGGGAATGGCTGGGTGTCATACTTAAGCTTTAATATTGAGTGTGGCGGACTGTCACGTTTAGGGTACCCGTTGAGGCGTGACAGTTTAAGTTGATATCAGAGCATGGTTTAAGAACCTAGGAGTCATAATTATAGAAATGGACTTAAGAGGAATTGACCTAGATAGAAGCAAGAAAGACTTAGATGAAATAGAGGGTAGATAAGTCTTCTAATATCTTCCTTTTGCGTAGATCACCATAGATGAGGCCTGTCTCCAAGCTAAGAACTTCCGGAAAGGACCCTTCGAAACACCAGAAAATTTCTGAATGAGACTTAGAGTTTTATGTGAAGAATTTGCCCTAGCAGGACAGCCTAAGACCATCCGAGAAATGTTCCAAATATGGAAGAAAGGAATGATACAAACAGAATGGAGGAGTGGTACAGACCATTCACAATGTCCTATAGGAAAGAAACTGACCGAGTGGAAATGATATACGCCGTGGAACGTATCGCGGCCATTGCTGAAGATAGACCTATGTTAAAGGAAGCCACATTCGTTCTTAGGAAGACAGGGACGAACTTCACCAGATTTCCAAAACATGGAGGAAAATTGGACCTATGTTCGTTTACGCCACGACAACTTGATGGATCACCTGAATGGATGAAGGCGGACATCAACGACATCTTCCATTGGGCATGGAGTGTACCAGGAAATACTACGACCACCAACCCAAGTGCCCACGGAGCCGCCTGCCTTTATGGGAGTCCAACTAAGGAGGAACGAGCCCCTACACCTACGGGATGACGGATCAATAATAAGGGAAGAGCCTATGGAAGAAGATGAAGAGAGTGAAGATTCAGAAGAAGATCCAGAGGAAGAAAATGAAGCAGGACCGGAAGAAGGAAACCAGACCACTGTTGGAGACGAAGAACCCCGTAACAGCACTGAGGAAAGGATCATCCGCTACTTAATGGGACGATAGACTCAGAGAAGGCAAGAACCAAACTCGGCCATGAATACAACAGTGCTCCACTCGATGAGAACAATAGCATGGAGACGGATGGAGCCGTTACTTGGAGAACCATTCATGACATAGTACCAGAGATGACTAGAGATGAGCTAACCGACGTACACGAAAGATCCAGAGAGGCAGCCCGGAAGAGGAGGAAATATTTCAACCAATTCATGAGGGACTGGAACCCAGGATCATCCAGCAGCAACCCGGGAGATGCGCCCGAAAAATGAAGAAAGGAGGAAAAGAAAGGAGCATATCCCTAGAAGTCCAGCTTAGATTTTGTAATCATAGACTAGATCCATGATCTTAGTCTATCTTTTAATTTTCGGAACAATGTTTGTTATTTCTATGTAATTTTCTTTTGTGATTTATCTTATTTTTGATTTCGTGTATGAACTTTATTTCTATGATGATGCTCTAAGTTTGATTTCAGAAATTGCTCTGATTTAAATTCCGTTAGCCTTTATGCATATTTAAAATTTCCGTCATATTCACCAATTTCCGGCAAAAATTTAATTAAGTTATCAAAACTTCACAAACCTGACTTAGAAAAGTTTAAAACAGCCGAAATAGAAGTAGACGAAGGGAGGAACAAAGCACCTCTAACCAACCAGACATAGAAGCAGACCAACCTGCTATCTAAGGAGCTGCCGCACCCCAAATGGACTTACACGCCACGTTAGGACACCTAACCCACGTATTAGAAGAAATTAGGAAAAACATGCCAACACAGGCGCCCGTACCAGAGGCAACACCAGCAACAGCATCAGCGACAGCCCCAGTGTCTATACCAACCCCACCATCACAACAAGCTTCAACAGAGGCATCTGTGCACATGAACATGCATATCCAAAGTACACCTATACCTCCATCTCCACCGCCAAGACCATATAAAAGCATGTTACCTAACTTCATCAAAAGCAACCGCTATTTTGAAGGAGCTTATGACAAGCCAGAAGAGGCAGAAGATTGGTTATCTCAAATAGAGATGTCCTTTGATGCATATGAAGTTTCGCTCCATTTGCAAATCAAGTATGGAACATTCATGCTTCGTCTAAACGCTAAGATATGGTGGGAGTCAAGGAAAAGAGATCTAATGACTCCAATCACTTGGGAAATGTTTAGACATGAGTTTTTGGAAAATTATTTCCCAGGAAGTTTACGAGTAAGGTATAGTGCGGACTTCTTGCAAATTGCTCAAAAGGAAGAACAATCGAACAATATGAGACTGAGTTCAGTAGATTGTTGCAATATGCACCTGACTCCTACAAGTACAGTGAGGAATTGAAAAGACAAGTCTTTATAAGAGGATTAGATGAAGACTTAAGGATGAGGTTGGAAGAATTCGACATAAGGAATTTTCGAGAATTGGTGGAAAGAGCTCGGATCGTAGAAGGAGCGAGGAGAAGGAGAGAAGAAAGAGAAGAAGAAGAAGAAAGACCCAATCGTTGAGAGAAAGTTTTACGTAGAACCCCATCTCATGCCTCCACCAAAGAAAATCAAGATCTCCAATAATGACAATAGAAGGATCACACCAAGAGATACTAAGTGTTGGAAGTGCAATGGAGCACACTACCCGAAGAAGTGCCCCCAGCTATTTGGAAAGCATTTCTTCTGTGGAAATGCAGACCATAAGATATCAAAATGCCCAAGCAGAGGAGTTAATGCTTGCTATGTCTGCAATCAGAAAGGGCATTTTGCTAACAACTGTCCACAAGGAAGGAATCTTCTGTCAAGATCATCAGAGGAAGTTGTTCCTACAAGAATGGAGAAAGGAAATAGAAGTGGAAGTGAAAGCAGACCAGGATCTACTGCTTCAAAAATTCGAATTTACAACTTGGAGGGACGATGGATAAGTGAAGAAGTGAACAAAGAGAATGGAAACTTGACTGCCTTGGAGTACATTAGAGGCTATAACAGCGATGTGGAACCAGTCAATCCCAACCTTCTTTTATTGATGTTGTTTCTTATTTCAAGTAACAGAGGAATGTAAAGTTTTCTTTATATGAATGAATAGGAGATAATCCCCTATGTGTACATAAGAAGTTTAGTAAATCAAAATGTTTACTCTCTTGAATTCAAAGTGTTACATTCTTTCGGTATCTAGACTACCAATGACAAACATCAACCTAGTTTAAGATAATGCGAAAGAATGATGAAACCCAAGAAAATTGGTCAATCTTTCAACAATGACGTGAGGACATGAAGTCACTTGTGACTCTAAGGAATAATGGAATTAAATAATCTTTTGAATAAGACGTATACCTCTCAAGTAGGACCCCAATAAGAAGACGCAAGGAGAACATAGAAGATTACAAAACAAAAAGGGAATAATTGGCAAATGACTTGCTAACATAAGAAAAGAAGAGACACATTCTTTCAAGTTGATAAAGGAAATTAAATAGCTAAAAAGTGAAGAGAAATCGACCTTTGGAGACATTCATAAGTTTCAATAAGAAGTTTTGAAAAGAATTCTGGATACAGATTTCACTCAGAGAAACATGGAAAATAGACTAATAAGGAAGTTGGAGAAACAACAGCGAGAAAATCGAGACCTTACGAAATGAAGTGTACCATCACGAAATATACCCATCCAGCTTATAATGGAGAAAATCCTAAGCCAACGTGTTAACTTTTGGAAAGGAACAAAGTGAAAACCTTTTAAGGAGCAAACACGTTTTTCTCAAGATTAAGATCTCGATATCACCAACAAAGGATCAAATCAAGAAGGAATGACCCTCGAATTCTTATAACCCCACAAGTTTTAGTAATGCTTTCTGGACTCAAGAGTAGTGATATAGCCTGAAGAAGGAAAGAGGTAATCAAAGAATGTAATCTTAAGTATAGGAAATTAATAAAAAGGAGTTAAAAAGCCAAACCTTGAAGTTCACAACAAGGTTTAAGAGAAGAACCACGTTGGTAGGATATTAAGATCAACCGTATAGAAATAATAAAAGAGCTTAGATAAGAAGATACGAAAGATAAAGAAGGGATATAGGAAGAAAGATGTATTAAAGGAAGCTAAAGGATGATTTAGCATAACTAAGGACAAGGAAGTCAATAAGAAAGAATCATGAGTACGGTTCATAATTTGGGATCAACAACATATCCAAGAAGAACTCAAATATACCAAAGTTCAAGGGACGTTAGAAGAAGTGAAATATGATAAAGAGATGAAAACATCAGAGAACAGAAGGACCTACAAGGACTCAGTAATGTTAGGATAAGAAAACAGAATTAACCCCCTCACAAATTTTGGATTTCTCACTTTGTTAGCAAAAAGGCAAAGACCTTGGAGGAATAATTAAAGTGTCTCACGAGATGATAAAAGCACAAGGTAGAGATAAGGACTAATCAAAAAGGATGAACATTAGAAATTTCAAAATAGAAAATCATGTGCGTTTAAGGGTAGGAAGTAGTTACCACACAATTTTTTGAGAAGTAATAAGACAAGAAGGAAGTTTAGATTATTTGGAGATGTACGACAATTTCCCATTTAACAAAAGGTTGAGGAATCAAGTTATAGGGATAAAAGTTAATGTTTTTAAAGGAGAATTTTCCTATGAAGATATACCCAATACCGATATTTATCCACAAGAGTTCAGAGGATAAAAATGAGGAAATCAATTAAAGAGATCTTTTTGAAGAATGACGCATAACCTAAGTAACCAAGTTTGGTTAGAACCACAAGTAGGAATTTCCAAGTTTTGAGGACAAAACTTTCTTTAAGGGGGGCAGGTTGTAAACCTCCAAATTTTCGGAATCGGTTTAGTATAAAACCCTAAACCGAAAGTCAAACGGAACCCTAAAGGTCAACAAAACCCTAGTTTACCGTATCCAACTAAATCCGGCATTGCCGTTTTCTTTGGCCCTAGAAAACGAAGTTGGGATAATCAGCTAGAATAGTTCGTAATAACCATAGGTTTTATAAAAATTTTAGTTTCGCAAAATTCGGGTGTCCTTCGAACCCGATCGGACACAGTTCTCAAAAAACGTGCCCGGAAGCCCGGAATAGTAAAAATATTCTGAATACACCGTTAGACTCGTAAAAATATAAGTTTTCCAAAAATATCAGTTTCGTAATTTTTGAATAAGTAAAAATAATAGATATAGCTATTATGTGCGTATTTTCTTACTACCGGTACTTTAATTGTCATATCTACTTTACATTATACTATTCATTACTATTCTACACTATTCTTTTATTCTACTTTTTCTTACACCTATTCTTACACTCTACATAACCTATAAACTTAACTTTTTACCTTTCCCATAACTTTATATCACATCTACTTTACATATTACATCTTTTATTTTTCCAAAAAGTCAAAAAAATAAATCAAATACCCCTCCCCCATGCATGGCCGGCGCCCCCCTCTCTCAATGCCCTCAAATTGTTTTAATTTTACTTTATTTTAATCACACGAAAATCACTCCTCATTTTCCTATAAATACCCCCCTTCTCTTTTACTTCTTTCACACCACTTCTACACAAAAAATTACTCTCTCAAAATCTCTCAAGAATTTCTCTCCAAGAAGTTCTTTCAAGAAGTCCTCTTTAGCTCATCTCCTTTAGGTAAAAATTCTTCAAGAAGTTTCCATGTTCATCTACTTAGTATGAATTTAATGTGTGTTTTCTAAAACCATGAAGATTAAGAAAACAACAATAGGTTCATACTTTGTTTTTGTCCATAATCATAATTCCTTTATGTTCATGTTTCTTTTATATTCATCTCTTATGTTCATTTATGTCTCTTTTATGTTCATAACTATCTACTATATCTATATAGCTATATATACTATTTAGAGCATATAAGCTCATGATCTTGCAATTTATTTACTTCAATGCATTTTATTTATTCCAAGTTGTTTTTAAGACTAGTCTTTAGTCTTAGACTTGTCCTCATCAAGTCAAAACAAGTTTTTCTTCCTTTCATTTTATTTCATTATGGGACTAGTTTACTTCTTAGTCCCGGGAGCCTTGAAAAAGCTAAGACTCCAATACTTGACTTTATTATCTATGTTATTTTGTCTATTATTATCCTCATAATCATGTTCATTTAGATTGTTGTCCAAAAATTTTATTTTCTAAAGATAATTAAACAAAAGAAGGATTTTGTCACTTGAAAATAAGTTCATGAAGCATAAAAATATATAAGATAACAAAATAAACTCAATCATTTTCATGATACAAAAAGAACTCACTATAATTTTATAACTACTTTTGCTTTGAAAAGCTACTAAAATCTTTATTATTCCACCTTGTTTTTCAAAAGAAAATATTTTGTTGATAAAAAAAATGGTTCTTTTCATAAAAAGATAAATAAGATGAATGGCTAAGGAATTTTTTTTCAAGAAAAGACCTTTACAAATAGGAAAAGGAAATCTATGATTTGAAAACAAAAATAAAGTTATTCCTTTTCAAAGAGGAAATAATAATATTTTAGATACTAGTTTTCTACAAAAAGTTCTTAATTATTCCACATTATTTTTGTAAAGAAAACAAATTTTCATGCATGGATGACTTTATGAAAAACATAAGATATAAGAAAAGAATGAGAAATTTCAAGTAAAGATTTTTGCAAAAACAAATGAACAAAGGAATTTGCGCAAGAAGAATGAATATGAAGAAAAGCATATTTCTTAAAAGACTTCAAAATAATATTAGAGTAACTTAGAAAGTGAAAAATTTTATTCTCAAAAGATTACTTGGAAAGAGATAAATAAAACCAACATAAAACGTTTTTAGAAAACAAGGAAAGCAAGGTATTCATTTCAAAGAAATTTACAAAAACAATTTCTGAAAAGCTTCAACCCGACATTGTTTTACCTAAGAAAAAAAAATAATTGGACAACAAGACACTTGAGCATGCTTAAATATGAGTTATATAGTTATAAAAAGAGAATTTTTCAACTATATAGATAAATAAGTATTTATCAAACAAATTTTGATTTCTTGAACCAAAGTTGTTTTTACTTGGAAATCCGTGGTGAATTTTGTCGCTACTTTTTCAGAGCCTATATGGCCTTGTTTGTTGAATACAATTTTGGAAATGGGTAGATCTTTTCGAGTAGGTAGAAATCGGTATATTATATGCGCGATTCCGAGTTAAAATGACCAAGTCATGGCCATTTTAAGTTAGAACATTCTTTCATACGAACTTTGACGTTCTTTGACATTGTTTTGTCAAAAATTCAAGAAAATCATCAAGAAAAACTCATTATGGGTATCTTCTTTGGTTAGGTGACCCCGAGGAAGGATTCCTTTACCTCGAGAACTACTCATCCGCTCAGAGGAATAGACGACAATGGCATCGTGAGCTTATTTCCATTAAATGCTATACTTGTTGTGCTTGTAAATTAGTTGCACTAGAATTAGGAAAAGATAAACCGATACGCATGTAAAATAATTTCCTTGAAAGAATTCTAAGAATATCCAAGCTAGAATTGTTCTAAGTGATTGTTTTAGTTTAATATTGATTTGTGTGAAATTCCTTGATCGCCATAAAGTTGAAATTAATTATGTTATGACTTTATAAATTAATGAACTCATGCATACCACGAAGTGAGTCACATTGCATTGTTGGGTTATTATCCTTGGGTGAAAAGGATAATAAGCTCATGTCGAAAGCAACACTTGGCGGGAGATCCGAAAGCGATTGCTTGGCGGCTTAATGGAATATGCTTGGCGGTAGATCCGAAAGCAAGGTCAATCAAGTAGAATCGGAATGCTCGACGATGTGTGCTCGTGAGCAAGAAAACTTTTTAATTAAAACTACTTGAATTGAGGTTACGTATCACCAAACCCCGAATGGAGGGCGTAAATCCATTCAACATATAGTTCCCGGAAAACTATATGCTTGTTTGCCCACGTGCTTGTGCATTACATTTGTTTGATTAAATCAACTTGATTGAATCTTGTTACAATAAGTTATTTATGGAAATAGTTCTCACTAAGCCTATTAGCTTATACCCCGATAGATATCTTTTGCAGTTTCCTTACTTATGGTTAAGGCCACGTGGACCATGCGGACAGGTATATTCTTTTTGAGTAATAGAAATTTAGATAAAAGTGTAGTATTTTAGTATGATGTATAATTGCTCAGGAAATAGATTAGTAAACAAAGGAATTGTCCCTAAGTTTGAAAAATCATTGATACGAATAAATGATTATTATGAATCCTCTTATCTTAAATGTGTTATTCATATCTTCTTAAACTTCATATTTCCACATATGGTCCTCTGAAGTTATGAAAGTACGCCTTACACTTAATATAAAAGCTTTTGGGAATGGCTAAGGGTGTCATACTTAAGCTTTGATATTGAGTGTGGCGGACTGTCACGTTTAGGGTACCCGTTGGGGCGTGACAGCATATGTTTAAATGATTGCATTACATATGATTTGTTAATAAACTTACTTGATGTGTAATATGTCTGGTAATTCACTAAGCCGTGGTTTCGCTCACACTCCAATAGTTCTTTCAGCGTTACGCTTCGATCTTGGCTAGTTACTTCAAGGAGTCTGGCTCCGGTAAGGGTTTAGAAGCTGGATGCCTTTAGTTCAAATCAAAATGAGTTGTTTTCTATATTTAGAATAGCATAGCTAGTAATAGCTTATTAGTTATGCACTTGAGGATATATGAGAAGATTACTTGATTTGTAATATTATAAGATACTTTTATGGCAGTTATTTACTAATTTATGTCTTATGTATTTATCCTTTCTTATCAAAACAACTAAAAGATTCTATATAATTAAAATATGTCATTCTCATAAGGTAAACTAGTAATAGTATTCAAGTATATCTTGTTTGCTACTACTAGGTTACCCTCGGGGCTTGACAGATGTCATTACTTATATGGACAAAAATGTGAAATATATATAGATCACAAGAGTTTGAAGTATATATTTACACAGAAGGAGTTAAACATGAGGCAATGCAAATGGTTAGAATTGATTAAAGATTATGATTCAACTATCAATTATCACCTTGGTAAAGTAAAAGTTGTGGCTGATGCATTAAGTCGGAAGAATTATGGAGAAGTAGCTTCAATGTTGACTAATAAAAAAGAACTCATTAAAGAATTTGAGAGATTAAACTTGAAATTTTCAATACAAGGTTTAGAAGCTAAACTTGGGAACTTGATCTTGGAACCTTGTCACACCCCAGAGGGCTATCCTAAACATAATAGTCCGCCACATGCCATATAAGACTCTCGAATTACTATCCGAGTCCTTCGGGAGTCTTGTATAGATGTAAGACGTCCCTTTACGACAATAGAATACTCTATTCAATAGAGTTAAGAAGTTTAATGCGGCATTCCGTAGCCTTAGATAATAAATCAAAACACATACATAAAAGTTACAAAGTCTAAGGGGTATTCCCCCGCAAAAGAATATTAAAGGTCCATTACAGTCATCTAGAGTCTTTTCGGTTTCCTGTGGAAGTCTAAACAAAACTGAATACAACTTTTAAAGGAAACGCCTAGCTCCTGTACCTGAGCTGTAGCCTGCCTTGGCCTAAGCCAAATGAACTCGTGCTGCAACAAGTAAAAACTATAGGGGCGTAAGCTACACTAGCTTAGTGAGTGAAAACTTTCATATCGCAATTAAAACATAACATTCAAGCAAGTGATTAATCAGTCAAATGAAATGCATCAAACACGTGAATTCAATAAACATATGACCAGCCGGAGATCATATGTGGATGGACTTGCGCCCTTCATCCCGGGTTAATAGATTAACGAATCCTGCGGTACGATGCCGTTTATGCTCCTGGTCAACCAACTTATATATTCGTTTTATGGATCACGATTAATTAACTATATTCATTTTATGGATCACGATTAACCAACTATATTCGTTTTATGGATCACGAAAAACCAACAAATGCTAATGCTCCATCCCCATCATGATATAAATGAGTTCAAGTTTATCTTTGATGTCTGATAATCAATTAGACCAATTCTTTTAAGTGATCAAGCGATACTTGCAGACAATCAATTCTAGCTCCTCTTCATACAAGCAATGAGTTATCACCCGGCTTCGATATTCTTTAAATTCAACTTCACAAAACAACAGCAGACAAATATAATTCCCAAGTAATCCCATCATGCATATCCATTTTTGTGTTTGCTAAGTAACTATTGCAACTATCATTACAATCACAAGCAATAATTGAAATTGGAAGTGATACTCATTCGGCCATGGTACGCCGGTCTCTTAGTAGTAATAATCGGGTGGTAGGGACTCATCGGTCTCGGGATCACCTAACAAATAAGAATACCCTAATGACAACTTCATTACTTAACTAGTCCAAAATATGTATCAAAACTAAAGAAAATCGTGATTCTCGCTATTTGCGGAATTTCCAACTTAAAACAGCCATAACTTGGCCATTTTAACTCGGAACTTTGTAAATTTTATATCGATTTCTATCTACTTGAAAAGATCTATCTATTTCTAATATTATTTTCAAGTTTTGAAAACATTTAGGTTACGGAACATAGGGATCAGATCTGATCAGTAACCTCTTCCATTTCCGAAAAATTGTTTTGCACTTGCTTAAAATGTATCTAGTTGATGATTCAAGTATATATAAAATATGAATGAGTTCCTATCATGAATGGCATGTGATGAGTCCAATGTATGCATGATCTTGGTGATTTTTGATAATGAAACTTTGAGAACTCCTAAATCTTACAAGACTCCAACAATAACCACTTCTTGAAAATCCAATTTTTCCAATTTGACATCTCACTAGTGTTTTGGAATTTCATTCTTATAATTTCCTTGTTATCCAAAAAAAATGAGTCTTCATCATCTATACTATCCAAGACCTCATTTCTACATAAAAATTTACATTTTTCACTTTGCAAATATGTTTTTAGATAGGCTTTTCTCAAAAATCCGAATTTTAGAAAATTCACTTTTTGAATAATTCCTTTGAGAAAACTTGTGTAATGCATCAAAATTTAAGGCTTTACTATATCTACTACCTAAAGACTTCATTTAACACATAAAACATTCATTTTGAGCTTGAATACTAGGTGTTTACATAGGCATCATCCAAAGTTACGAATTTTATCAGTTGAACATTAACTCAAAATTTTCCATCATGATTCCACTACTTGTTTTACACATTACTCATATCCAAACTCATTTCAACTTATAAAAATAATTACTTAATGATACCTATTACTTATACCCTTCATTTTTCACATAAAATATGAGTTTCAAGGTGGTTACAAGGGTTTTTAAAATAGGTCTTGAAAATCATACGAATTTTCTTTTGAACATTTCTAACAAAAACCTTTTCTTTTTAAGTTCTTTGTCTCATCTTCATAAAGATTTACCAATTATCACATTTATATATACAAGACTAAACCTTTATGAACATTAATGCATGAAAACACAAAATATCCATATGAACATGAATGTCAGGAAAAATATGGGTGTCTAAATGCTAGATCTACTACTTATAGTGCATAAAAAATGAGTTTAAAGGCATGAACACATATTTTCTATGCAAGATCTCTACTTTTACATGCATGAACATGATAATATTTCAACAAAAGCTCATTAAACACAAGATCTACTCTTGTGATGGCTCGATATTCATGTATTAGTGTTTTCTTATCCCTAGCATTTGCTCATGGGGATTTAAAGTGAAAAACACACATGAATAATCTTGCCATTACAAGATCGAGTAGTAATAAAGCTTAAAAATATCACCTAAGGAAAGATTTGATGAAGAAATGGAGAAGAAATGAACTTGAAGTGAGTGTGTGTGAGGGGGGTTGTAGCTCACGGCACAAAGGAGAGAAAAGAGAGAGTTTTACACTTTGTAAAAATTTTGAAAGAGTAGAAATGAAGAGAGAGAATGAAAATGAGTTTATATATTAAGTATATTAGGGTTTATTTGTATTAATAAAAGAAGAAAATAAATCAAATAGAGGGTGAAATTGGTGGGTGTGTGTTGGGGGGGGGGGGGGGGGGGGGGGTGGGGTATATGCCGGTCACTAGAGAGGGACAGAGAGGGGGTGAGTTGATTTTATTTAAATTTGTAATTTATGTAATAAAGTGTAATAAATGTAATAATTTAGTAAGAAACAAAATTGTCTTGGAAAAGAAAATATAATGAGTAGTTGTAAGGACGTAAGACTAGGGCATGGGTAGTGTGTAGTGTAGGTTGTACTTGTGAACAGTGGTAAATAGTAGATAAGACATCTACTTTACCGGTAGTAAGAAAAATACGGGAAAAAGGCTATAACTGTAATTTTCATAGCCCGAAAAATTATAAAATTTATATTTTTGAAATCTTTATAAAATTTTGGTTCCAATGAATATTCCAGAATTTTTTTTTGAGTTTCTAGTCCTGGGGCTCGCTTTTCCGTAAAGGAGCTCGAGAAGGCCCGGAATAGAAATTTTTCTGAAATTAAAACTTGCTAAGGTTTGAAATATACTTTAAAACAATAATTCACATTAATTTATTTTATAAAACTTCTTTTGATATGAAACCGAAGAAAAGCTGGATCTAGGGTTTGTAAGCTCCTCCCACTAAGCTTGAACTAGACCGATTTAGGGTTTTGCTTTTCGGTTTTCGAAGTTTACTTGACTATTAGGAAAACCAGGGTTTACAAACCTACTCCACTTCAAAAAATCAATGAAGCTTAAAACGAAGACCCAGAATTCCAAGAAATTAAGCAAGGAATATTACAATGAAAATATAAGGATTTTCATGTGGACGAAGAAGGAGTGTTGAGAATGAACAAGAGATTGTGTATGCCTCTCAATGCAAGCTTGAGGAAGGAATTAATGCATGAAACACATTATTCTAGATATTCTATACATCCAGGAGAAACAAAGACATACCAAGAGTCGAAAAATGCATATTGGTGGAATGGAATGAAAAAGGATGTTGTAGAATTTGTTGCTAAGTGTGAGGTATGTTAAAGGGTAAAAGCTGAATACCAAAGGCCAGGTGGATTATTGAAACCATTGCCAATTCTAGAATAGAAATGAGATCAAATTTCCATGGATTTTATATGTTCAGTACCTAAGACAAATGCAGGATATGATGCTGTTTGGGTCATTATGGATAAACTCACCAAATCAGCTCATTTCTCGCCAATCAACATTGCATATCCATTGGTAAAGTTGGTACAGATATACTTGAAGGAAATTGTGAGACTACATGGTGTACCTACGGGTATAGTGTCAAATCGAGACCCATGATTTGTTTTTAGATTTTGGTAAGGATTGCAAAAAGCTTTGGGAAAACAATTAAAGTTTAGTACTGCATATCATCCTCAAACTAATGGATAGACGAAAAGGACCATTCAGACATTAGAAGATATGCTAAGATCATGTATCTTAGAATTTAAAGGGAATTGGGATCAACACTTAACATTAGTGAAATTTGTGTACGATAACAGGTATCACTAAAGTATTGAGATGCCACCATATGAAGCATTATATGGTAGGAAATGTAGATCATCGTTGTTTTGGGATAACTTGGAGAAAGTAATGGTTGAACATGAATTGGTACAAGAAACAATTAATAAAGTTACTGTGATAAAGCGGAAAATGAAAGAGCTGGGCAAACTTGAGAAGAAGAGAATTGGAGTTTACTGAAGGAGATCATGTTTATCTGAAGATAAGTTCGATCAAAAGTCTTTATAGTGGACAAACAAAAGGAAAACTAAGTCCTAGATATATTGGACCATTTGAGATATTGGAAAGAGTTAGAAATCTGGCATATCTCTAGCATTGCCACCAAATTTATCCAGTCTATATAATGTTTTTCATGTGTGATACTAAAAAAATATGAACCAGATCCAAATAAAGTGGTTGAGTTGGAACCAATTGATTTGAAGGAGAACCTAACACGTCCTGTTCGAATATTGGACACTAAAGTACAAAGTCTTAGAAATAAAGTGATTCGCTATGTTAAAGTGTTATGGGATCCCTGAACAGAAGAAATGACATGGGAACTGGAGGATGAGATCAAGAAAAGCAATCCTCATCTTTTTGAGACTTGAGGTACGCATGTAAGCTTTGGGGACTGAAATACCCGAAAATCTTATTTGAGTTAATTAGATATTATTAGATAATTAATATAAAAATGCAAGTGACTTTGAATTTTAACTTAAATTTGATTTATAAATTGATTTTAAATGATTTAGTTAGTGGAGTTTTGTAAAATGTAGGATATTATTAGATAGTTTAACATAATTAAATTAGAAAATGAATTTAATTGAAAATAGAGATTTCAATACCTTAAATACTCAATTTAATCCATTAAACTACTTCAATCACATATTTCAACAAATTCGAACTTATTTAATACCTTCTAATTATTAAATTAAATTCCATTTGTCAAGTCCAATCGCGTAAACCCTAAATCGTTAGTTTAGCTATTTGAGCCAAAATTCTAACACCATAAATCTTAGAAATTTAAAACTAAATAATTCCTTTTAAATATCAAATTCCTAAAGCCCTAAAATTCTAAATTCAAATATGATATCAAGTTTTCTTCAATTAAAATTCCTAAAATTTCTAAATTCAATTAGCCAATTATCTTTCTTCTTTCCCAATTTCCATCCTACGTATCTAAAAGCCCATGACCTAAAACCCTAATTCTCATCTAAAACCCTAAACCCATTAGCAACAAAACCAAGCCCATAAGCTTAAGAGATCAAGCCCATTAAACCATGAAAACATGAAATTATCATACACACACACATCCAATAAAAACCTAATGTTTAGAAATATCCAACATGTAAAATGACCGAAATGACCTTAACCAACTCTTGAAGTTTCTACACTTAGGAAAAAGACAAAAACACCCTCAATTAATTAAGCTAAAGTACCTATATGCCCCTAAACCCTAGGAATTCTACACAAATCTACAAATACTATAAAAACCCACCTTAGGAAGTAACCCCACCCATTTTACATGAATTTTGCAGCAATTATCTCCCCGTTCACTCTTAAAAGCTTCCTAAAAAACACTCCAAAAATACACAACAAAGTCCTCTTCAACATCAACACCCATAAAGTAAAGTATTACTCAAGTTTATGCCTCTTAACATCCTCTTTTGTTTCATTAATCTAAGTTATATTCCAATCAATTCTTAGGCGAAATTAAAGGCAAGAAACAAGGTTGAAGTTACGAAAAATAAGCTTGAAGAAGTTCCATCAATCCTTGAGTGATAGAAGTGGTAGTGGGGCAACTATTTGGTTGATTTTCTAATCCAAGTAAGTAATTGTAATTAGTATATTTCATTATGTTGTTGACACATATATTCATGTAAATTACTAAATGATAACTTAGATTCAAGTATAGATTACTATATGCATGCTTAAAAATCGAGATGAGCATGTATGGGTGTCTTGATATATGTTGGAATTGGGTATGTTGTGTTGATTGTGATGATTTGAGATGTGATTTGTAATTTTGATTGTAAAATATAAATCTATGTGTGAACTCAATGAAATAAAATAGAAGAAACATGTTTTAGATGAATTCAATATGCTTAAAGATCAATTTATATGCATATATATTAAATATGGACAGCTTGGATTACAAAATTTAAATAAAATACTAAATGAACTTATTTTTGGATGAAATTTATAAAAGTGATAGTTTAACATGTCTATATACAAAATGGAAATTTTGGTGATTTTTGAAATACATTTACTATTTTTAAAAATTAAATTACAAAATACAAAAATAGGGCAAAACAATATTTCAACCAGCAATAGTGGCGTGAATTTATATGGCCAAACCAGTGACTTTTTCTTCTTCTTTTTGGGTAAAACTTTAACGTTTTGAAAGCTCAAGAAGTCGACTTTAATTTGGTGTAAAGAACCGATCGGGTTAATGGTCGAAATTGATCGAACCGATCGGTCGTCGCTGGCTATGCCTTGCTCTGAACATTTTGAATCAATTAAAATTAAAACCATAAAACTAATTAATTTAGACTAAATGACCTTATAAACATATACATATATGTGTTAAGAAGTTTACATAAAAATTTGAGCTCAAGAACCCGAGTTTAAGATAGTGAATTGAATTATTAAAGTTAGAGTGCACACTAGTTTTCAAATAAATATAAAATAAATATAAATAATGTGTTCAAATATTAAAATACAAATTTTAAGATAGATAATTAATTATTTTGATTATAGGAATTTATAGGAATAAATGTGGTATTTTAACATAATATAAACATAATAGGAAACTACTTTAAATTCCAAAACATATTTAGATAAAATATATTATAAATCATATAAATAAAATAATTATATTTTAAATGATTTATTTTACTAAATAAAATTTTATTAAATTTAACATAGGACATGTTATTGAAAATTTCCATTTTAATGACCTAATTACTATAAAATGGGTTTATAGACTAAGTTAGATATAGCATAAACTTGATTGATTAATTCTATTCAACTTGGCTAAACTAAGCTAATATAGATTTATTAACCAATATTGGCTTTGTAAACTCTTCCAAGACCAGCTGCTGACCTAAATCGTAAACTCTTATATGATCAAATTAACTGATAATTGACTTAGAGATAATTGTAATATGATAAACCATGAATAATAAGAGGAGTATGTTGCCTCAAATGCATATTTGCTAGAAAACTAAATAGTTAATATGAGTTTGATATAAGTTGATAATTGATTCAAATGTTTATATGAATTAATCTTTGAAGCAGATATTTGTTAAGAGTCTGCATTCTGCTTTATCTTTTGGTCTATCTTCTGATTGTTCAGAGCACAGATTTTATACCAGGTACGCAATGACTTATGTGTTACGTGCTAGGGTAGGCATGCTAAATGAATTAATACTTAAAGACGACCTTAATAATTGCTTGTTGCTTGTGCATGGCTATTTTTTAGACCTAACCCGATGGGCGGCAACCTTGCTAGGCGGAGCCAGCAAGGTAGTTAGGCGCTTAGGCCATCATGGGTGGCTCGGCGGGTAGCTGATGGAGGGAACGGTAGCGGGATAACGTCTATGTGGATCGGAGAGAAGTAATGTAGTGTGGTTCATGTTTATGGGATCGGTTGAGCTACACTATATTATAGACAATGATGGGTAGAGATGCGTAATGGTTGTAACCTTGAGATGAGGCTATTACTTAGAGAGGTAGGAGATATAGGTATTCAAGCTGCCTATATCAACCCCCTGAGCAGTAACTGCTACTCAGGACCCCCAGGTTCCCAGCGTGTTGCCGGAGTGTGAGCACTCCACTGTTGTTTGTCGCACTTTAATTTAAAGATATAAACTATTGGTTGTTGCATTGCATTTAGAATAATCATGTATGCCCATCTCATGTGTGCTTGTGTTGCTGTTGTACTGGGCTTCGGCAAATTCCTCTCTTTTTCAGGTGTTGATGATTACGATGATGATGATGACACCTATGATTATATGGGGTACGATACGGATTTTGAGAAGTTTCTCGATGAATTGAGTGATCAGGACCTACTAGATTATTATCTTATTTCTATTTTATAAATTTCATTATCAAACTTATGTTTTGATGAGGGCCTATCTGCGAGCCCATGGTTTGTACTTGAGTTACTTGATACTCTCTGTTTAAAATATTTGATGATATGGATCTTATGTACACATTGATATACTCTCTGAAGTAACTTAATCGGAAAGTGTTTTGAAATATTTATTTTCTACTGCAAAAATTTTCAATTGTTTTCATAAACTAATTCAATGATTTCAGAATCTAAAATTTTTTTAGCAACAATCACGATAAAGTGTAGACTAGGTTAGCCTTAGCGTATAATGCTTAGGCATTATGTGTGGCGGACTGGACACGCCTTGGATCAATTCAGGGCGTGACAGAGACAAAGCTTATCTTAAGGGGGAGAGAATGTAAAACCCGAGATTTTTCATACAAGTAGAAATGAATAGAAATACAAATATAAAAGATAGAAAATTAATATAAGATTTAACAAAGACCTTAGAATAAAATCACAAGTAGTTATGAACCTATATATATATATATATATATATAAACCCTAAAACAAAGTCTTATAGATAGTCACAAATACCAAAGTTAAGATTTCACAACTAATATCGAAAATCTAAAATATAGAAATAATTTAAATAAGATTTCAAGAGTGTTAGGAAGTCAATAATCAATAAAGCTTATAGTTAAAAAAACAGTAATTTAAGGATAAACCATTAGGATTATAAATACATAATAAGAACAAAAACAAATCCATAACTCACAATCTAGACTTCAAATAAATATTTAGATCACATTATTGCTCTAGTTAGGGAATTCTAAAGCTATTAGCGACTGAAACGAAAATTAACCTATTAAGTTTAGAAAGCCCAAATAGGGTGAGATAAAACCCTAATCATGTAAATTTTAAACTTAAGTTTGAACCCAATAATAACTTAGAAAATATGTTGACGCTTTAAATAAATTTTTGGAGACAAAACTCCTAAATAATTAACATATGTATACCTGTTTTACTTAATAAACTATTTTAAAACTAAGATAACTAATTAAATAAATAATATTATATTAATTTTTGCACAAATTAGGTGCAACTTATACCAAATATACGACTGTAACTTTCTTGAATTTCTTCAGCCGAAATCTCCATCCAAGTTGCTCAACTTGTTCATAATGAAGTCAGTAATTCAACATACAATAACTAATCAAAACAAACCAAAGCAGCAGCTCATTAAATGCAAGGAGCCCATGCAAATTAAGATTGATTACATTAGAGTATTCTTCCATTTTCAGCTAAGGAGGTTGCTGCTTCATCTTGTATATATATACATTCATTAAGATACAAACAAGATTCTTAATTTACACTAAAACATCTGTCACACCTCGAAGGGTACCCTAAAAGTGGCAGTCCGCCGTACACAATATTAAAGCCTAAGAATGACCACCTCAGTCACGCGAAGGCTTCCATACTATGTACAAGGCGTCTAACACATAAAGGAGACACATCAGAATGATACATTTTATGTTGATACAATTGAGTAACAATGTAAAGGAAATACAATTTACTATACTTCAGATACAAAACACTATACTTCAAAATACAAATCGTTCAACTCCAATTACATTCATCCACAGACTTCCCTACATAAACTATTACGAGACAAATCATAAAACTAGCTGATAACTTCAAACATTCGTCTTCTTTGTCGAAATCCCGGAGTCATTCCCGGCTCCAACCAATTCGGTCCCCACTTTGCATTCTTGAAATAACCTGTTTATTTAAACAACTATTGGGGTATAAGCTACACTAGCTTAGTGAGAATTTCCTTAGTTTCGTACCATAACAAGCAAGATAAAATCAATCATATGCTATGCATGAACAAACACGTGAGCAAGCAATTATGCATGGGCATCCGGAACCCACACACAGAACGGATTTACGCCCTCCTTATCTTGGGTTAGGAATGGTATTAAGTCTACACGACCGCATCTAGTCCCCAAGCCCTCGGCTCTTAGCAATCGACTCGGCTAGGCTCATCCAAGAATGCATCCACATGCGCCTTAGTACCCCTGAATGAGCTCTGGCACCGGGTTCGTTATCCAAACGAGTCATCCACAAACCATACCGATCGACCTGTAGAGGAGTAGCATGCTACCAAATGCAATATGTCCAATGCGATACATGATCAATTTAATTTTCGCTTAGGTCGAAATATTTATACATTCTTTAGAGTGACCAGCCAATATCATACACATAATAGAAATAATATGAACAGTGCAGTTATCCAATCAAATCGTGGTTTCGATATGCTTTATATCCTTTGGCATACATTCATCACAGCCTCATCGTATATCCCATCCCCATTCATATTGATTTTTATCTTGTTCCTATAATCTAATGCAACTAACTACAAGCACAATCACGGTAACAAAACAAGGAGAAAACTCACTCGGCCATTGGATCTCTGGTCTTCTAGTAATAATAATTCGGTATCAAGGAATCGTCGATCTCGGGATCTCCTAAAAAGGAAGAAATACCCTAATAAGTATTTCAACTCAAACTAATCTAAACGATCTTATACGAACTATCAAATTCGTAATTCTCATCCTAAGCGGGAATTCCAACTTAAAACGGCCATAACTTGGTCATTTTAACTCGGAATCTCGCAAATTATATATCTATTTCTATCTACTTCGAAAGATATATCTATTTATAATATATTTTCAAGTTTTGAAAACTTTGAAGCTTCGAAAAGTTGGATCAGATTAGGGCAGCAACAATTTTCAACTTCCGAAAAGTAGTTTTGTAAATATTTGTAATGTTCCTACTATATAGATTAGCTATGCATGCAATATGAATGATTTCCTAACATGAATGACATGAGATGAGCTTAATGTATGCATGATCTTGATGATTTTTGCTAAAAGGAAATTTTATAACATTTTATCTTGCAAGACCATAATAACAACTACTTATGAAAAATCTAGTTTTCCAATCTTTGATCATTTCCATTTGTTTTGGATTTATTACTTAAGAAAATATGATTATTTTTGTCAAAATTGAGTCTTCATTATATATATCACTTATGACCTTCATTTCTACATAAAAATTTCCATTTTACACTTTGTAAACATGTTTTCACATATGATTTACTCAAAAATCCGAATTTTAGAAAATTCACTTTTTGAATGATTACTTTGGGAAAAACTTGTTTAATGCATTAAAATTTAAGGCTTCACTATATCAATTACCTAAGGACTTCATTTAACACATAAAACATTCATTTTGAGGTTGAATACTAGGTGTTATGCCTTCCTTCAAAATTACGAATTTCACAAATTGACTACTAACTCAAAATTTTCCATCTTGCTTCTACTTCTTGTTTTACACTTTAATCTCATCAAAACTCCTTTCAACTTATAAAAATCACAACTTAATGATACCTATTACCTATGTACTTCATTTTTCACATAAAACATGAGTTTTGAGTTGATAAATGGGTTTTAAAAATTGGTCTTGGTTGGCATCCGAATTTACAAAATTCATTTTTGGTTATATCTTTTAATAAAATCTATCTAAGCTCATGAAAATCCATTCCTTATATATCATATCTTAAGAGCCTTTCATTTTTTAAATAAAAACTTCATTTTTGAGTTGGAAAACATGTTTTTAAAATAGGCCTTGGCCAAAATCCGAAAATAGAATTTTTATTTTGAAAATAACTTTTGAAAATCACATTAGATTCTTGTAAAAAAAAGTCTTGATGATATTCATATATTAAGCCTTCATTTTCTTAAGAAAAAATTACACTTTGACACTTGGAAAGTGGTTTTTAAATATTGGTCTTGCCAAAATACGAATTTCACAAATTTTGTTTAAGTTCTAATCTAAGATCTACACATAATATGAACATACACCTAGATGAAACCCATGAAAACAAACTTTAAACTCATATATCTAAACTTTGCTCATCAAAATTACTCATTTATGTTATTTATACCCTAAGCCCTTCATTTTAAATGAAAAAGAAATATTTTGAAGTTGAAAAACCACCTTTCTAACTATGGTTCCATTTTCATCCGAATTTTCAAAATTGATTTTTGTTGAAAACAAAATAGATCTTGGGTTTCCTACAACTTTCCTACCATCATCAAGCTATAGCAAGTTGTTCATGAACATAAACAAAGATCTAATGCGTCTATGAACTCAAAACTTTAGATCTAGTTTTCTAAACTAGTTTTACATGCATGAATCACTAAGATAGACATGTGGATGCTAGATCTATGCATAAATCATAAGGAATAACAAAAATAACAACTTAAATAACAAGATCTATGGCATAAACAAAAATCAAAGCTATAAAAAGTTAGATCTACAATATATATCAACTTTAAACAAGAAAATAATTGAAATACAAGATAATAAAAGTAGAGAAAAGGAGAGTTTCATTTTTGGCAATCATCCTAAGCTTTTAAGCTTATGGAAGGTCATTTGATGCATGAAACCTTCATTATACTTTACCTATATCACCTATGGAGGCTTTGAGATGAAGATTTGCTTAAAAATCTTCAAGAAATATGGGTGGAGGCTCAAGAATGAATTGAGGGCAGCTTGTTTTGTTGAAGAAATAAGAACAAGAAGAAGAAAGAAAGAGAGGAAAATGAGAGAGGAAAGGTTAAAGAATGAAAACGGAAAATGAGTAAATGAAAGAGAGAGAGAAAATGAGTGTATTAAATGAGAAAAAAATAAAACAAGGCAGCCAAGAAGTGTACATGCTGCACGTGAAAGATAAGGAGGAAAGAGAGTGAATTTTGTTGAAATTTGACTCAAATTTGAATTGTATAATTAATGTATAATGTAACTTTTTGAAGAAGGATTGAAATATAATTAATTTTAGTCAAAATAGGAGTAAATTAAAGGACAATGGCAGCCATGAATGAGTCAAAAATCTGCCATGAATTGTGGGATTATGTGTAGAAAGATTGAAGTGAAAAGGAAGTGATATGTGTAAGGTGTACTTGAAGGTATAGGTTGTAAAAGTACTTTATTAATAAAATAAATTAAAATAAAATAAAATTAGAAAATTTATTCCAAATATTTGTAGCAGATTTTTCATAATTAAATTTAAATAATTATTTGAATTATTTTAGTATTTTAACAAATATGTTACCGGTATGATCAAAATACGCGAATATGGGCTATAAATAATATTTTTATAACCCGAAAAATTCAAAAAAAATTATTTTATGAAAATAAAAATATTTTTTAAAATATTTTTCAATTATTAAATTAATTTATTTTATTTTTAGTATCGGGTCTTAAACAGAATTTGATCCCGTAAAGACCCCAAACGAACTAAATTTTAGAAAAACAAAATTTTCTATAACATATAAAATATTTATCTAAAAATATAAGACTTTATAAGAATAATAAAATTTTGTAATGAAATAAAAATGAATAGTGCAAAAGACTAATCAATTACCGGTAATAATGGAAATATGATAAAAAGGTTATAACTGTAACTTTTATAACCCGAAAAATTTCATAACTGATATATTTGGAAATCTTATGAAGTTACGAGTCTAATGGTACTATTGGTATATTTTTGATATCTCGAGCCCTGGGACACGCTTTTCAAAGTCTGTATCCGAACGGGTTCGAAATAGGTCAACAATTTACCAATCTTATAATTATAAATGAACTTATATTACTATGAGTTATTCTATATATATAAATTACATCTCGGCCTCTAGGGTTAGGGGCGCTAGATTGCCGGACTTACACTATTGTATTCCGGTTAGGGTTTCCGGGTGATTTTCCGGTTTAGACCTTTGCTAATTTGGAAACTGATATTTATGTTTATATAATATATTTAATTTGAGAAATTTATTTTAAATTTTATTTTTGTAAGTATTTAATATCTCTTAATGTTTTCGGAATTCTTGAATTAAGTTATATTTTCGAAAGTCGATCGTTATTTGCTTTTTAATAATTTGTTTTGGAGCTTTATATTACCCGTTTTTATAAGTAGGAGTTAAATATGGAATTTTTCGTACGTCGTGGTTTTGAATTTGAAGACCACTGTGTTCTTATTTTTTTTTTTAAATATTTTCATTTTCTCAAGATTAAGAAGTTTCCGAATTCGTTCGTATTTTTGGACTAGTTGAAATTCGGTTTTAATTTGGAGTGATTTTTAGGGTTTATTTTCGAAGTTCATCTTGAAATTATTTACTGAAATTTTCCAGGGTTTACAACATCAGCTAACAAACCACTCGAATTCATCTACCTTGATCCACCAAAACACACCCAAACATAAGTCATAAACAAGCTCCATTAAAGAACCAATACAAGCTTAAAAAAGGGATAAACAAGGTGAGTTAAAATCGTTTTGAGGATTATTTATATGTCAAACACTAGCTTAAACAATGTTATTATTATTCTTAGGTTCATATCAAGCTCTAGGGAGAGTTTAACATCATCATATCAGCTTAAACAAGGTAATATCCAACCTTAAACCCTATTCTATTCATTAGATATATATAGGAAATAGAAATCATATAGTATGATGATTATAGGATGTTATTTGTGTTGTTATGACATGAGAAATAGCTATAGACAACATAAAAACACTTAGAAGTAGTTTAAATACAAGTATAATACACATATATATTATAAGTAATATAAGTTACAGACGAAGGAAAATTAGAGTAGATGATGAACAGTAATAATACTCCCTCCACGTCAGCAGTATAAGTACTCAATGTTGACGGCGTACAGTTGTAGACGGGCGATGTTGAGACGGCTTACACAAAGAATAGAAGCTACGTAATATTTTTTTATGTAATATGAACGAACGCCAGCAATTCAAAGTTTTATGCTGGCGGCGTTGGAACTGGCATACGTTGTACACTGGCAGCTTTCGAAGCTAGTGTACACTGGAACGTAATACATGTAAAAATAAAACGAACACCGGCATCCTGGGAATAAACGCCAGCGGCATAGAATGCCGATGTACATGCATAAACTCCCCAAACAAAGTTTGTTTTATGCAAAACAGAATATATATATATATATATAAAATAAAGAAAAACATAATATATTTAATAGATAAACAAGTACAAATATTTTGAGAATAATAGGTTTAATATTTATAAAGTATTAAACTCTAAAAACTATTAGAAAATATGATTATTATAAGATACAATAATTATTTAATACTTGTCATATATAGAAAAATATACAATAATGGAAATTTAAAATAAGCTAAAATTTCAAATAAAGCGATTCCCATAAATAACAGATAATAACACGAACAAAAATCAAGAGAAACGTGACAAAATTAAATGATAGAAAATAAACATTAGTTACCATTGTAGGTCAACTAAGGAATGATATAAAAGTAATAATAATAGTAGTGATAAAATATTGATCTATTAAATACAAACTCTATAACCACCCAATAAAAATATAAATATGAAATAAGATCAAGAAAAGCAAAATGAAAATAATATAGTAAATAATAATTGTTACCATAAGACCATTAAAATACCAATATAGTAATAGAAATTAAATCAAATACCAATATAAGACACTTAGACACTCATAGGAGTTTAACTATATAATTTATGCCTTATTGATGAATATTTTTATTCATCTCAATAGGTGACCTTGATACCCTTGAGGACTTTCTTGTGGATTATTATGATTAGCTAATATGAGCAAGTGAGTAACTCAGGTCTATTATACTATTTGTGCTTGTAATTAATAGCATATGTAATGCAAAGATAATAATACGGTTGTTGTGAAAAGCACGATGAGAGTGATTTATGACTTGAGTTAATTGCCTGTAATACCAATACGAAATAATGAAAGTGATAATACAATTGTTTGATGATTTGGAATAGCATGTTGATTAATGTGTGTAATGTATGATCACCATATATCTAAATAAGAATTATTGGCTTATCAAATAACATAGTCATGCATTGAACGTACTACATCATTGCATATTCCAAAAGGGTAGTAGCCTACTACGTATTAATATTTCGTTATCTGTTAATACTTGGTTTTTCTGAAGTGTTAGATCTTCTAAGGTTTTTTTTGTTCCATTGGTCCTATGAGAACTAAGTGGCAATGAAGAACGTCGGCGTAATATCGCTTTGAAATGATTAATACTTAGGGAGTTTCCAAGGATTGTTGCAGAAATGGTCAGTTAAAATATCTGTTAACTAAAAAAATAACCCTAAAATGATAAATCGTTGATTTTTCTGTAAACTTAGTCTCTTATGGATAGGTGGGTCATAAAAGTAATTGTTCTTCGACCCTAAAAAAAGAGCATAAATCTTTTTTCTATTTGGATTCTAGATCATCAAAGCTTGTATCTGTGCATATGCTTGATTGTTGCATTATATATGGTTTGTTAATAAGCTTGTTTGATGTGCAATATGTGTGATTATTCACTGAGCCTGTGGTTTCGCTCACACTCCTAAAGACCTTTCAGGTTAAACCTACGACCTTGGCTAGTTACTTCCAAGAGTATGGCTCTAATAAGAATTTAGAAGCTAGAAGAATATGGATCTTCGGGTAATGTTAACTATTTTTATTCATAGTCATAAGATAGTTAGCACATGAATTATCAGTTATGTATTTGGAGACTTTTTATAATCGAATTATGATCTGTAATACTATTATGATATTTACTACTTATGATGACGGATATTTACTAATTTATGTCTTATATGTGTTTATTATTTCTTATCGATGCAACTAAAAGATCCTGTTGTTTGAAAATATATCATTCTCTAAAGGTTAACTAGTAATATATACAAGTATACTTGTATATTACTACTAAGGTACCCTCGGGACATGACACCTCAACCTCATGGTCGCCATCCTCCTTCTAAGTTGCTCGTCGGTCGACAACATAACGATGACAAGGTAAATTTCTTCACTTCTTTGTCTCTTCAACTCTTAACTAGTAGTTTGTAGTTGTCAGAGGTGGTCATTTTTTGGTGTTCGAAGTGTTGAAGAGGGCGGAGATGGGTGGTCCGTGGTTGTTGAAGGTGGGTTTTTGGTTAGCGGGTACTATGTTAGTGTTTAGCGTTTGAGATGTTGAAAAGGATGGAGATGGATGGTCCAAAAGTTGTCCAAGGTGGGCTGCATTTCGATTTGGTGGATATGGGACAGCGATGTAGCGGTGGATTGGCGGAGGAAATATGTTAATTTGGTTAGTCATAATTTCAATGTATACCGGTGCAATGGTGACTCTAGACTGGTGGAGGAGATTTGTTGATTTTGATTTCTAATTTTACTTCCTCCCACACTCCCCTCCCCGACACACACACACAAAAGCATTGTATTAACTTTGGAAATTAAAGATTAATATTATTTAGATTTTTTAAATATCTTATAATTTAATTTTTAAATACAAGTGATTGTACATGAAGACATGATTAAATTTTGAAAAGTTAAAAAAGAAAAATAATGAGTTCTTTTTTAAGGGTTAAAACCAAAAACACAGTTAACCATAGCTATTGATTAACTATTATATTAAATGAATAAAAACTGAAATCCGAAAGAATTAACCTAAAAAAACGATTAGCTACTAAGGCAGTTAACCGTTAATAATGAACCAGTTACAGTTTATATTTTTAAAAATCCAATCATTATGGACCGGTTCAAAAAATGGAGTCATGATACTGAGCATCCCTATATATGGTACTACTCTTAATGAGTAGTTTTTGTAAAAGTTTTTTTGATATATTTAGACAAATAATTATTACAAACTTCTTCTTAAAAGACATATTTACATGTAATATTTTAGAATTATATGTGAGTGACACTGGTTTGCCTAGATTTAGAATTAAGATGTGATGATCTTTACACAATAACATTTTAATAATTATTTATTAAAAATATATTTTTCCCTCTTCCCATGTTGTCTATAAACTTTTAGATATTTTTGTTTTAAGACTATCTTTTTTATAAAAACACTTGGCAAAAATGGAAAAAAAAAAAAAAGGGAAATCAAAATATAAAATGAAAAAGTGAAAATTAAAGACGATTCAAGTCACGGCTCACGAGGTGGCTTATTTGCAAACGGGGTGGGAAGGCGGAAGAGTTGGCGCATGGAGTGCGCTGGGAAGGGAAGGGGAAAGAGATGCACAAACCTAGCCACAAGGCGATGCGCTCGCTGTGGAGCCGTTGCTTATTGTTCTCTCTCTCACCAGGTTCCTTACTTATTGATTCCCAATTTTAGGATGCGTAATATTTACATATGGAGCTCAACTTAGTTTTATCCTAGAACACCAAAAAATGTTTCTGACTATTCCACGGGCTTTCATTGGCTGAATTCGATACACAGTAAAATATTCGTCAAAAAAATCCTGTTTAATAAACGCTGTTTATGTTGGTCACAACAAGACATCTTTTTTTAATCGAAATGGCAGTGTGCGTAAATTTTCCCCCCATTAGGCATCTTGTCAATATCCCTGCCAGTCACAAACCGTCATCTATAAAATAAAAAGAGCAACATATGCATTAGGTAATTATATTTAGCAAGGGGTGTGAAAAATGGAACAGCCAGTGTAATGGTGGCAGGAGAACATTATCTGGATCTGTCTAATTTATTGGATGTGATAATTGTGATTGCTGGGTTCGAACAATAATTATTTTTATTTTATTTTATTTATTCTTTTTTGTTTCTTTAGAGCAGCTTTTATTGATTGGTGAAAATAATGAGCTTACATCAATTTTTGATATATGGATTAGATTTTTGACCTGGTAAAATCAAAGAATCTAATTGGAAAAAATTAGTGTTAGAGAAGCTCTGACGGTATTGCCTTGTCTTATTTGATTCTCTAAAGGCAAGACAAATAGAAGCATCAATGTGTTAGATCTTCTCTTGTGTGCACAATAAATTGGGTTGTAGTATGTGATTTTTATATTTTGTGTTGTTTTTTGGGTAAAAAAGAAGGTACATCCCTAAAAATATAGTAAAGTTGCAGCATAAACAAAATAGGTGGTTGAAGAAATGGCATTTAAGGGAATGGAAACATTACGTTGAATGAACTTCAGAAACATAACTTTGCAGAATTTGCTGTTTTAACACCAACGTTTAGAACTAATCCTACGCCTTGATGTTAATCTGTGTAGTTTGATTTTTCGTGGTCCTAGGAATTCATGTGTCTACATCAAAAGCGTAAATTTTAGTGAATTGTTGGGCTTTCCTTCTGAAGAAACAATGCTGTGGAGGATAATGTTTAACTGCCCATTCATTTGATGAGTATTGTAATTAAGTGATATAATTCTTCTTAACGTCCCTGTCAAAATCTTTTTGTTAGATTTCTCACTGGAGTGAGCATAAAAAAGAGTGTGGTAGACTGGAAGAGCAAATGAAGAATGTTGATGTCTTGAATGATTTCCCATTTACATACGCTGAAGAGGCCACAGTCAAGGTAAATTTGCATTTGCATTTGTCTGTAAAATATCATTGTCTTCTATAGTAGTAACTGGTTCTAGGGTAGATGAATAATAGTAATTTAAGATAGCTGTCTTCTTCTGGAAAGTTAAAATAGAAAGAAATCCTGCAAGTTGCACTCCTACTTATCTAGTTATGATGGTTGGTTGTTCTTTTAGGTGCTCGAGAGGACTGATACTAGGTGTTCTTTCTTGAGCAGAAGGGGCATTCATCAGCTGGGGATGTGGACGTGTGAGTGTTGCTGTTGGTCTGTGGCTGATTCATTGAAGGCATTAAGGTTTCTTCTAGTTTTTCTTTTTATCCACGTCTACAGAGTCTCTCTATGTATTTGTTCTTTAGTTCTAGTATTGAAGGTTCAACATCTCAATGCTTTGAAACAAGTCAGCAAGTTGAAGCAATCAAATTTCCTGGCTCCTGTGTATCTCCTCTGTCAATTTTGCGTTAAATCTGTAAATCAAGGGCACAAGTTTCATCTTATCTTTTTTAAATTACACAAAAAAATTTCAATCCCATTGCTGAAGGAAGTGACTTCATCAACAAGTGACAATTACATGGAGCTCACAGGGAACGATTTTAGGATTTCTGTATTTTTTTTTTTTTTTTTTTTCTGTTGAAAGGGTGACGGTATTTTTACAAACTCAATGAACTGAACAACAAAATCTGTAGAGTCAAAAACCATTACAGGTTTGCCCTCTGAAGAGTTTTAACTAGTATTGAAAGCCTTTGTTTGTGTTTTGCTAGTGTGACTATCTCCTACAGGGGTTAAAAGAAAAATGAAGTATAAACAAATCATGTGTGCAGAAACTATCTGCATGTAGTTATGTATGGCCAGATGAATTTGTCTTTGCTATCAAATATACTGAGGTTTATTCATAAATGAAGGAAAATGTTGAAGTCATTGTTTTCATTTCATATCAGTTGGTTTTTGGTTTTGGCAGTGCCATAAATAACCTATCTAGATATAATTGTAGGGTCAGAAATTATTATTAAGCTATCCAGCTATACAAGTCTAGCTGGATACAAAAGTTAATATGAGTATTGCACTCAGCAAATATGCATTATTTTACCATGAATAAATAATAACACAGTCAGGGAACTCAAAAAAATCTCTGTCTCTTGTTTACTAGGCAAATGGTTTTATGCTAACCAGGAGGGTGATAGAAGGTGACTGAAACTGAAGTAAATTTCCATTGCTGTGTAATCAGTGAGGGCCATAACTTTATGCATCAATGAATGAAATTCGCAGATGGATAGACTTGATTTTTCTGGGGTCAAAAGCTTTTCTGCCTGGAGCTATCCTATAATTATTTTAGAACTTTCAACTATGAATCCGCAAGACACAGGGGTTGTATCCTTGATAAGTATCTTGATTTCTTTTTAACTTGCTTTCACTGGTAGTTCAATACATATGATTTATATGTTGCTGCTGTTATTCTTTGAATTGCTTTTGGTACTGTGTAAAATTTAACAGACTTTCGATTACCAATCTCTACTTTTTGGCAGGTCTTATGATAGATGGGATCTCCCAAAAGACCTGTGTCCATGCAGTGGTAACCCAGATGCTACTCTTTTTCGAGCTTTTTTTTGGTAGTTCTTACTGTTATGTGATTCCATCATAATAATATTGAAGGGCCCAAATCTCCATTACCACGTTCTTTGATAAACTGGGAGGACTACTACAAATGGCGGTGTATCCCATTAGATTCACCTGTTGCATTGCTTCTTCATTGGGTATGATCTATGCAATTTTTAATACAAATGAGTCTATTTTAATGGATTTAATAGAAAAGAGTGTACCCAATGTGGCAAAGCAGTTTCCAGCCATGTAAATATGGGGGGAGGACAGTTGTATTTATGTATAGCTTTACCTTCGATTTTTGTAATTAGGTTGTTTTATACAACTCACATCTATGTTTCCTTAATACTCTAGTAGGAACTTAGCTGTTGTGCCATGTCTTGCCCTCGCTTAATGGACTTTATATATATCTCAGGCATTGCAAACTACTTAAATATGCATCCTAAAGATTGAGATTTTTTTGTGGGAAAGCTCTTTGCATAGAACAGACAAAGTTTTGGTTCTGAAAGTTGATTATGCATATTATCTTATGGCTAAACCAATAGTTTCCATTGGCCTCCATACGATAAAATTTTTGAATTTTAAAACATAGGGAGTATGTGTTGGTTATATTATAGAAGTAGTGTAACAAATAGTGGTAGCTTTTCCTGGTAATCATACTTTCCAATTAAATTGAAATCCGATATCTTGAAGGGTTCTACTAATTTTACCTCTTTGCAAAATAAAACCAAGAATGAGTAGTTTTATCAGTTTATGAAATACTACATCTAACTTCAAGCAATTTCTATCATCTATGTTTTGGTTGGAGTGTAGGCATCATGGTTTGTATTTTTCTACCTGTTATGAGTGCCACATTGCACCTAACATTTTCTGTCGCTGTTGATTCTATTACTATTCCATTACACAGAATTGTTGCAAATTCTTTTCTTTTAAGGACAAAAGCTTGTTGATGTTGTCCACATGCAGTTCATCCTCAGAATCATAGTTATACATCAAGTTGGACAATCCCTTCCTCTTGATATATATGGGTGGATGAAACTTCTCATATAGAAGCTGGATGCATAAAGAACCATAGAACTAAGAACTTCTAATTAATTGTACATGAACTAGGATCAAATGTCTGAGATAGTTTGGCTCACACCTTCTGTGGGTGTTAGAGCATTAAGAGGATCTTTCCTTTGCACACAACACCAGAAGAATGCACCTCTTGGCTCTGATGTGACCATGTTCATGAAATGATTGAAAATAAAAATTACCAGGTCCTACCATACTGAAGCTTCTTAATTTGTTGCCATGTGTTGCTGATTACTTGTTACATGATTTCTTTTGGATTAAGCTTATTCTTGTTATCACCTATGGATATCACCTATGGATGTTTGAAGTTTGTCTTCTTCTCTTATCATTCCAGCCACTGACAATATATCACTCTGTCCAACTTTCAAGTATGAGGTGGTCTGCTTTTGCATCCAGCAAAAAACTGCACATCCATTATATTGGTATATTTTAGTTTCTCATTTTATTTTTATAGCTATAATTGAGTTTTGAAAAATGCTTCTAACATTTATAATTGTACAATTTCTATTGCAACAGTAACATTTGTCTTTTGTACTTAATTTTCTCAGTAGTCTAATGAGTTGAAACTTGCGGGATTTATTATGATGTGTGAGTAGACATTTTCTCTAGATGTCTGAGAATCTATCAAACATGAATTGTTTCAGTTCTTGTTGACTATTGAGGTAATAGATTAACTGGCTTTCTCATGAGTGCTTCATATATTCATTTAAAAGAAAATCACATACAACAGATTACCATTGTGTTTTGTTTATTCATTCTTTGTAATGGTTTGAGTAGAAGTGTAAACCTTCCGGTTGTTTGATGGCTGTATATTTTTTCTCTTCTCCATCAGATATTTATTTAATAATAATAATAATAAAGTGGGACTTTAAACTCTTTTGTCCTTTGCGTGAAGTCAGACTCCTCATTGTAGCAAGCTCCATTGCAACCAACAGTTAGATGTTTGTTCTTTTTCTCTTTATATAATTATATATATGTATATATTTATTTTAATTGAATGCAAGGGATTTATACAACAATAATTATGCTATTAGACTTGACATAGGACCTGAAAAAGAGCTCCTACAGCTTGCTGTGTTTGGGGAGCTACTTGCACTTTTGCCTGGTGTACAGATTCACATTGACTTTGTTGGACCTGCAGTTCCACAGTGTAGGTGGGTTATTAAAAATCGGTAATTGACGAATACTTCTTTGTTAGAATGTTGGTTTTAATGAATAATAATTTTAATAGGTCTCAGTAGTTAATAGTTTTTCTTTTTCTGCATTGCGATATGTAGGGATGGGGAGACCATCATTATCTCCAGATTTGCCCAATGCATTCAAACTGACTGCTTTTGCAAATCGAATGAAACTTTAGACTGGATTGTTGATGATGCTTGTATGTCACAAGTGGTGCTGCGACTTCATGCAGGTTTCTATCATGACATTTTTGAAAACATAAAACAGGTCTCCCCTCTCTCTCTTCTTCCTTCCCTTCCTCCATGCATGAGAGAAAATTTACAGTGCATGTGTCATGTCAACAGGATTCCTATCCTGACATGGTTATAGCTCCAAATGCTGGAATTGCTGCTTACTCAAGCTGGTTGCCAACTGTAGTAAGTATTCATTAACAAGCTTGAGCAAGTATTGATCTGTTCTGTATTTCTTTCTCTAGCCTACCTTTTCCTTGGATATATATATATATATATGTATCTTTTTTTTCACTTAACTCTGCTTCCGCATCTCCTGATACAGGAGCTAATTAATGCTGTAAATGTGCCAGCAATTTTTTCTGACTATTGTGAAGAAGCTTGCCATTTAGCAGCTAGTTGCATAAGCAGTGTAACTGGCTGCTCTCTTTCCCTTCCTGTGAGCACATCACTTTCTGTCTTGCTTCTAAAGTTTTCAATAATAAGTTGCAAGGACTGAAATCGTTATGATAGATGTTTCTCCTCTGTTTTTCACAGATACAATTAAATCCATTCAGGCAACCGATGGTGGTGGAAGACAGTGCACTTTATCTTCCTTGCTATGCAAACTGTTTCCTATTTGGGATAGGATAAAATCCTCTCGGTAGTGTCGGTTGCCCTAGATCTACTTCGTACCACATCAAATCTGTAGTCCTAGATTCTGTTGAATTTGAAGCATGGTGAGGTATACTGACTTATTCATCTCATACGTCAAAACCATCCATGCTGTAAGGAGTGGAGCCATTTTTGAAGTGCTATGACCTAGATGCCTACTGAAGTGCTGAAGCCCGCTAGCTTGTTATTCTAGTTGGCGACAGCACCAATTTCAGGAACTGATGATAATTGTGCTTTTGGATTGATGACTCAGCACTTGTTCATTTGTGTATTTTGATAAAAAAAAATATATGCCATTCCGGAATGTTCCATCTGCCCAAGACGGCAAGGCTGTACTGACTTCAGTGTCTGAAGAACTTCCTACCTTGCAGTTGTTTAAAATGGTTCGACGGCAAGCCGATGACTTGCTATTGAAAGTTATGGAAATTTGGAACTTTTCTCATACTAACGCGCATAATATGCACCCGCGCACCACCACCCCACGCCCACCCCACGCCCCCTGCCCGAGGCCAAAAAACAAAAGAAAGCACCCGATATTAGGGATGTAAATGGAAGGGTCATCATAGGGTGTCCGACTCGTTAAAAAGTAGGGTTGAACCTTAGTGTTATGAGATGGGTTTGGTAAAAAAATTTATAACCTATAGGGTCAACCTGACTCGCTAAAATTAATAAAAAAAATACAATTTTAAATTATAAAATTAAAAGAAAAATTAAGCAAAAATTAAGGTTTATCATAACTTGCATATTATCAAGTTGTTATAGGTAAGTGAAATTTTTTTTTAACTTATTTAATATATATAATGATAGAGGGGTAAGTAATATTATCATTACCAACTTATTATCGGTGAAAGTAATTAAATATTAGATAATATATCAAAGGAATAATTTCATTATTTTTTAATTGACATAGTTTATTACTTAATATAATATAAAGTGTGCATTTTATTAACTAAAAATATTATTAAGCACATATTTTCTATTATTATTTTTTATATTTTGACATTAATATCTTTTTTTCAACTAGAAAAATTAAAATGAAATACGAGCTGTAACTCGAAAAGATAGAAGGCTAGCTTCATAAATTTTGTATTACAAAATTTCAAAAAAAAAAATTCTTTATTGAGAATAGTGTTTACATTTGCATTATACTCAATCCCATATTTTGATATAGGAATATAAATGCAAAAGAATCGCATCTTATCCCATACCAAAATTAAATACAAAAGTATATATTATATTTTTTCGAAGGTATTGATATAAAATACGCAATGTGAAGTTGATATTACATTTGTCTTGTTTGTCCACTTTGCAAGAACCTTTACACAATAAGAATGAAAAAAGGAAAAAAAAAAAGAGTAAAAAGACAACCGGACGACGGCCCGGGCCGGGTCAGGTCAGGGCTAGACCCTATAGGGGTGGGATTGTGTCACGTCCCGAGGGGTATCCTAAACGTGGCGGTCCGCCGTACACAATATTAAAGCCTATGAATGACTACCTTAGTCACGCAAAGGCTTTTATATCATGCACAAGGCATACATCAAAACTAAGGGAGTGCATCGGAGTAACGCAATTTACATTGATAACAATTAAATAATAAAGCAAGAGAAATACTTATCATTAAACATATACAAGATCATTTACAATTCTTAGGGGCATACCCCTACTAATATCATCAAGTCAACATAAATACATAACCTGTTGATCTCGAAAATATTAACATAACATATATTACTTATAAAGACATTTCAATAAGTTAAATTCTTTCTATGCTCCTACTTCTTTCGCAAAACTCAACAATCCATCAATAGTTTTCTTAATGTCACATCCTCTAATGAAGTCTCAAGCATACCTATTTCAACAAAATCTATGAGAGTATAAGCTTACAACGAGCTTACTGAGATGTTTCCTCGTTATTCGCATCAACAATCATAGACAAACAAGTTGGTTAGTCAAGCACATGCTATGCTTATGCAATAATCACATGAAGAACACATGTATGTATAGTTATTTGGAACCTATACACAGAATGGATTTACGCCCTCCATATCAAGGGTTAAGGAATTGTTAATGAAGGTTCTTTGATCTTCTACTGCTAGTCCATAGGCACTTGCCCATAGCATTCAGTTGGCACGACTCCGAACCTGGAGTTGCATTCCGTGAGCAATGTGGATTCCCTAGGAAGGACCCATGTCCCAACACGCTCGTAGCCCACCCAACTCTACACATAGGAGTAGCAGCTTTCCAAATTGTGACTCGATGGATGATATGCATGACCATTTTCTTGTTAATGTTGTTCCATATTATGATTTCATTAAGGATGATCAATCAATTTAAACACACATAGTAATCAAGCATACAAATAAATAAACATAGTGAAACAATAATTCTAGTATTGCGATATGCGTAGCATTCACTTAATCACACAAGTAAAAGAAATGTATACTTAACCCTTGATAATCCCCAATACATATCCATTTTTATCTTTTCTTATCATGCTAGTGCAACTACTTTACAAATATAAGCAAGGTAACGAATTTAGAAGAAAAAACTCACTCGTCCATATCGCAATCATCTTACTCGTAATAATCCTCAGGAAAGGAAGTTCCATATTCCTCTTCACCTAGATAAAAGAAATACCTAGAATGAGTATTTCATAGAAGTTCTACTTAAACTTTTGATATGCCTATGATATAGAATTCACATACAACTAGATCTCAAGAACAAATATTCTCAAATCACAATCCAATTCCACAAACAAACTAACAAAGATAGTAAACCCTAGACTCGTATTGGATATGACGCACCAGTAAAATGATAGTCCTAGCCAAATGTTGTTGATATAACGCACAACGAACATGCAACCGTCACTTGCCACAATCCAAATGTTGATAAGAGTAAGAAAATTGAGAGAAAAGACTCAAATCTTGATGTATTCAAAAGTATCTAAAAACTTTCTCTTTCATATGAACAAAGTCTATATAAACTAAACAAGGAGAAAACCAAAAGACATAAAAAAAATAATAAAATTCGTAAAAGAATGCCGGCTTTTGGAAGTTATACGCCAGCAATGTAGCTGGCGATGTTAAAAACTTCAATTATGGGCACGATGAATGCTGGCTGTACGCCAGTGGCCTAAAAGGATACACTAGTGGCATATAGTATGAAAGCTAGCAGTGTTGAAGCCGACCTTAAAGAATTCAAATCTATGTTTGTTCAAAGCCAACCAAACGCCAATGACTTTTCCACCAACACCGGCAGTGTAGAACCTGTACTAGTGGCATTGAGCCAATGTTTGTATCCTGCATGAGTTCTGCTAAGGCTTACAATGCTTCATTAGTCAACATGCAAATACTCTTCAAATTAAACTCTAAATCTAATTGAATTTGACATGTTTGAATGCCCTTATCTTCATTAGATTCCAAGTGACCACCCAATACTCTATTAGTGAGATTCTGTAAACCTTTAACTCGAGCATAAGTAATCGGTCATGTAGTTGAAAAGGTTTGATTCTCATCAACTTTCTAATTCTATCTTGTTATTTTCGTCAAAATTCTGATGAAAGAAAATTCCAACTTAAAATGGCCATAACTTGCTCATTTTAACTCGGAATTTTGCATATTAGATATCGTTTTCTACTTACTCGAAACGATCTATCTGTTATTTCAAAGGTTATTTTTTACATTTAAAGCCATCTGGGTTTCAAAATAGGTCGATATAAAATAGACACGAAAATTCCAGTCCTCAAATTGAAAATTTTCCAAGTTTTACTTCATTTAGTTAGAGATGCAACCGGGTCAGATTTCGAGCGGGCATATGACTCCAAACCCGAACCCGCTATACTATAGGACATACCAAACTCGACCCTATAACTATGTAGGGTTTTTATTCTATATCTAAACCTACCCTTCAGGGTTTACTATAAAACCTGTCACCCGCCGGACTATCAACTCGATTACCCACCCAACCATCCACCAGATTATCAACTCAAACCTGCCCCACTTATTTTTTTTTTTCAATAGATTTAGCAGACTTAAGCCAATAAAAATAATAGTCTAATAGTATAACAATTTACCTTCCCTTTGTCAGCCTGTTTTTAAATTTAGCCCGTTAGTATGTTTACATTTAATAAATGTATTTACATTACGATTTTTTTTTTACTAGACTAACGGGTCAGGTGATACGAGTCGGGTATCCATGGGTTTTAATAGTATCCAAACCCGACCCTAATACCCTACAGAGTTTTTTACCTATGTCCAAACCCGACCCTATTACCTTATAGGATTGAACCTTATAGGGTTTTTATCAGGTTGGACGAGTCAAAAACCCGCTAATGGCTAATCCGGTTGCATCTTGTAAACCCTCGAAATTTTTTTTTCGATTATGGTTTTAGAGTACCAAATCGAAACCCTAAAGTCTAACCCAAGTTGAAACCGAACCTTAAACAATTTCGATCACGGAATTTCAATAATCGATCGATTCAAAAATTCGAACACGAAAAGATCCGCCTATCCGATCCCTGAGTTAAATCCCTCAATTTCTATGGCAAAGATGGATTAAACCCTAACCCTAGTCAAACCGGAGTTTCAAAAGTCAATAAAAGTCAAAACAATTAAACAATTTCAACTCCGGTAATCCTGCGTTCTCAAACCCTATAAAACGAAATTAAGTTAATAGCTTAAAATAGTTATAATAATATAGGATAACATAAAAATATCATATTCGCGAATTTCGAGTGTCCTTCGGACTCAAACGGGATCAGTTCTCGAAAAGCGTGTCTTGAAGCTCGGAATATTAAAAATATTCCGATAACACCAAAGACTCGTAATTAAATAAGGATTTCAAAAATATCAATTTTAGAATTTTTCGGTAACTAAAAATAACAGATATAGCTCGTTTACGCGTATTTTTATTACTACCGGTATTTTATATGTCTAGTCTACTATTCATAGTACTATTCCTACTATTCATTACTATTTCACTATCTCTACTTTTTCTTACACCTATTTCTTACTACCTACATACTTATTTTCTTACTTTTTACTTTTCCAATACAACTTTATTCACATCAAACTTTATACTTTATTTCTTTTCTTTACAAAAAAATTACAAAACAAACAAAATACCCCCTCTCTCTCTCCAATTTGCGCCGCCATCTCTCCCCCTCCTCTATATTATTTTTCTTTTCAATTTATTTTATTACATCTAAATTTCACTCCAAAAATTCTATAAATACCCCATTCCTCCTTCATTCTTTCACACACTCATTTTACATAACAAAACTCTACCAAAATACTCTCTCAAAACCTCTCTCCAACAAATCTCTCACAAAATACTCTCTATCCATTTCCTACAACTTCAAGAAGAAAAATATCAAACACAAAACCCATTCATCTCTTTCAAACCTTCCATTAAACCTTAGATAAAATCCTACTTAAATTTCTTCATCATGTTCATACAACTTAACATGAGCTTAGTGTATGTTTCTTAGGCTCATACGAGTTAAAGAAGCAACAATATGTTCATATTTTGTTTTTGTTCATGTTCCTATTTTACATTATTATGTTGCTGTTATTATTGTTATTATTTTTGCTCTAATATAATATTATGTATACTATGTATATATATATTTATTTAGAGCATATAAGCTCATTTGTTATTTATTTACTTCTAAGTCTTGCAATTTATTTATTTACTTGTTTTATGCAATTTATTAAGACTAGTCTTTCTAGTCTTAGACTTGTCCATATCAAGTCAAAACAATTTTCTTTTCTTTTGGGAATAGTCATTCTCAGTTCCAGGTTGCCTTGATGAAGCTAAGGCTCCCAATACATGATCGGGATACCTTGATGAAGCTAAGGTTCCCAATGCTTGACTATTTATTTATGTTTATTTACTTACAAGTATTTCTTTCTTTCTATCTTATTATGTTTTATACTTACTTTTGCATTGCTACATATTCACGCATGATTATAATATTGTTGTCTTAAGTAAAAATAAAAATGGGTTCTTTCTTAAATAAAGAAAAAGTAAACTAGATTTCTTGACAAAAGAAATTTCAACAAAAAGATCTAAGTTTTCTTTTCTAACAAGCTCTTTTCGAAATAAGCTAATCATAAATTCCAGAAGAAGTAGTAAAGTAGATTTCTTCAAAAGAATAAAAGGAACTTATTTCTTTTCTAAATCAAAAACTAAATACCCCATAAAGGAAGAACTTTTAACCATAAAGGATTTTAACTCAACCGTATCTTTTATACGACTTAATTATGTTCATTATAGACTTTGAGAATCACATGCTAAGAAAGTTCCTTCAAAACTTAAATTTTGTATTATTATTCTCTTCTAAAAAATTAAAATGAAGTTTTACTAAGTTCTAAAGTTAACAATCTTTTTAAGAAAGCTTTTCTTATAAACTTGTCTAAGAAAATTATTTTACTATTTAACTAACATTAAGAATAAAACAAGTTTTTCAAACCAAGATAAAATTAATTCACTATTTTAGAGACCAACTTAGAAAAATAAAATCTGTCAAGAAAATAAAGTTTTAAAGGCATATCTATTTTCTAAAGAAGGGAAATGATATAAAAATAAAAGGAAAACATACATTTAACACAACTTCAAATATTTGAAACTTAAGAAATATTTTGAAAAGCTTATTTTTAATCGCTAGAAATAAAGTTAGTAGTTAACTTAAAGAACCAAATTTTTGAAATAAAATTTACTTTTAAAAAGTAAGAAAATGGAATTATAATAGAAAAATATTTGCTCATAACGACTCAAATATATTTTTATTTTCCTTCTAACAATTCAAAAAGGAGAAATTCTCAAAAAGTTTTATCATTTAAACCATCAAAGACATATCGTTTATAAAATATCGATATTGAGACAACACTATCAAAATCATGCATACATATGAGTATCAATATATGTCCAAAGGATTTTTCAACTATATATATATATATTTTTTTTTTTCTTAAGAAATTTTCAGTAAAGTAAAAGTTTGGAAAAACCATATTTTGAAAACTATAAATTCGTAACTATTCTGTATATCGTGTTAGTTTGCAACTCAAATGGCTTTTTATGACAAAAATAATATTAGAAATGGATAGATTTTTTTGAGTAGGTGGAAAACGATATATTATTTGTGCGATTCCGAGTTAAAATGACCAAGTTATGGCCATTTTAAGTTGGAATTACCTTCTACGCGAATTTTAACGATCTTATGACATAGTTTTTTATAAGTACCATATAATCAATAAGAAATACTCATGATGGGTATTCTTCTTGATTAGGTGAACCCGAAGAGGAGTATTCATACCCGGAGGATTATTTTGATTAGTGGATTTATCGATCGACTCACCCGTAAGAAAGATAGATCCTCATGGCCAAATGAGTTTATTTCCTACCTTTTTTCGTACTTGGTTGTGCTTATAGCTAAAGGCACTAGAAGTAGGAAAAGGTGAAAATGAATTATGTATGATAATATTGGTTGAAAGAATGTTAAGCATACCGAGGCATGAATCGTTGTTAATTAACTTATGTGTTACTATTATTCTGTTGGAGTGTGTGCAAATTATGTGATCACCTTTAAATTACTCTAATCATAAACTATGAATTATATTAATTGATTCATGCATATCACGTAGTTAGTTTCATTGCATGAGCTGCTATCCTTGATGGGACAAGAGTTTAGTAGCCGGGTGTGCAGTAGCCAAAAATCTGCAAGATGGGCGATAGGAGCCTAAAAGAACTACTTTAAGATGGGCAATAGGAGCCTGAAAGAACTATTTTGTGATGGGCTAGTAGGAGCCTGAAATAAACTACATGAGTTGGATTTAAAGATGGGTTTTAAAGAGCCTGGAACACCTAACCCGGAATGGAAGGGTAAATCCATTCAAACATATGATTTCCGGTAGATCATATGTATTGCTTGATCACTTGCTTGATGCATTCATATGCTTGTTAATAACTTGCTTGAAATTATTTATACAAGTACGTTGATTTAGGAATATTCTCACTAAGCTAGTTATGCTTATACTCTAATAGATCTTTGTTGTAACAGGACTATATCTTTTATACCGAAGATTTCATATACTCGAGAGGGATGATGTATTAGAAAAGCTTCTGGAACTCTTTTGAAGATCTTAGGTTAAATATCCTTTAATGTCTTATGATGTTAGTATTATTTTGTTGTGAGAAAGATTAAGTTGTTATTATGATTGTTTGGAGAATTATAAGGGAAAAATCCCTAAGATGATGTACGGATTATACTCTTTAATGATAAAATAGATGATTATTTATATTCTTGTATGCTGTATTTACTATCTCGAGCTATACATCCCACCGGTGTCTCCTATTGTTGTGATAGACGCCTTACGTATGGTGTTGAAAACTTTTGCATGACTTCGGGAAGTCATTCTTAAGTTTTAATACCGTATGTCGCAGACTGCCACGTTTAGGGTACCCTTCAGGGCGCGACACATCCCCGCAGTTAGACACTTTAAAGAAAACATATAAATATTTCTACCATTGAAAATCATTTAAGACAGATAATAACTCATATTATATGCATGATCCTAGTTATGTTGTCTTGAAATAAAACTTGTAAACAATTTTGTGAAAGATAAAGTTTTGTGAAAGGTCATTCCTACTAAAACTTAAAACATTTTAGAAGTAATAAGACATAGAATGATTTTCTTCATAACCACATAAAGATTCATGCTTTGGAAAATATTTAGTTAAAAGAAGTTTAGTATGAAAATAAAATATTCATGAACTCAATATATATATATAGATATATAATCATGATTTTTTTTAATTAAGTTTCATATTTACAAAATCTAATAATTAAAACTTTATTTAAGAATCAAACTTAAGAAAATTTCTATAAGGAAATATACTTAGAGTTTCATGCCACCAATAAGTAAAACCATGTCTTGTAAAATAAATTATTAAATAAAATTCTTTTCAAATATGAGAACCTTTAAGATTCTAAAATATATAAATTGAACTATGATTTTTGTTGTTAAGCCACATGTTTACAAATAGCAAATTTAATCACAATTTGATAATAAATTTATTTAAATATTTGAGAAGAGAGTAATGAAACCACATAACTAAGCCTTGAAGAAACTTTGAATAAAAACAACACTAAAAATTTCTGATGAACCTATTTAAACTTTTGAAAAGGAGGTTATTGAATCATGATCCTAAGTTTTAATGGAAATTTTTCCTAAGTGTCAAAAATTATTTTTATAGAGAGTGAGTTTAGTCTTATTTTTATAAAAGAAAATAACTCCTTTTATTTATTTTTTTAAATCCATTAAGACAACAACATTATAACCATGCATGAATATGAACTTATAACTATGTTGTGTGATAAAAAAAATATCTCATATAGAATATAGAAATTAAATAAGCATATATGTAAAGTTAGTATTGGGAAGTCTTAACTTGCATCAAGGCTTCCTGGAACTTAGAATGGATAAGTTTCAAAAAGAAAAAAGAAAATGCATAAAAAAGCTTAAGGAAAAGAAAAAATTTTGGAAGTCTTAGATTTTTATTCAAGTCTTCCCAAACTTAGACATTGGCAAGTCCCTTAAGAAAATCAAGAGAACAAATACGAAAAATCATGGGAGTCTTAGATTTATGTCAAGTGTAAATCCCCGAAATTTTCGATCCACAAATAAAGACCTAAACCCTAAACGGAAGTCAAACGGATCCTTACGTCAAACAAAACCCTAGTTTACCGTAACCGTTTAACTCCGGCATTGCCGTTTTCTCAAGTCATAGAAAACGAAGTTGGAAAAATTAACTCGAATAGTTCGTAATAACCATAGGTTTTATAAAAGTTTCAGTTTCGCGAAATTCGGATGTCCGTCGAACCCGAACGGACACAGTTCTTGAAAAATGTGTCCGGAAGCCCGGAATAGGAAAAATATTCCGAATACACCGTTAGACTCGTAAAAATATAAGATTTCCAAAAATATCAATTTCGTAATTTTTCGGTAGCTAAAAATATCAGATATCGCTTTTATACTCGTATTTTCTTACTACCGGCATTAAATTGTCATGTCTACTTTTACATTACACTATTTTCTACTATTCTATATTCATCTATCTCTACTTTTTCTTACAACCTACTCTTACAAACCATACACCTATTTCTTACATTTTTCATTTCCAATACAATTTCACATCTTTCATTTCTTACTTTAATTAATCAAAAGACAAGAAAAATCAATTTTTGGTCTTCCCCATGCTCTAAAATAGCGCCGGCCACTCCCCATGCATGCCTCCATCAATTTTGTTTTCATTTAATTAATTAACACAAATAATCCCCCACATTTTCCTATAAATACCCCTTCATACCTTCACTTCTTTCACACTTCTTCATCTCTAAAGTTACTATACTAAAATTTCTCTCCAAATCCTCTCAAGAGTTCTTCAAGAAAGTCCTCTTAAGTTTAGCTTCTTTAGGTAAGAAATTCTCAAAATTTCTTCATGTTCATTTACTTAGTATGAGCTTAGTGTGTGTTTTCTAAAACCATGAAGGTTAAGAAAGCAACATTAGTTCATGCTTTGTTTTTGTTCATAATCAAAATTCCTCCATGATCATTTATGTTTCTATTATGTTCCTTTATGTTTTCTTATATTTCCTTTATGTTTATTACTATCTAATATATCTATATAACTATATATACTATTTAGAGCATGTAAGCTCATAGCCTTGCAATTTATTTACCTTTCATGCAATTCATTTATTTCAATGCAATTTATTTAAATTCAAGTTGATTTTAAGACTAGTCATTCTAGTCTTAGACTTGTCCTCATCAAGTCAAAACAATTCTTTTCTTTTTCGGGACTAGTCTTTTCTTAGTCCCGGGTACCTTGATAAAGCTAAGGTCCCAATACTTGATTTACTTTATTATTTAAAGCTTTCAAGTTATTATGTTCCTTTGTATTTCTATAATTTTGATTCATATTCATGCATGAACATAATGTTTTTGTCTCAACAAAAACAAATGAGAAAATGTTTTCTTGAATTAAAGATTCTTTCTAAAGAAATAAATATGGGAAACGGATTTCTAAAAATCATGAACATGCATAGGAATGATTTTCTTACATAAACCAAAGGTTTTATGAAAACTTATCTTTTATCAAGAAGTAGAAATTCTTTTGAAACATTACAAGAAATAAAATATCATTTCGCTACTTTTGAAATCCAAGTTTAGAAAACAAAGCCACACTTTAGGAAATTAAAGTAATTACAAGAGATTTCATTTAGAAATAAAATCTTTATTTTAATAATCAAAAGATCTTTCAAAAGTAAAATAGGACCTCAAATTCAAAGACTTTTAAAACCTTATTTTAAGTTGAGACAACTTCATTTACTTCATACATTTGTTATGAGTCATTATAAATATATTTATACCTTTCAAAAAGTTTACAAAATAATTGAAATGTTATCTTTTCAAAAATAAGCTTTGTTTACAAAAAGGAAAGCAAGTGTTTACAAATTCGTGGCAAATCTGATCGCTACCTTTCCGGAACCCAAACGACTTAGTTTTATGGAAATAAGCTTAGAAATGCGTAGATCGTTTCGAGTAGGTAGAAAACGGTATATTATACGCGAAATTCCGAGTAAAAATGAGCAAGTTATGGCCATTTTAAGTTGGAATTTCCCTTTATACGATTTTTAAGAAAAGATTAGAATTTTCAAGAATAGAATTTCACGAAATACTCATTTGGGTATTCTTCTTGAATTAGATAATCACGAGGAGGATTGTTTGTATCCCGAGGATTACTACGATTAAGTGGAATTTCCGATCGACCCATCCAATTCAAGAAAGGTGTCACCATGGCCGAGTGAGTTTACTTCCCGTATTTTTCTTCGTACTCTTGCTTGTGCTTGTAATATTAGTTGCACTAGAATCTAAGCAAACTCAAAAGAAGTGTATGATAATATGTTGAAGGAATACTAAGTATATCGAAACTCAATTTGTTGTAATAAAGTTGTATGTACATTAATATCTTGAAGTGTTTGAAATTGGTTGATCACTTGAAAGAAGCTAAATGTAATTACTAGACTTTAATTAAAGAAATTATTCATGCACTTCATATGTTGAGTCACATTGCATTCGCTACTATACAATTGGTGGGACAAGTGTATAATAGTGGTGGTAGACATAACCGGTATATCATGTAAGTGGCGAGTAGGAGCGGTAAGAACTACTTGAATTGATGGCTAGTAGGAGCCTGTAATAACTACAAGTTTTTCGTGGCTAGTAGGAGCCTGTAATAACTACAAAAATCTTTTTGGTGGCTAGTAGGAGCCTGTAATAACTACAAAATTTCTTGATGGCGTATAGGAGCCGGTAAGACCTATAAAAGTGTTTTTTTAAAAGTGGTGGCTGTAAGTGGCCTGAATACCCAACCCCGAATGAAGGGCGTAAATTCATTCAACATATGATTCCCGGAAAGTCATATGTCTTGTATGCTCACGTGGTTGTTGCATTTCATATGTTTGAATAATAAACTTGATTGATAAATTTTATTTGAGTATGAATTTTGGGATTTACTCACTAAGCCCATAAGCTTACACCCCTATAGATATTTGTATTCTCAGGAACACCTATTTTTGAGCCCGAGGCCATCCCGCATCCGTATACATTTTATGTTGAAGCTTTTGGAGGAAATCTACTCGAAGACTTAGACTAGACTTCCTTTGAAATCTTTAATTTTGGTTATTATGAAGTTATATCGATCCTTGGTTTTAGCGGGGGTATGCCCCTAAGAATTTATGTATCAAACCTTTAGTTATTTATGATATGATAAATTTATTTCTGAATTCTTGTATGTTTAACTTTACTTGCTTAAACTATGCTTCCCGAAAGCGTCTCCTATTACCGTGTTAGACGCCTTACATATAATACTAAGGCTTTCGCATGACTAAGGTAGCCATTCTTAAGCCTTGATATTATATGTGGCGGACTGCCACGTTTAGGGTACCCTTCGGGGCGTGACATCAAGGCTATCTGAACTTATATTATGGACAAGTCCAAAAAGAAAGAAGAAAATTTTTTTGACTTATGAGAATAAGTTTAAGAGTAAAATGACTAGTCTTAATAATTTGCATAAAATAAATAAATGAGCAAGAAAGTAAAAACATAAATAAAAAGTTAGATTAGTGAGCATTAAGCTTTAAGACACACACACATAAACATATACTTAGTAACACATTTACAAGGTTAAGGTTAGAAATACCAAAATATCATAACATAAATGAAATTGTAGAGCTAAACAATACATGAACAATATGTTGTTTCTATATTTCCATTCCCTAACATATACTCATGGGAATTTGGAAACCAAACACACATATTTTTCATGTTATATTAACATGAAAGGAAGAGATGGTTTAGTGTTTTCCCTAAAAATGGAAGATTGCATATGAGTGGATGAAAGAATGAAAGATGGAAGAGAAATTTAGAGAGAAAGTTTGAGAGAAAATTTTAGAGAGAGAAGCTGAGAAATGATTTTGATAGAGTTTTGTTATGGTGAAAGAAAAGTATGTAAGAAGTGAAGAAGGGAGGGAGAATTTATAAAGTTTTTGAGTGGAATTTTGTGTGATTAAAATTAATTGAAAAAGAAAAAGAAATAGATAGAAGAGAGAGAGAGAGAGAGAGAGAGAGAGAGAGTGGACGGCAATATGAAGGAGAAGACAGAGTATGTGATTAAAAATTAATTTTAGTAAAGAAAAGTAAGTAAAGTGTAAGAGAAGTTAAGTAAAAAGTAATATTAGTAATACAAATGTAAGAAATAATTTATAGGCTGTAAGAAAAAGTAGAGATTGATGAATAGTAGTGAATAGTAAATGTGTCACATCCTAACGGGTATCCTAAACGCGACAGCCTACCGTACATAATATTAAAACTCGAGAATGACTACCTCAATCACTCGAAAGCTTTCATATTGGTACAAAGCGTACGTTCACAATAAAGGGAGGCCAATGGAGTTATGTATTTTAAGATAGTAGCAGCAGAACATTCAAGGCAATATTATTATGATTCATCAAAATAAAAGGGTCTTTCAACTTCCACGAAGCATTCCCTTGATAAACTCCAAAGTGACATAGTCTTACTTGAACAGATAATTATAACTGGAAGATTTTAAAGGAAATCTAATCTTAAGGCCTTCAAAATAGAATTCCGCTCAAAAGCTTCCCAAAAGCGTAAATCTTACTCAGTCGATAAGGTGGTCACAAGTGCAAACAGTGATCCTACAACATCAAAAATCTATTGAGAGTAAGCATAACAAGCTTAGTGAGATATTCCTTACGCAAAAGTACTTGTAACAAAGCAATCAAACAAGTCCATTTAGCAAGCATATGAAAAGCAACAACCATATGATCAAACAATACATACAACTATTCGGTTTCATATGAAGAATGGATTTGCGCTCTCCCTTTGGGGTTAGGAAATGCTATGAATGGGTCCCAAACGACCTCCTTGAAATTTGTGCATGTCTTGGGGTTTCAATCAACAATACTACTACTCCCCGAGCTTTTCTTACCCAAAGCGACTATCCGACTCGGCTACACCATGAGGCCATATTCCCCAAACATCCTAATTTCTCAAGATGTAGCTAGGTAGTTTACCTTTCCAGTTCCACGCTGGTGGGTAGTAGCAAAATGTGAACATGATATTTTAAGTGATATGCATGATCAATTTAGTTATAAGGAATTTCTGATCCGATATTAATTCATTTGAGGTGATCAATCAATATTTGCATACACAGCAATATACGTAGAGACAATTATATTAATCATCCAATCAAGATCTGATATACTTATCGTTTATTGATCGCACATAACGAATCATATACATAGTTCCCATGATAACCCACATGCATATTAATTTTTATCTTTTCCTAATATCTAGTGCTCTATTCTACAAGCACATGCGCAAATACATGAAATGTAAAGGAAAACTCACTCGACCATGACAATCTCTCTTATTCAAAATAATCCTCGGGAAAGAGAAGGTCTTGGTTCTCGTCACTTAGACAAAAGAAATACCCGAAATGAGTATTTCATCTAAGATCTACTTAAACTATCAAATTCTATTTTATCATTTTCGTCAAAATTCGGATGGAGCGAGATTCCAACTTAAAATGGCCATAACTTGCTCATTTTAACTCAGAATTTCACATATTATTTGTCATTTTCTACCTACTCGAAAATATCTATCTATTTCTAAAGTTATTTTTGTCATAAAAATCCATTTGGGTTTCAAAACAGTACAGTACAGATTTGACACGAAAATTCCCAACCCTTAAAATATATTTTCCTAAGCTTTTCATTAACAAAAAAAAAATCTCATAGCAAATACATAGATATTTATATAGTTGAAAAATCCTTTTTATACATATACAAACTCACATTACATAAATGATTTAAGTGTTATTGTCCAATATATGGTTTTTCATAAAACAATCTCCTTTTTAAAAATTTGAATCTACAAGTTCCTTTTGTGTGGAAATGAAAAGTAAGATTTTTTTGTTTATTTCATATGAGTACTTTTATATCTTAACTACCATTCCTACTTCATAGACTTTATAAAAATAAGCTTTTACATTTTTGAAAACTTGTGACTTTAGGTTGTTTAATGATATTACACTCCTATGTGTTTTTCTTAACTAGTGAGTTGATTTTAATTTGACTTAGAAATATGTTTAGTTCTTAGTATTTGTTAAAGTATCGGTATGAGTTCCTTTAGATAAGTTTTTAAGAAAAACTTGTATAACAAATAATTATCAACATTAAGATAAATTTATTTTATTTTGAAAAAGACAGTAAAAGAACTTTATAACTATGTTTTTGTTACGACCACTAATAGAGTTACACAAAATGCCGTTTGGATAAGGGATTATAACACCTAAATACTCGTACATCCAACAGAAATAGGAATACTATAGCTTATATTGTTACAGAAAATAGTTAGCACAGTCGTATTAGCTGTAAATCGGTGAGACTTAGAAGAATAAACAACAGATCTAAATGGATCTAAATGTACAAGTATAAAGGATGCAAGTTGAAAGGAACAAGACTATGTCCCAATTTACTAAAAAATTAGCAGTGCTTGGAGTCTTGGCCTACTCAAAAGTGCCAATTAACCTGCAAAACAAATTTAGAGATCTGTTAGCAAAAGAACACTAGAAGAAAAAAAGAGAGAAATAGAAGAGTTTTAGGGTTTCGTTTGCTTATCTGAGAAAAAGGGAAAGTCGAAGGCGGAAAAGAGAGAGAAACATAAATGTTTAAATAGTAGGGTTAAGAGACGGTGGGAGAAGTGATAATTTGGTTCTAACTATTTGGTGCCCTCGTTTACGAACATGACAACCAAGAATCAAAGTCAAGCTGTTGATATGGACTCTCGTAAGATTTCATTATTAGCAATTCAAGAATCCTTGTCTCAACTTTCTACTCGTATTGAGAAAGTTGAATCAGAATCATATGTCATTATAGAAAGAACACGCAAAATTGCATCATTCAGATTCATCAGTTTCATTAAGTGCTTGTTAACACGAAATCCTTATTAAAAGGCATTAAACTGGAAATTCCCAAATTTTCGGGTGAAGATGTATTGGGGTGGCTGTTTAAGGTGGATGAATTTTTTACTTTCCATTAGATTCAAGAAGAACAAAGAATCACGATTACTAGTTTTGCACTAGAAGGGGATGCTCTACAGTGGTACAAATGGATGTATCTCAATCATCAATTGACTTCTTGGACAAAATTTGTTGATGCCATTTCAACGAGATTTGGTCTGTTCGCATATGAGGATGTCCAAGGAATCCTGTCAAAATTGGTTCAAACATCAACAGTCACTGATTATCAATCACAATTTGAGGCATTGTCCAATAGGATAGTGGGACTATTCGAATATTTTCTCATTAATTGTTTCATTTCAGGTTTGAAACCAGTGATCAGGCGAGAGGTACAAATTTCACACCCTTTGGCTTGCACATATGCATGAATATAAAATCAATGACCAACACAGTTCTTTTAAAGCATATAAACCTCATTCTAGTTCATTGTTCCCTAATTCTATTTTACAATTCAATAAATAATCATATGTTTCAACCTACACAATCTCATACACAACCTATTTCAAACACCTTTTCCCATACTCAACACCCTAAATCCCAAATACAATCCTTAAACACAGACCTTACACAACCAAAACGATTACCCATTAAGCAATTATCACTTGAAGAAATGCAAGCCATGCATGAATAAGGATTATGTTTTAATTGTGATGAGAAATTTAATCACAATCATAAATGCAAAGCTAAGTTCTTACTTTTGTTGTCTGATGATCACTGTCCTAATAATACTGAGTTGATTGAGTTACCCGACATGGTGATCTGATTCCACAAACATTGACATTTCAGTGTTAGTCGATTCAGGTAGTACTAATAATTTTGTTCAATCAAGAATTGCAAAATTTTTAGGTTTACCTGTGCAACCAGGACCCCAATTTAATGTCATGATTGGCGATGGTCATAAGCTTCAATGCGACGAGCAGTGTGTTGATGTCAAGTTGACTATTCAAGGTTTTGAGTGTGTAGCTTCATTTTATGTTTTGTCCATTCAAGGAGCTGATAAGGTTCTGGGTGTCCAGTGGATGAAGGACATGAGTCCTATGACAATTGATTATAATCAATTGTCATTATAGTTTATGCATCATGGAAAGTAGATAACTTTGTTTGGAGATAAATAGGCGGCACAACAAGTTTCTCATCAGCAATTAAAGAGACTAATTCAGACGGATGCTATAGCATCTTGTTTTTAGCTGGTGGCTCAGGAGGAGATTAATAAATCTTAGAACATCACCAATAACACTTCTTTAGCTTCTGTGTTGGGCAAATTTTCTTAGATTTTCGAGCCACCCTCATCATTGCCATAGTTATGGTACATTCATATTGTATTCACTTGGTGAATGGAGTTTCAGCCATTAATGCCAAGCCATATTGATACCCACATTTTCAAAAAGCTGAAATTGAGAGGTAGGTTCGGGAAATGCTGGATTAGGGTCTTATTCACTAGTTCTTTTCCATCCCCGGTATTGTTAGTTAAAAAAATGATGGCTCATGGTGTTTCTATGTTTATTATCACGCTTTAAATCAAGCCACAGTAAAGGATGAATTTCCAATTGCAACAATTGATGAATTGTTAGATGAACTCACAAGTGCTACAATTTTTTCCAAGTTGGACTTGAGAGCTGGGTACCATCAAATTCGGATGACACTAGCTGATGTGGAAAAAGCTGCTTTCAGAACACATGAGGGGCATTATGAATTCTTAGTTATGCCTTTTCGCTTAAGTAATGCTCCAGCCACATTTAAGGCAATTATGAATAGGATCTTTAAACCCTTCTTGAGAAAATTTGTGATTGTTTTTTTTTTTTTTATGATATATTGGTTTACAATCTAACTATAGCATTACATGTCTTACACTTAGAGTAAGTATTGCAAATTTTAATTGTTAATACTTTGTTTTTGAAACAAACTAAGTGTGAATTTGGTAAAAATACTGTCGAATATTTGGGGCATATTGTTGGAGAAGGAGGTGTTAAGCCGGAGCCTAAAAAGGTGGAGGCAATCATGCAGTGGCCAATACCCAGGAATGTCAAGCAGTTGCACGCTTTTTTGGATTTGTTTGGTTACTATAGATGTTTTATTAAGGGTTATGCTACAGTAGCGGCACCCTTAACAGATCTACTAAAGAAAGATGCTTTTGATTGGATTGATCAAGCTATGAGCGCTTTTCAACAACTAAAGCATTCTTTAGTTCGTGCGCCTATTCTTCATTTGCCTGATTTCAACAAACGATTTGTGGTGGAGACAAATGCCTCCGGAAGTGGGATAGGTGCTGTCTTATTCCAAGATAGTCATCCTATTGCATATTTCAGCAAAAAACTTCCATCTCACTTGATCAAAGCATCTGCTTATGTGAAAGAGTTACATGCTTGAAGTAGTCAAAAAATGGAGACAATATTTGTTAGATGCCCATTTTTAGATTCGAACTGATCACAGAAGTCTTAAGGAATTACTTTCACAAGTAATTCAGACTCCAGAGCAGCACAAATATCTTACAAAGCTGTTGGGATATGATTATACTATAGTGTATAAGAAAGGTCAAGACAATGTTGTGGCCGATGCTTTATTAAGACAACATGATGCCTCTTTTCAGTATATGTCTTTTTCTTTGCCATTGTTTCACATTACCAAGGATATAAAACACGAATATACTACTACACTAGCTTTTCAGAAGTTATTGGAAGACATGGCTAGAGGTCAACCACTCAAATATGATCTTAAGTGGCTCGATGGTTTGTTATATCATAAAGGCAAATTATGTTTGGTGGCTCAATCCAAGCTTATTCCTCAGGAATTTCGGAGTGTCCCATCCACTGGTCATTTTGGGGTTACGAAGACCTACAAATGACTTTTTGCTCAATTTTTTGGCTTAGCATGTGCACGGATGTGGAACTATTTGTGCGAGATTGTGGCATATGCCAACAGATTAAGTATTTTACACAGAGACCAGCTGGGTAACTCAATCCTTTACCTATTCCTGAACTGGTTTGGGAGGATATTTCAATGGATTTTGTCACATCTTTGCCTAAATCACATGGGTATTCTACTATCCTCGTGGTAATTGATAGATTATCAAAATATTGTCATCTGGGAGCTTTAGAGGGTTCTTTCATAGCTACCAATGTAGCTCAGTTGTTTGTTCATATAGTAGTTAAACATCATGGGTTTCCCCGATCTATAGTGACCGATTGTGATCCAGTGTTTACAAGTGCTTTTTGGAAGGAACTTTTTTACTTGAGTGGCACCATGCTTGCTATGAGAAGTGCATACCATCTACAATCCAATGGTTAGACTGAAGTACTTAATAGAGTGATTCAACAATACTTGCAAGGGTTTGTCATGGATGCACCATCCACTTGGTTCAAGTATTTAGCATGGCAAAATTTGCATACCATACATCAGTCATGAAGAAGCTCAATTGTCTCCATTTCAAATTGTGTATGAATGTCCTCCCCCTTCTATTCCTATGTACACAAGAGGCTGTTCCATTTTAGATGCTATTGACTTGGAGCTAATTCAAAGGGATGAAATTTTATCTGTTTTGACAAATAACTTACAGAAAGCTCAGAACAATATGAAGAAATATGCGGATAAGTTGAGGACCGAGATTTATTTTTCCGAAGGGGATTTCGTTTACATACGACTCCAACGTTACAAACAAACATTAGTATCACATCATACTTATTGCAAGTTGTCTAAGAGGTACGATGGTCCTTTTCGTATTATGGAATGAATAAGGCAATGTGCTTATAGAGTGGGATTACCAGCAGACTTGAGGATTCATAATGTTTTTCACATTTCTTGTTTGACATGTGCGTTTGGGTCTAACTTACAGCCTTTGGCACTACCATCAAAGGCTTTTCGTAGTCATTCTTTTAACCCCTCTATGTGTACTAAATTCTCGAATCATAAGCCGACATGGTTAGAAGGTGGCTCAAGTCTTAGTTCAGTGGGAAGGAGTACCTCTTGAAGACACTACATGGGAAGATCTAACTCATTTCCGACAAGTTTACCTATCCTTTGACCTTGAGGACAAGGTCTTATTTCAAGAAGGGGGGAAAGCTGTTACGACTACTAATAGAGTTAGACAAAATCCCATTTGGATGAGGGATTATAACACTTAAATACTTGTACATGCAACAGAAATAAGAATACTATAGCTCATATTGTAACAAAAAATAGTTAGCACAATTGTATTAGCTGTAAATCAGTAAGACTCAGTAGAACAAACAATAGATCTAAACAGATCTAAATTAATGGTGTGCAAAAAAACTGATGAGATCGAAAAATCGAACTGAAACCAAAAAACCAATCCGAAAAAAATGGTTAACCAGTCCATGGTTTCGATTTAGGTTTAGAATTTTTATTTTTTCGGTTTTCAGTTTCCGTTTCCGTTTTTAACTTCTAAAAACCGATGGTTTCAGTTAACCAGTCCACTAGTTACAAATATATATAATATTATATACATATTATTATTTTCTTAAAAAAAACCCAAATAGGTAAAGAGGGAATTAGAAACCCTACCAATACCACCTGCCTCACAGTCACGCCTCATCCTCATTCATTCCTCTCACTTTCGTGCAATCACCATCGCCATCTTCATTTTTTCCTCTCTGAGCTATGATCTCTCTCTCTTTCTCTCTCTCTCTTCTCTCTCTCTCTCGCTCGCTCGCTCTGTATGTGTTAAGTCTCAACCTCAGACTCTCAATCTCGATCTCTGCCTCTCTAGAGTCTCCAGTAGCGAGTAGCTTCTGCCTTTCATTGTTCCTCTTTCCTAATTCCTGGTAAGTTCATAATTGTTTTTTCTCTTTTCATTTATGCTTTTGTCTTCATTTCTAGTTTTCTACCATTTGATATGGCACGACATGGTTAAGCTGTAAAAATTATAAGGGTTGTGTTTTAATCTTTAATTAATTCAAATTATCTAAAAGAGGAAATTAAATTAATCTTTCTCCGACATGTGGTTTTAATCGGCGACAATTACAGGAGTTCATATGGGTAAGCAATTGCTGGGTTCTGGATGTTATGTGGAGTTTGGCTTGCCAAATTACGTGCTTGGTTTGGCATGAATTGACGATTTTGATGCCTCTTGCTCTTCTTTCATTTAATTTCCAAACGAAGACAGATTCATCGTATTTTTAGCCTTAGGGGTGGATTTGCTGATGGTATGGATAATTACCGGAAATGGTAGTTTTGGAGATGGTAGTGGAGGTGGCCGACTGTGTTTGTGGTCAGGCCTGTTTACCATAGCTTAGGGAGCTTTGTTGTGCTGGTGGATTTCTTCAACTTTGCTTGTAAAACTGGAAATCCAAGAAAGGAAAACAGACTTTCAAAATCCTTGTTTTAAGAATTTCGAATTTCTTATATTTTCAATGAATTCCTTTGATTTCTTATTGTTGTGGATGATTTTACTGAGCATTTCATCCCATTTATATGGTGTTCGAGCAACCATTCGTAAAGGAAAGCTCATCAATTAAGTCAAAAAGGTGATTAAATGGGTTTGCGATGAATTTGGTCAAATTAGCTTAATTCGTTCAACATCATCATGGATTCGTACTCAAAAATTCCTCCACGGTTTACAATTATATGAAATGCACTATTTATTCAAATTGAATTGCATTGAAATGGGACGGAAGAATCCATACCATTCCTTTGGAGATTGGTGTTTATCCGATCAAGTTATAAAATTCTCGATAATAGAAATATAGTTAAATCGTTTGTAAATTACAAATAACTACAACTTTCTAAATTTTAAACTCAATCCAGATATATTTCTCAATTTTCAATGTGTACAGGTTATTTGAACTTTTCCATTAAACCATAGAAGAGAAAGCAATATCTAGTTATGATTTCCAATTTTATAATTCAAGGATGGAATATATCTAGAGACATAGAACAGAAGAAAACTGCATTAATTGGTAGTAATTCAATCAAACTATATATCGCACTTAATGTTTATATATTGGACTTCATTGCAGAACATTCCACTATTACTTCAACAATAGTTTATAAACTAAAGCATACATGACATTTTCTTATAGTTACAAAACTTGCAATGTGTATTTACTTAAATGCTATTTTAATTCATTATCTATGTATTTACATCCTAGATTTAAAGGCATATTTAATGAATATTTCTCTATTTCTATTCTATTCTAAATGTGATGTAACTATGCATAATATAGGAATGGGATTATCTTCCTGCATATGTTGCTATTTTATTTCATTAATGAATTAAGCTGTTTTATAAATTAACTAGGATAAGCAAGTGATATGTCAAATCTGCTACATGCTTCAATGGGAAATACACCCATCTTCATCAAAATCTTATCTCTACTAATCAAGGTGTGTCATAAAATTGGTTTATAATGATATGCTTTATCTAAAGCATCTTCTTTGGTCCCACACTTTTACTTTAGAAATTAGAAACCTCATCGATTCCAATTATTTAATATTTACGTAATTTTTTTCTAACGCATTAATAAATGAGGAAATTATCCACGCTTGTTTTTTTCCTTTCTCTTGCTGTATACTCTAATAAGACTAATGGGTGACTAAACCTATTAACCATTCTTTTTTTCAATCTTGCATCATTTTTAATTTTTCCTATGGGTGATGTTGAATATATCTACTTTTTAAAATCTTTACCCAAAATATCTATTTTTTTTTATATTGTTATAGATGTCTAGCACTAGGGATAATGATAAAACCGCTGATTCTACTTCAAATGTGGTCCCTCTAGCTTTAAGTAATGAGAATATGAGCTCTCAACCTTCAAGTGGTGATGTAATGCAGCAAAAGTACCTCCCCCGCAACCTGCTAATTTAAAGGTGCGTAAAAGAAAGTCTGGTTTGGGAATATTTTGAGAAGAATAATGATGCCAATGATCCTAGAGCTATATGTAAATATTGCACCAAGTCTCTTGTATGTCCATCTTCTCGTGGTACAAGTTGTTTGAGTAATCATCTAAATAGGTGTAAAAAATATCCTTACAATATGGACAAGAGACAAGCAACATTAGCTATAAAACCTACACCTAAATTTGATGCGGGGACTTGTGCAAATTTGCTTGCTAATTGGAAGTTTGATCAAGAGGAATGTAGAAGATATCTTGCTATAATGATTATTGTTGATGAGTTGTCCTTTAATTTTGTGGAACATGAAGGGTTTCATGATTTTTGTCAAGTGATGCAACCACGTTTTCGAATTTCTTCACGTGCAACTATAAGAAGAGATTGCTACAATATTTACAAGGAAGAAATGGGAAAATTGAAAAAGTATTTTTAAAAAATTTCTTCAAGACTTTGTCTTACTACTGATACATGGACATCCATTCAAAATTTATCTTATATGTGTCTCACTACCCACTTCATTGATGATGATTGGAAAATACACAAAAGAATTATTGTTTTTTGTCTTATTGCTGGTTATTCTAGGGAGGTAATTGGCATGGCTATTGAGAGGTGTTTGCTTGATTGGGGAATTGATAGGGTGTTAACTGTAACTGTTGACAATGCATCTTCAAATGATTTGGGCTTACACATTTGAAAAGAAGACTAAATAGTTGGAAGGGAAGTGTCGTAGGTGGTGAGCACTTGCATGTGAGATGTGCTACACATATTTTGAATTTGGTTGTAAAAGATGGTTTGTATGAAATAAATGACTCCATTCTAAGAATTAGGCATGCAATGAAATATGTGAAATCTTCTCCTTCTAAGAACCAAAAGTTTAAAAGTTGTGTTGAAAAAGAGAAGATTGATAGTAAGAGTCTTTTGTGCTTAGATGTAGAGACTAGATGGAACTCAACATACTTAATGTTAGAGGCAGCCTTGAAATTTCAAAAGGCTTTTGATTTATTAGAGCTCACTTATAGCAAGTACTCTTTGGAACTTGCTATGAAGAAAGGCACTCTAACTTTTGAGGATTGGGAATATACTAGATCATTGCTGCCTTTTCTTAAGGTTTTTTATGACACCACTTTGAACTTGTCTGGCACACTTCATGTCGCTAGTAATGAATATATGAAGAAGATTTATGGCCTTGGCATGATGATATCAGACATGATTGAAAAGGATAAAGATCCTAGTTTGAAAGCAATGGATCTTAGGATGAAGAATAAGTATGGCAAGTATTGGGCTATTGATAACATCAATGTTTTGTTATTTGATGCATTGGTTCTTGATCCTAGATGCAAATTGAGATATGTTGATTACATGGTTGGTGAATTTTATGATGTGGGTGTTGCATGCGAACTAAAAGAAAAAGTGAGAGTTATTTTGGAATCTTTGTTTGAAATTTATAATATTTCCAATCTTACATCTAGTGTCCAAACTAGTGGAGAACCACAAGATGTGGACTCGCCTATGATGGTTGATGGATATCAAGATGTAGGCTAATAACTAGATGATAAGTACATGAAACATGGTGGGGATGAAGGAAGTGATGAATCCAAAAATGAATTGGAAAAATATTTGCATGATGATTGTGAGAAGAAGGTACCTTCTTTTGATATATTGGGTTGGTGGAAAACAAATGCATCTAAGGATCCAATAATTTCTTTGATAGTAAGGGATGTGTTGGCTATCCCTGTATCTATAGTTGCTAGTGAATTCACTTTTAGCACTAAATGTCGTGTGCTTGATTCATTTCACAGTGCTGTTACTCCTAGACTTGTGGAAGCTCTAATTTGTGGGCAAAATTGGTTGAGGAATTCAAGTAAACGCATATATCTAGAGCATATCTTGGAGCAACTTGAGTCGGTATCCATAGGTAAATTTATTTCTACTTTCTATTTTTTTCCTTGTTTTTAAATCGTTTACTTATATATTGAAACTCTTTGTTCTTTTCCATTTTGTTATGTTTTTCCTAGAAACATCTTGCATTACAGAAGATCATCCTCTTTGCACAATTGATGATTGAGAAGAGAATGTAAGTTAATTTCTATTATTGATACTCATATATTATTGAATGCATTTTTTTTCTGACAGATTCTCATGTTTTTTTTTTCCCAGTATGGCTACATCTTCTTGGTGGCTGCAAGGTGGAATACAAGAAAGTGATGGAGAATATAAGAAATGCTGAACTTTGGATATTGAACTATTATGATTTGGAACATGTGCTATTTGGAACATTTATGTTCTGATTATTATTTTTTATTGTGTTGTACTCATTTTGTACTGGAAGATGACTAGGCTAAGTCTGTTACAGTATTTTGTATTGGTTAAGTATTAGTGCCAACTGAGACTATGCTTACGTTTAAGATAATGGAAGATGACTCCATTTTTTTTGCTTTTTGAGTGACATTCATACTAAATGTTACGTATAGTTTTGTAGCTCTTAGATTCCTTCCTTTATAAGGTAAGATGTATGTTATAAATTATATTGGAATTTGTGTAAAAGTATGTTTGAATAACAAGTTTTTTTGAAAAATTTTAGAATGACCTTGTCAAATGCTATCAATAGTTATAGTAGGTCTTTGGTTTATGGATTTTAATGTCTTATGCTAGATCTAATCGCAGGTATAACTTTAGTTGAATAGGTGTGTTAGCACCATGTAGCTTGTATATGACTGAGTGAAACAACTACTGGAACTCCATTGCAGTTCATTAAGTGCAGAAAAATATTATGTAATTCCATTCCTGGTGGCTGTATTTCGAATGGAATGTGCCGCGAGGATTTGATGTAATGTTATACGTAGGCTTGCAGATCTACTGTTCATTTTCCATTGCTTGGAACATTTATGTTCTAATTATTATTTGTTATTGTGTTGTACTTTATTTTAATTATTATAGTATGGATTTGTTGGTTTTATATTTATTTGATTTATCAATTTGCAATTTTTGAATATAAATATATGAAAAAGGTTATACTTTTTTCAATGGTTATATCTGAAAATATGATTAACCGTAGTTTTTGGTTAACCATTATATTGAATGGTTAAAAATCGAAATCTAAAAAAAAATTAACCAAAAAAACCGGTTAATCGTTAAGTCGGTTAACCATTAATAATGGACCGGTTATGGTTTTTATTTTAGAAAAACCGATCATTATGGACTGGTTTAAAAAATGAGGTCATGGACCGGTTAACCGGTCCATGAACACCCCTAATCTAAATTACAAATATAAAGGATGCAAGTTGAAAGGAACAGGGCTATGTCCCAATTTACTCAAAAATTAGCAGTGCTTGGAGTCTTGGCCTACTCGAAAGTGTCGATTAACCTGCAAAACAAATTTAAAGATCTGTTAGTAAAAGAACACCAGAAGAACAAAAGAGAGAAATAGAAGAGTTTTAGGGTTTCTTTTGCTTATATGAGAAAAAGGGAAAGTCGGAGGTGGAAGAGAGAGAAACACAAGTATTTAAATAGTAGGGTTAGGAGACGGTAGGAGAAGTAATAATTTGGTTCTAACAATTTTGGAAAAAGCTTTTCATAACACTCTTAAAGTTTATTATGAATTTATTTAAATTTTTGAAAATGATATTGTTGAATTATAATCCTAAGTTTTAAATGGAAACTTTTCTTAAGTGCCAAAGATTATTATTATTATTATGATGTAAAGATTTTAGTTTTAAAAGAAAAAGAACTCTTTTTATTTAGACAACAACATAGTGATTATGCATGATCATGAGCATATGACTGTATTACATAATAAAAAATAATAATAACTTATATGGAAAATAAGAGATGTAGAAAATTAGATAAGCAAAAGAACATTTAAATAAAGTCAAGTATTGGAAGTCTTCCCTTTCATCAAGGCTTTCGGACTAGAGATAGAATAGTCTCGAAAAGAAAAGCAAAAAAATAAAACAAGATAAACATGGGAGTCTTAGATTGGTGGCAAGGCTTCCTGGACTTAGATTATCGACAAGTCCTTTAAAAGAAAGAAAAGAAATGAAAAGAAGAGAAGAGAAAATTGTTTTGACTTGATAAGGATAAATCTAAGACTAGAAAGACTAGTCTTAATAAAATTGCGTGAAATAAATAAATTGTAAGAGCATAAATAAAAAGTTATGTTAGTGATCTTTTATGCTCTAAGAATATATATTTATAAATATATTTAATACATATACAAAGTTAGATTAGAGTAATAATAACAATATAATAACATCATAATGAAATTTTTGTGCATGAACAAGAATAAAATACGAACATAATGTTTCTTCCATAACACCCATAGGTTTAGGAAACGCACACTAAGGTCATGTTAATTTACATGATATGAAGAAGAAATATTGAAATTTTTTACCTAAGGTTTATGTGGAGATGGAGGAAGATATAGAGTGTTGGTAGTTGTATGTAGAGGATAGTTTTATAGAAAGAAAAGAGAGTTGGAAAGAGAATTTTTTGAGAGAGAATTTGGTAGATTTTGGTGGGAAAAATGTGATGTGTGCAAAAAATGGAAAGAGAGAGGGTATTTATAGATAAATGTGGAGTGAAATTAGATGTAATAAGATAAATTAAAAATAAAAATAAATTAGATAGAAAGAGGGATAAGGGGCGCTGGTTTTGAAGAAAGAAAGGGGGATAAATTGATTTGTTTTGTAATTTTGTAATGAAAAGTAATAATATGTAAGATAAGATGTGAATAAAGTTTTATGGGAAATGAAAATTGTAAGAAATAGGCATACACGTAAATAAGCTATGTATGATATTTTTATATGTCGAAAATTTCTAGAACTTGTTGATTCTCCATAAATTAAGTTTTGATGATAACAAAATACTTAGAGAAGCTAATTATTTTATTTAGTGTGCAGATTTAATTGAATATAAGTTCTTAACAGAACCTTTCTTAGCTCAAGTTAAGCGAATGGATGAGTTGCATGTCTTGAGTTTTAAGTGTTTTTGATACTAAGCAAGACATTTTAAATACTTTTAAAAGGAATAATGTCTTCAAAGGTTATTTTCGAAAGAACAAAAGGTTATAACAAGAAACACAGAAGGTTTTTTAGAAGGTTGTTTAAAGAACAAAAAGTTACAACAAAAACACAAAAGGTTTTACAAAAGGTTTCTTCAACTTTTAACAACAAATTGCTTCTACGGAAAAATACCATAGCTAATTCAAGATTCGATCAAATTCACATCAAATTAGTTTAAATAAATTTCTTGAAGGCCTAGCTCCAAGGAAATGAGTTTATTTGGGTAATATGCTCATTTGTTCCACTTAAGTTGGTTGATATCCAAGGAGATTTGAAGTTTTTTTTTTTTTTTAGTTTCTTTATCATCAACGATACAAGTTCAAGAACAGTATAAGACTTTGTTTAAATAAATGTTACAGAAATTCTCTTTCAAGACAAGCGGATTATTAGTATCTACAATCTTTTAAGACAAGGATAAGTCCATCTATTACCTATTTTTATGGGATTCAGCCGTGAATTCAAAAAGGAACGTTATCTAGCCTTTGGATTGGATAATGAAGAAAATCAGACGATGTTGATCCATTTTTTTAATTGAAATTTCAAGCTAAGGATATATCGCCACAAGATTTATGAGTCTATCTACAAGAAACGGGAAAAATATCTTTTATCTTCAATTAAAGAAGATAGCAGGATTCAAATTTTTAAAGAAAAAGAAGATAAGTTTGACAAGATATCATCTGAGAAATACAAAGGAAAGCTTATCCATTTACAGCAGTATTTTGAACGTTAGAAAGAGGGGATATATTTTCGAGATAGAAAAAAAGAAGAAGAAATACTTATGCTGCTACAAAAGTAAAAAAGAACCTCCTCTGCTTACAAAACTTCAAGAGCTGATTTGTGCAATTTACTTTTCTTTATTGCAAACACTTTCTTTTAATTATTTCCTTATGTAAAAGATGGAACATGTAGTTGCCTTCTTGTTTGATAGCTTGATTACAATAATAGACTCTGTAATATCGGTTGTTAGTTTATGAAAAGCTGTGAGAATCAAGCAGAGAGAATTGTACAATTTTGTAATTTGATTTATTTGGATATAATGGAATAAACCAGTGTGGATAACGGGGTTCTCAGCTCGGAGCTGAAATAATGGACTGAGCATAAGGCAGAACCACTATACATCACTGCCTGATTCTCAATCTCTTATCTTTTTAAATTTCTGCAACTTATTTTATAATTGTTTAACTTGTTCTCATGATTTTTACAAAGGGGATTTCGATTTTTTGAAGGTCTTAAAATTTCAAATTTTGATAATAATCAATTTAAGCCTTCTTCTTGATTATTTAATTGAGACCAACAAGACTAATATTTTTTGAATCCTTACATTATTTCGAGTATAATGGTGCTATCGAAATATTTTCACTATTTTATTTGTCGGGACACTAATTTTAGAAACTAATCTTATTCAGGTCCGAAACGAATTAAATTTTGGCGATCTGATCTTTTTAAGCTTTCTTATATAATTTCAAACTATAATTCGGAATTATCTCATTTTTATTGTTGTCGACACCCCATTTTTTCCTCCTTTTAAAAAATAAAAATTCAAAAAATCATAAAAATTATAAAAAAGATAGAAAATACAATAAAAATTGAAAATTATAAAAAATAAAAAATAGCTAAATTAAAAAAATTGCAAAATTGAAAAAGAATATAAAAATTTGAAAATTAAGAAATCTAAAAAATAATAATAATAAAAAACCCCATCTTTAGTAAATAAGCTTTTAGAAGTTTAAAAATTAAAAAAAAAAGAAGAAAGAGGACAATAATAATAATAATAAAAAAAAGATTTCTGGTTTATTATTGGTCTTGTCATGTTTTAGGTTATATCTGGAAATTAATTTGAATCATAAACTCGTATCAAATTTGGCTCATTTTCATTTGAATTAGATTAAGCTTAGTTTGAATGGGTTAAATGTATTTGGAATTGCCTAATTGTCGAAGAAACTAAAGCAACATAGTTGGTTAAGGCAATGGAACGTGGGGGGAGAGACCGGGATTCGAATCATCTTGGGTACGCTAATGCTAGTGCACCCGTGGCACGGGATCTCACGCACTTGGGAAGACGCGCGCGTGTGCCACAAGTGCATCGTCTTCCCCAATTATGCTTGTCGTTTTTCAAGCTTTTAAGCTTGTTTTTGAACTTTTTTGCGTATTTTTATAAAAAAAAATGGCATTTTGGGCTCCTGAAAATACCAAAAGTTGGATTAAAACTTCAATAAATGGATTTAATTTCCTTAAATCAACGGTTTCGATTCATTAATCCTCCAACCTTTGAATTTTGTAAATGATGGCCATTAATGGTCGTATTCAAGCTTTGTAACAGCCATTAATGGCCGTGATACGTCTTATCTCCCTTCCTACTCCTATAAAACCACCATGACCTCGATCCTCCTCCATAGATCTGAAAAAATTTGAACAAGAGAGAGAATAGCAAGGAAAAATCTAAAAAAAATTCGAAAAAGAAAAAAAAAGAGAGAGAGCAAGAGCAAGAACCAAGCGAAGTCGGACTTCCACCACCGTCCCAAACCATCCACTTCCACCACCGTTCCAGCCTCTGCCGCTTCGGCTACCACCACCAAGCCGCTGCTGCTCCGACCACCGCTCGCAACCACCACTACCAGCCACTGCTATTCTAGTTACCACCTAGCTCCGATAGCCACCCAGCTTTAATAGCCACCCAATTCCGACAGCCGATCCGAACCACCACCACCATCGAATCACTTCAACAGTACTTCAAAAATTAGTTCATAAGGTTCAAGGTTTTTTTTTATTTTATTGTTTTTTTAATTAGTTGATATTATATTATTATTATTATTATTATTATTATTATTATTATTATTATTATTATTATTATTATTATATGCATAAAAAAACAGAAAATGGTAAAATAAAAAAAAGAAAAATGAATAGAAAATGTAAATAAAAAAAATATATATATACATATTTATAGATATGAAAATAAAAAAAAATACATAATTGAGATGCATACTACAATTTTATTAAATAAATAAAATTTAGGGTATAGTTTTAACATAATTTTTTGTTAAAATAAAAAAATAATAAAATAAAAAATCAATAAATTTATATTTGCGTATGTCTGTATATATCGATATTTTTTTAGGATAAGTTTTAGTTTGAATATAAATCATGAAAATAAAAAAAAAATATAATATTATTAATCTTAGGAATGTTATTTTTAAAATTTTTTTAATAATATGTGTTTGATACAAGCTTGAGGTATTAATAATCTTTTATTTAGCAACTTACCTTTGTAAATTAAAAAAAATACTAAAAATGAAAAAATTTGCAAAAAAATCAACAAAAATCCTTTTTACCTTTATATATATATATATATATATATATCTAGTATATATTGTTATAAAAAAATGGTTTTTCTTAGCTTATATAAATATCATTTAGTTATTTTTTTAAATTAACAAAATAATAAATGGGGTTTTTCAAAAATAGATATCTTTTAGGAGTTTTCAAAAAATAAAATGTATAAAAATTAGGTGCTTCAAGGATTTTCAAAATGAAATTTAAAAAAGGTTAAATAACTTAAAGTTGGCGAGTTTCCAAAATAAAAAATATAAACAAATTAAAAATTTTATAAAATCAAAACGAACTACGAGGACCTGATTCCGGCTAGCGGATACGTAAGCATCTGTGCGGCAGTCACAAAAATAAAAAACTTTTAGGATCCTTTTTAAAAGAAAAACAAAAAAATGTATATATTTTTGTAAGCAAATAAATTCCTTTTTATAAACAAACAAAAAAAAAATTGAAAAATTAAAAAATCTAAGATTACCTCTTTGGCCATATAACTCAAAAGCCCATCCACGCCTAGATAACCGTTTAGGTTTTAAAATAGTAGCTCCCGGACTCAACAATTTCTGGTTTTTCAAATACCAGTGGTCGAACTAGAAACCAAACCACCCATTTGGTTTCTGGTTCACCACTCCAATCAAAATATTTTTCAGAAAACCAGGCTTTTTACAAAAACCCTACTGGTTCCTTGTCGAGTGATCTATATCAAATGGGCTGGGTTTGATATGGATCAGGACCTTTAGGAGAAAATGAGCAAAATTCGGGCTCGACAGCTTGGCGACTCCACTGGGGAAATCAAATTCAGTGGGCTCATCTAGGCTTAATGGGCTTAAGAAATTTTGAAAATTTAGAAGCATGGGCCTTTGTACATATCATTGTATTGTAGGAGTCAATATATAAAATAGCTAATGGATCTTGAGGTATGTTTTTTTTATAAAATATTTTGCAATATATGTGTGTTGAGTATATATTTTGTAGTGTATATATTGTGATGTTTTTTTTTTTAATTATATATATTTAGAACGGGTCGGACCTGGGCCCATTAGAAATTAAGTTGGAGGGCCATTGTGTAGCCTATGGGTTAATGTGATTTTATCACTGCCCGATAGTGATTAGGCTCCTCCAGCCTCGTTTTGACATAATTAATGACCTGTTCCTACTAGGGGCAATGAGATTATAGAATGGGGTGCCCCTAGAACCTACCATGATTTCTGATTGTTGTAAATATTTTTGTATGCTTGTGTGTGCTTGTTGTTTTCATAATATCCTTCACAAAAAAATAATAAAATTATTAAAATCAATTCTTTTTAAACTAATGAATAAATTGTAATTTTTAAATAGTTTTAAATTTGTTGAATTTAGAAAATAATAAAAAGAATAGGATAAAACAATAAAACTATGTTTACCTATACATTTTTTTTTTGTAAATATTTCTCAATAAAACTTGCAAATAAATCTCTTAAGATAAAATTTTATGTAAAAATAAACAAATGATTTATATTTTATAAATAATAGAAAACATGACAAATAAAAAAAAGCATAAAAAAAGGACGAAAAGTCAAAACTTGTCCACGGGGCATTTTTGTAAATATTTTTCCATTAAGTATGTGAATAAACCCCTTAAAATAAATCATGTGGTTAAAAAAAAACTTGCTTATGTTTCTTACAAAAAAAATAAAAAAATAACAAATACCAAAAAAAGTCTTAAGCCTACAACTTATGTTAAATAGAATTCGATACCTTTTTAAGACCACCTTGTAAATATCTACCTATTTAGTTTTTATGCCAAATAAGCTTACTAGTCCATATTTACATACTTATCAGTTCATAAAACAGTAAACTTCACAACAAAAAAATAAATAAAGAAAAAAGAAAAAAGAGGCTCATGTCTAAAGCTTTCTAAATAGAATTCAGTACGCCTTTTTAGGACTAATACCCTTGTAAATACATACCTATATAGAATTTTAGTAGAAATCATGACCTTTGTAGATAAAACCTGTTTAGACAATCTAGTTAAAATCCACTATTTTGTATATAAAGTTTATCACACCCTTGTGGTCACTCTTTAAAAAAAAAAAAAAAAAAACCAACATTTGCTAATCATTTGAAAAATATTAAAAAAAAAATCCCTTGTTAAGTAGAACTTCTCATAGTCATAGAAAGTATGCCCTTTGTTAATAAAAGTCAATAGAGTTTATTTGTACATCAAATAGGAAACACTAAAAAATAGCAAATTCCAATCAATATCAGTGGTTATATAGAGTCAAGTCTGCCATTGTAAATAGGATTTACCCACCTCTTGTCAATAGAAGTCTAACTTTAGGTGCTCACATTAATCATATCACCTTTTGAAAGTTTTTTTAAAAAAAATCAAATAAAAAAAAAAGAAGTTTTTTCTGGAGCAATTCTCTAAAACCCCATCCTTTTGTTGAAATTTTTATCTTTTTAATTTTTGGGGCAATTTTCAATTCTTTCCTCCTTTTTAAACAAGATTTCCAAAGAAAAAGAGTCTTCCACCAAAAAAAAAAAATCAAAAATTTTTTTAATAATGATTGCTAATAAGTGGGAATATTTCCAGACCCTAAAATTACTTTAGATGGACGGATTTAATCCAATGGTCGATAGTCATTCACTTGAGCCAAGAAGCTAATCCAAACACCTCATCCACTAAAAGAAGTCCAAAAGCCCACATCTCTACTCATTTAAAATGTGATCCCCGGCCCACTCCTCCCACATGTAAAAAATGCTCAAAGGAAATGAGGTTCCAACCAAGATCAGATCATACTGGTACCTAATTCATCCTAAAGGGATTTGTTGTTTACAAGTTACCATGGCTGGGGCAATTAAAGAAGGAAATCATTAATCGGTCTGCCATAAATTGGGGCAAAGCTTTAAATAGGAGCATGTTTTCAGATGAGGACAAGAGTTGGCCCATTTAGGGGCATCTTGAATATTAGAATCCGCTAGCCAAGATAGGGGCTATAGCACTAGTACTCAAAAGACCAATGACTCTTAGAAGTTTCAAAAATCTCTACAAATGGGAAAGTAATCTTTTAACTAGAATTGTTCAAAATGATAAGAGGCAAACATTACACCAAACACTTACCTTAAACACAGGAGAGCTGAGCGATAATCAAGTGAGGAAATTGACTTATTCCTTAAAAGAGGTCTGCCTTATGTTTGATACATTAGTCAAAATGATGATAGGCATTCAATTCTTTTGTTCCAAACACGTTTATCCCTTGCCAACTCATTTAAGCCAATTAAGGAGAAACTTTTCAAATTAAACCCTGTCAAGAACCACCCCATACTGGGGTAAAATGGAGGTTAGGGTGATCAATTAAATTGGAGAAAAAAGGATAAAATGAGCTGTATATTGCACCAATTCATGGGTAATGATTGTGACCGATATGTCATGTGCCTTTTGAAATGAAGAAGAGTCTTTTACCATACACATACTTGAACACACCTGATCATTTTGGGCTTCAATTTATTTTGGGGCAAAATAAAGAAATTCAAAAGTGATTCTTTGCAAAAAGCTAGTCAATAAAAAAAAAAGGGAAAAAGGAGAAATAGGAAAAAAAAAAAAAAAGGCTAGCCCATACACTATCATAGCCCCTTAAACCAAAAATTTCCAAGTCATCAAAGCCCTTTACAGATTGCAAAATATTCTTCAAACTTTAGTCCTATCAAATTCAATGCCCACAATGCCAATGCTTTTTACACATGGCTCAAAGCTTCAGAATTCAAAAGAACCACATACTCATACACATTCCTCCCAAGTAGAATCTTCTGATCGAATGAACTAAATTTATCCTAAACAACATTCACCCACGAAACTGGGGCAAATACAGCTTAGTTCTTCTTAAAGGTTCTTGACTTGTAAACCCGGGATGATGATTGAATTGAATCCATTTTAAAATTTTTCCTTCACATGAATATACTTCATTTGCTAAACCATTGAGCAAAAGCCTACATTTCAGTCCTAAAAAGACCTATCAGATTGACTTAGAATGTATCACTTCCAAGTTGGACCATAATTTAGGGAATTGAAGTCTTGAGTGAAAATAAGCCACATGAGAGTGTGAGGAAGTCCTCTTAGACTAGACAATTTCATTAAAAGATCTTTCTCTAGGAACAAACATCTTAAAAGTCAAAAGAATGGGCCCCTAAGTTCATGATAACACCCTGAATTAAAAGAAATAAGAATGAGCACATGAGAAACATGGAAAGCCCCAATACAATCCAGTTACCCCATTTTCTACATGAGATGTGTCACCCGAATGTTGAAGTCCCCTTACAATAAGCGATTGATGATGTTTACAATTTTCTACTCAGATGGTAAACCCAGTTCTATACTAATTTGAGATGAAAGGTTAGATACCTTAAGCAAATTCCAGAATCATTGACAAATCATGGGACATTCTTTCCCTTCGACTAAAGAGCTTCACATACCCAAAACTTTAATGCTAGAGTGGGACAAGTCCCAAATACACCACTTCAGTGAGAATCACCCTGAAAAGACATTTTATGGCATGATCACCCCCTGATAAAAACCAATTTTGAACCTATCATGACCAGAGCAAATGACTGTTGAGCAAGTCCACTTTGTGATCAAAATTTTTAAAGGGTTAATGAAATTTTCCCGCTCATTAGCAAAACAATTTTTCAAAAACATTAATAAATTTTGAAATATTCATGTAAAAAGAAAATTTTCCCAAAGAGAAATAAAAAAAAAATAGAAGATTTCCAAGCACTTCAATAATTTTTTTTTAAAAAAAATGTTTTCAAGCATCAGCACTTTTACCATCCTGTGTTAATTTTGAAAAGCCTTAGCAATTTTGCACAAGCCTTTAAAACCCTAGTTATCCTAAGTTGTTGGAGCTTCGGTATTCCCATTACATTTCGAACCCTGGTATTTCTTAGTTTTAGAAACCTTAGTATTCTCAAAAGTTTTCTTCTCCCTTTAGGGTGCAAGTTTTCAAAAATCCTTGTTTATCAAGGTGACCTTAAAATCCTTGCTTATCAAGGTGACCCAAAATCCTTGTTTATCAAGGTGATCCTAAAACCCTTGTTTATCAAGGTGACCCTAAAACCCTTGTTTATCAAGGTGACCCAAAACCCTTGTTTATCAATGTGATCCCAAAACCCTTGTTTATCAAGGTGACCTTAAAATCCTTATTTATCAAGGTGACCCAAAATCCTTGTTTATCAAGGTGACCCCAAAACCCTTGTTTATCAAGGTGATCTCAAAATCCTTGTTTATCAAGGTGACCTAAAACCCTTGTTTATCAAGGTGACCCAAAACCCTTGTTTATCAAGGTGATCCCAAAACTCTTGTTTATCAAGGTGACCTTAAAATCCTTGTGACCAAAAACCCTTGTTCATCAAGGTGACCAAAAACCCTTGTTTATTAAGGTGACCCCAAATCCTTGTTCATCAAGGTGACCCCAAAACCCTTGTTCATTAAGGTGACCCAAAACCCTTGTTCATCAAGGTGACCCAAAACCCTTGTTCATCAAGGTGACAAAAAAAAAAAAAAAAAAAACCCTTATTCATCAAGGTGACCCAAAATTCTTGTTTATCAAGGTGACCTTTCCAAAACCCTTGTCTATCAATGTGACCCTAAATCCCTTGTCTATCAAGGTGATCCCAAAACCCTTGTTTATCAAGGTGACCCCAAAACCCTTGTCTATCAAGATGACCAAAAACCCTTATTTATCAATGTGACCCCAAAACCCTTGTCTATCAAAGTGACCCAAAATCCTTGTCTATCAAGGTGACCAAAAATCCTTGTCTATCAAGGTGACCCAAAAACCCTTGTTTATGAAGGTGACCCAAAATCCTTGTTTATCAAGGTGACCCCAAAACCCTTGTTTATCAAGGTGATCCCAAAATCCTTGTTTATCAAGGTGACCCTAAAATCCTTGTTTATCAAGGTGACCCCAAAATCCTTGTCTATCAAGGTGACCCAAAACCCTTGTTCATCAAGGTGACCCAAAACCCTTGTTTATCAAGGTGACCTAAAATCCTTGTTCATCAAGGTGAAAAAAAAAAAAAAAAAAAACCTTGTTCATCAAGGTGACCCAAAATCCTTGTTTATCAAGGTAACCTTTCCAAAACCCTTGTCTATCAAGGTGACTTAAAAACCCTTGTCTATCAAGGTGACCAAAAACCCTTCTTTATCAAGGTGACCCCAAAACCCTTGTCTATCAAGGTGACCCAAAATCCTTGTCTATCAATGTGACCCAAAAACCCTTGTTTATGAAGGTGACCCAAAATCCTTTTTTTATCAAGGTGACCCCGAAACCCTTGTTTATCATGGTGACCCCAAAACCCTTGTTTATCAAGGTAACCCCAAAACCCTTGTCTATCAAGGTGACCCAAAACCCTTGCTCATCAAGATGACCCAAAACCCTCGTTTATCAAGGTGACCTTTCCAAAGTCCTTGTTTATCAAGGTGACTAAAAATCCTTGTTTATCAAGGTGACTTTTCCAAAATTCTTGTTTATTAAGGTAACCATTTCAAAAATCCTTAGCTATCAAAGTTGGCCATTGGCCAGTCCCAAAATCCTTGCTTGTTAGGGTGAAGTTTTGTAGTTCAATCCGCCAGATTTAGGTCTTGAGCAAAAATTGTGTCTTTTTTGTCTTTATAGTAGAGTTTTGTTCAAACTCCACCATAAAGAGGGACAGCTGTTGACACCCCATTTTTGCCCCCTTTTGAAAAATAAAAGAATAATAAAAATTCAAAAAATCATAAAAATTATAAAAAAGATAGAAAATACAATAAAATTGAAAATTATAAAAAAAAAAAAGCTAAATTAAAAACAAAAATTGCAAAATTGAAAAAGAATATAAAAATTTGAAAATTAAGAAATCTAAAAAATAATAATAATAAAAAACCCCATCTTTAGTAAATAAGCTTTTAGAATTTAAAAATTAAAAAAAAAAAAGAAGAAAGAGGACAATAATAATAAAAAAAAAAAAGATTTCTGGTTTATTATTGGTCTTGTCACATTTTAGGCTATATCTGGAAATTAATTTGAATCATAAACTCGTATCAAATTTGGCTCGTTTTCATTTGAATTATATTAAGCTTAGTTTGAATGGGTTAAATGTATTTGGAATTGCCTAATTGTCGAAGAAACTAAAGCAGCATAATTAGTTAAGGCAATGGAATGTGGGGGGAGAGACCGGGGTTCGAATCATCTTGGGCGCGTTAATGCTACTGCACGCGTGGCGCGGGATCTCACGCGCCTGGGAAGACGCGCACGTGTGCCATACGCTCGTCGTCTTCCTCAATTCTGCTCGTCGTTTTTCAAGCTTTTAAGCTTGTTTATGAACCTTTTTTGTGTATTTTTTTAAAAAAAAATGGTGTTTTGGGCTCCTGAAAATACCAAAAGTTTGATTAAAACTTCAATAAATGGATTTAATTTCCTTAAATCAATGGTTTCAATTCATTAATCCTTCAACCTTTGAATTTTGTAATCGATGGCCATTAATGGTCGTATTCAAGCTTTGTAACGGCCATTAATGGCCGTGATACGTCTCATCTCCCTTCCTACTCCTATAAAACCACCACGACCCCGATCCTCCTCCATAGATCTGAAAAAATTTCGAACAAGAGAGAGAATAGCAAGGAAAAATCTAAAAAAAAAAAATCGAAAAAGAAAAAAAGAGAGAGAGAGCAAGAGCAAGAACCAAGCGAATTCGAACTTCCACCACCGTCCCAAACCATACACTTCCACCACCGTTCCAGCCTCTGTCGCTTCGGCTACCACCACCAAGCCGTTGCCGCTCCGACCGCTGCTAGCAACCCCCACTACCAGCCACTGCTGTTCCAGTTACCACCTAGCTCCGATAGCCACCAAGCTCTGATAGCCACCCAATTCTGACAGCCGATCCGAACCACCACCACCATCGAATCACTTCAACAGTACTTCAAAAATCAGTTCATAAGGTTCAAGGTTTTTTATTTTATTTTATTGTTTTTTTAATTAGTTGATATTATTATTATTATTATTATTATTATTATTATTATTATTATTATTATTATTATTAGATGCATAAAAAAAACAAAAAATGGTAAAATAAAAAAAAAAGAAAAATGAATAGAAAATGTAAATAAAAATATATATATATTTATAGATATGAAAATAAAAAAAAATACATAATTGAGATGCATACTACAATTTTATTAAATAAATAAAATTTAGGGTATAGTTTTAAAATAATTTTTTGTTAAAATAAAAAAATAATAAAATAATAAATCAATAAATTTATATTTGCGTATGTCTGTATATATGAATATTTTTTTAGGATAAGTTTGAGTTTGAATATAAATCATGAAAATAAAAAAAAATAATATTATTAATCTTAGGAATGTTATTTTTTAAATTTTTTTAATAATATGTGTTTGATACAAGCTTGTGGTATTAATAATCTTTTATTTAGCAACTCACCTTTGGAAATTTAAAAAAAAAACTAAAAATGAAAAAATTTGCAAAAAAATCAACAAAAATTCTTTTTACCTTTATATATATATATCTAGTATATATTGTTATAAAAAAATGGTTTTTCTTAGCTTATATAAATATCATTTAGTTATTTTTTTTAATTAACAAAATAATAAATGGGGTTTTTCAAAAATAGATATCTTTTAGGAGTTTTCAAAAAATAAAATGTATAAAAATTAGGTGCTTTAGGGATTTTCATAATGAAATTTAAAAATGGTTAAATAACTTAAACTTGGTGGGTTTCCAAAATAAAAAATATAAATAAATTAAAAATTTTATAAAATCAAAATGAACTACGAGGACCTGATTCTGGCTAGCGGATATGTAAGCACCTGCGGGACGGTCACAAAAATAAAAAACTTTTAGGATCCTTTTTAAAACAAAAACAAAAAAATGTACATATTTTTGTAAGCAAATAAATTCCTTTTTATAAACAAACAAAAAAAATTTGAAAAATTAAAAAATCTAAAATTACCTCTTTGGCCCATATAATTCAAAAGGCCATCCAAGCCTAGATAACCATTTAGGTTTTAAAATAGTAGCTCCCGGACTCAACAATTTCTGGTTTTTCGAATACTAGTGGTCGAACTAGAAACCAAACCACCCATTTAGTTTCTGGTTCATCACTCCAATCAAAATTTTTTTCAGAAAACCTGGCTTTTTACAAAAACCCTACTGGTTCCTTGTCAAGTGATCTGTATCAAATGGGCTGGGTTTGATATGGATCGGGACCTTTAGGAGAAAATGAGCAAAATTCGGGCTCGACAATTATTTTTAGGTTTTGCGTGCGAGATTGCTAGCTCTAGATTCACTAGACTTAACATAACACTAGGTTGACTTTAGGGTTCTGATTTGACTTTCGATTTTTAGGATTTACTTATAATTACTGTAAAATCTAAAGGTTTGCAAAATGAATAGTAGAATAGACAAATAAAATATCAGTAGTAATGAGAATACGCGTAAATGAGCTATATTTGATATTTTTAGAAATCGAAAGATTCTAAAAATGATATTTTATGATTCATTATCTCATTACGAGTCTAACTACATTGTTAGAATATTTTTATCGTTTTACGTGTCGGGACACTAATTTCGAAAATTGATCCCGTTTGAGTCCAAAACAAGCGAATTTTTACGAATCTAATCTTTTTATGTTGTATTAAATTACTTCGAACTAGAATCTAAGGTTGTCTCATTTTTACTATTTTAGGGTTTCACGTGCGGGATTACCGAATCTAGTCTCATTAGGGCTTGTTTTTGACCTAGTTGACTTTTAGGGTTCCAGACTGAATTTAAACTTTAAGATTTACTTTTAAAATTTTGAAATATAGGGGTTTATGTCATACTTATATATTTCAATTCAAAATTTAAGTTTTATTTTATTTTTATGGTTTATTTAATATTTTACAGTTCTCGAGGTTGTTTAATTGAGTCTAGGGTTATGTGATGACTCTGGTTGACTTTTGGTATTAATTTAGATTTTTTATTCTAAAATTCTTCGAAGAGTTTAAGGTTTTGAAATTTTATCATTGAATATTACTTGGATATATTGTCTCGATTTTAGTGTTAGAGGTCAAATAGATGAATTGTTTAGTGTATGGATTTTGAGTCGAACGATTATTGATTTTTCCATTTTGTTTTTGAAGGCTTTCATTTTCTTAAGTTTAAGAAATTTCGTATTTGATCTCGTTTTGAATTTTTAGAGTATGGTTTTAACTTGGATCGCTTTTAGGATTTCGATTTAGGTTTTTAGCTTTAGAATTATTTTCTAAGAGTTTTGAAAATTTCATGGGTTTACAGTTTGGGTATTGTAGAAAAAACCTATAGGGTTGCGGGTTAGGTTTGGGTGACCTTATAGGGAATTTGGTTAGATTTGGGTCTCATATGATCCATCCTAAACTTACCTCGGTTGCATCCTTACTCGATATGTTTCATTGATTAATAAAGCTGAGATCATGGCTTGAATTATAAGTGCAGTGTTTGGTAACCGTTTTGCTTATTTGGAATCAATGTATCTCATGTTACGTCTTGTATACATATTTAGGTAGGTTCATGCCTGAAAAACTTCAACCCATGATCCAATTCATTTATTGATAGTATATAAAAACCTAAACCTATGATCTATTTATTCATACTGTGCCTCATGTCGATCTATTTATTGATTAATAAAACATATAAAAGTATATCGATTTTGTTAGAATTTAAATATTTTGTACTATCTCAGAAATTTAATATATTAAAATATATATCATCCTAAGTAAATATAGTTAACAAATTATGTATGATATGTTATTTTTATATAATTAAAATAAGAAAAATTATAATATGTAACTTAATGTGTTATTGTATAAGTGTGATATTAGTAAATAATAATTGATGCTAACAAAAAAAAAAAAAGGATTTATAGTGTTAATCCATAGATATGTTATATTGCTATTGTAAATAAAAAAAAAAAAATGTGTTTAGAACCTACAATACAAAGAGTAATCATAAAAGACTAAATCATTATCTTATTGAAAAACTCAACATAAAATGCTATTAAACATTCAGATCTTTCCACGACTCATAGATCTAATTGCATCAAACTCAACGAAAGAACTACTAAAACTATAGAAAGACTAAATCTAAATGCAAAAATACATACTACAAAATACAAAATTGATTTTATAAATATCTAAAAATAAATGATATTAAAAGGAAACAAGATATACACTAATTATAAATATTTGCTATATATATCTATGAGATATACATTATTATAATTCATATTTATATGTAACCTATAAGTTATAAATATTTATTATTTATAATTACCCGCTATAAATGTTCTATATACAATCTTTATTTTAATATAAATATTTATATAATATGTTATATGAATTATCTTTTTATAACATATAATTTTAACTTATAGATTTTATTATATTTGTGTGTTACATCTATACATATTTTTGTTATAGAAATTTGGTTTACATGCTATAAGTATACACATTGTGTGTGTATATATATATATCACATATGCTATATATGTAGCATATAAGTCAATTGTATAATAATATATTGCATGTATTTTATTTGTTAAATAATATCTACATCTTATAAATGTTATATATATGTTCTATAACTTATATGCTATACATATATATATATAATTTGTTATATTTTAACAAAATAAGTGTAAAGACCCGACCTGCTAATCCTTAAGACTTAGCAAGTTAAGTCCCCAACCACATATAATACTTTCGTATTATATGGAAGGTTGTCCTAATCTACAGTTATGTGAATTGTTTGTTTAAAACTACTAAAACTTGTTATAAAAGCTTTTACAAAAGGATTACTCACTTGAGTAATCTATTTACATAAAATAGTTTAAGGAAATATTTACATCCTTGTGTCCAGCATAGGACACAACAAAATATACATAAGTCTTACAAAATGAAGAAAATAGACTTTAAGTCTTTTAATACAACCCAGGCTTAACTAACAAGCCTCTATTCCAAAATACAAAATACATTTGTTAAACGAACACATGAAATAAAACTTTCTTCAAAAACTTCTCGCCACAGGGTCCTACTCATCCCACTCGTCCATAAACTTCTCCCAATCTGACCCGAATCCCATATCATCATAACAATCATCATCAACACCTGAAAATAGCAAAAGTGAGCCAGAGGCCCAGTACACAGCAACACAAACAAAAGCGAAGCCATACACACCTATACTAATGCAATGCAAAAACAATTGCTTCATTTATCTTTCTTTAATATTTCTTAAACAAATCAACACTGGAGTATTCAAACTCCGGGACAAGCTGAGGATATCTGGGGGTCCTGAGTAATGCTCACAACGCTCAGGGGGTTGATATAGGTAGCCCGAATACCTATATCTCCTAGATAACGTTACATTGCAAATAATAATCTCATCCAGGTTATATAGCCGTTACTCAGCTTCACTTAACTCAATCCATAATATAAAGCAATTCACATGCTCCCATAAACATTGAATTAGATTATATTATTTCCTCTCAAGAGTAAGTAAATGTTGCTCAGTTATACATTCCTATCGATTATCCGCCGAGCCTAGTCATTGCATCATGACTATTGGCCTAAGCGTCTACACTAACCTATCATTGCATCATGATAAGTTACCGCTCCTCGAACCGGATTTAACGGTGAAAACACAAGCAATTCAAGCAATACTTAAGTCATTTAGAACTTATATCAAATTTAAGTATGCCTATCCTAACAAGCATACAAGCAAGTTACTGCGTACCTGTATTAGCTTGGGAATTAATGGGGGTGGCCAAGCGAGGATCAATAACTGTTCAACAAGAATTATCACAATTCACACTTAGTTTAAACTCATTTCAACTAATCTCATACATAACCATACAAATACATTCAAATAATTATCACAAGATCCTAAAACAAGTAAAGATAATCAATAATTTATTAAATCATACAAATATCCTTAAATCATGCTTAATTATATTACTCGATCATCATAACACATCAATTATCATATATCTATCTCATTTTAGTCTAAAAGATCCATTTGTTAAAGCAAATACACATAAAACAAACAAAAACAAGTTTTTAACTTTGTTTGGAAAATGTATCAGCTGGAAAGAAACGAAAATTCGGCCTTGATAAGTTTTTATTTTGTAAAAACTCAAAACACAAAAGTTGTAGATCTCTTTTTAAGCTTTCTAACGCAATTTGAATCACTCAAATCGGAGTTCGTATGAAAAAGTTATGATCAATTTACAAAACAGTGTCGCGTCAGGGAAGAAATCCGCGAGCGCTACACCCTTGGCAACGGGGTGTTTTGAAGGCCGTTTTGACTCAGGGGAAGTGAAATTTTTGATCCGAGAGCACTACACCCTTGGCAACAGGGGTGTTTTGGACACTACACCCTTGGCAACGGGGTGTTTTGGAGGCCGTTTCAACTCAGGGGAAATGATATTTTTGATCCGAGAGCACTACACCCTTGGCAACAGGGGTGTTTTGACAGGTGTAGTGATAGTTATACGAAATTTTTCAAACTTTAACACTTTAACTTGAAAAAAAACAACTTTTCTCAACTCCTAACATGTCCTAAACCTTATGCAAACTTCATACAACACTTCAAACACTTCTAATACTTATCATACTTCAAACTCCAAATCCACACTTCAACTACCCAAATTATCTTCTTCCCAAATTCAACAACACCCATACTTCTTGCTACACATAAAACATATACTATAAGTTCTTGTAGCCTTAATATACTACTTAAACTACCATTAACATATAGAACACATCATTTCTCATATTTAGCATAAGTACCCTATTATCAAGAAATCACATATATGCATAAGATTAAGACATGAAAGACAAACTCACCAATAGAACTTTAGGCTTTAGTTTAATGGTCCTCTAGCAATCTTTTGGTGGTAAAAGTGATGGAAAATGAAGGGCTTAATCTTATGCCACCTTGGAGGAGCTTTTGAGAGGGTTAAGAGGTGTTTTGAAGCTTAGAGAAAGGGTTTGGCTAAGGTCTGAAATTTTGCCCGAAAATTTAAGTTTGAAGAGTAGATATTATCTACTTGTTTGACTTTTGAGGCATTTGTAATTAAGGCAATTAATGACTTAACCTTTTGTTACTTAATGACATTGTCTTAAGGCCTTAATGAGTGTTTAATAGCTTTATTTTTTGCCTAAAAAATTCTGCTACATAAGGACTTAGTTACATGCATTCCTCCACTTAATTCAACACATTCAAATCATAAATTACACATATGAATACAATTAAAATTTTATGAACTAAATATTTAATAAATTCTAGAATATTTCAATATTTTAACATAATAATAAAACATATAATTCATCATGAAAAAAAATCATATTCAATACATATCAAAAGTATGTATAAATTTATTAACACACATATAGAATATAAATTGGGAATTTCATGGTTATTTCAATAAGAATACAAAATAATAACATTTTGTTTTAATAGATCTTAGACTTGCTAACTTGTACCTATTTAATAAAGAAATTGGGGTTTTAATAAATCCAAACTAGACACGTTTATATTTATATTATTTCTAAATTTAACCCATTTATTATTCATGTCGATTTTTACTTAGTTTAGAATAAGATTATGACAGACCAAGTTCTAGATTGAGATCGAGTTACTCCTTGGTTAGCTTCTCTATCATGGTATAATGCGTTAGCTAACTAACTTCCTTTCTCTTCTCTCTGAAGTAATCTTGTATATTAGACAAACCTATAATTTTAGGAATCTATATTACACTTTATTAATGCAGGGATAACCTTGGAAAGAGGAACTCAGTTCCGTTTAGTGCACAAACAAGACAAACAATTATGCAATGTAGGCCAGTATAGTTTTGTTCACAATATCAAATTACAAATAAATATATATATTAACACATGATCTCCAAATTTGTAAGGTTTGGTTTATTATAGTTATAGGCGCATGGATTTTGTTATAAAGGTCTTGAGCCTAATTTTATCTGGATTTAATTGGCCTACCCAATTCCAATCTTTCTCAAATTGGCCCACACACATTGCAAATGAGGGCCTCAATGGGCCTGGGTCCATAAGGGAGCCCACATTCATATCCACAATGAGGGGGGACTCATCTTAGGCATTGGTCGTCTGTCTCATCTGACGGACGACATCGGCAGCTAGATTCTCTATAAATACCCTTAGTTCTTACCTCATTTGGAGAGGTGAAATCTTGGACAAACGTCATCGTGCTGCCAAATTTCCATTTTTGTGAATCGATTACTTGACTCACTCAAGAACGCACATGATATTTGTGGTACTTAGTGAGGTTGATACTTTTTAACTCCCTCACCTGTCACGCGTGTGTTAGAGCCTATTGAAACCGCCTACTCCTCCTCCCTACATAATTCTTTCTTGATCACTCTTGCACGTGTTATTTCTCTAGGTTATATGTAGCGCGACAGTCACGCGGCACGCACGTGATCTTTGCATCCGGAATCATACCCATACATTTTTTGCGACTCCACTGGGGAGAGGGAAATCAACACTTGTGTGATGGCACCTCCAAGAAAGAGACCCATCGATCCTACTGAGGGTGTGACTCAAGAAACTAATACTAATTTTGAGGTTACTGAGCATGACATGCTAGCACTTGAAGATGTTAACCAACTCACTGGTGCTCAACTTGACAACACTACAATCTTGCGCGCTGTACAAGAAAATACCGTACAAGTCAACCAGTCGATACAAGAGTCCACAAGATAATTTCAACAATTCATGACGATGTTTTCTTAATACCTACCTGGTATAGCTGCTATTGCTGCCACGCAACAAGGCGCGACTTTGTCAACCCCTGCTATTGCCGCGCAGCAACGCGCTTCCCAGGCCCCTCAAGTGCCTCAAGCTCCTCAAACATCACAAGCTCTTCAAGCACCTCGACCTGTTGATTCTCTTCATACTCCTGGACATTACACTATTGGAATTAGGGAGCAAACCCCTCCGTTGGAGCCTATAGTTACATAACTGCCTGTACCTCAGGTAGTGAACATAGGAATTCAGCCTGGAGGACCCTCAGCCTCCCAGCCTATAGTACATGTTCAACCCGGAGGATCTTCATCCTTACAGATTACACCACAGATTGTCATTGGTGGACCTATTGCTCAACCAAAAACAACTCCACTCAGACTGCCACTCCATCTACACCAGTTGAAGTTACTACTTCAACTCCTAAAGTTACTTTCATCACGAAAGAAGATCTAGACATTTACTTGAGGGAAATACAAGCTAAGTCTGATGTGGGAGTAGTGGATCTCAAGCTCCCATACAATCAATGTATTGCTGCTAAGCCATATCCTCAAGACTATGCGAATCCTAAATTCATGCTATTCAATGGTAAAAGGGAAGTGCCAAGGAACATTTGTTGAAGTTCATTGAAACGCTAGAGGTTTATGTCCCTCACAGAGAAATCGTACACATGGTATGTCAACCTTCCCCCTGGATCAGTAGATTTATGGGCAACGTGGTGCTGTCAACATTGTTATTCATGATCCTGCCACAGTAGAAGCCAATGATGCACCACTTGCCGAGGCAAGCAACACGAAAGGAAAACAACACGTAGTTGAGGAAAATAATTGTGCTCCCATTGCTGCAGCACTTTTGAAAACTTCTAATTTTAGAAATTTCTTTGATCTACTTGGTTTTGATGAAAAGGCGAAGCTTGCAGCAGCAACTACACTTGCGCAAATTTCCAAGGGATAATAAGCTGAGTGTAATGCAGCATAGCACGTCAAAAGAATGGCTCGAGCACATGAAAATGCAATCTTGTTTACCGATGCAAATATGTGTGTAGATAGTCTAAATCACAACCAACCATTATATGTAGAGGGCACACTTAATGGCTATCCAATTAAGAGGACATTCATTGATGCTGGTTCTTCTCTTAACATCATGCCTAAGACTACATTTGAGGCTGCTAGTATTGACTATCATTGTTTGGTGAAGTATCACATTTCAGTTAATGGCTTTAGTCATACTACAACGAAGACAATCGGAAGAGTTAATGTTGATCTTAAGATTAGACCTATTCGTGCTATCGTTACTTTCCATGTGATTGACGCGCCTGTGTCCTATCATCTCTTGATAGGTAGGAAGTGGCCGCACGATCACAATTTAGTACCATCGACAATGCATCAATGTATCAAAGGACATTAGAAAGGGAAGGAAGTACTTTCCTGCTATGAAGAATCCTTTTGAGCATGATGAGACATATTTCATTGAATCTACCTTCTACAATGAGTATGCCGATGAGGGTAAGACAGCTACTGCTAGAGCTTCAAGTGTGCCATTACCCACTTGGGAAAAAGTTCAAGAGGGCCAACAAAAGAAAAGAAAAATGTGTGGTTGTCGAGGCGGTAAAAAGAAGAATAAGCAGGTTGATGTTGTTGAAAAATATGTCAGAGAAGATGGGTAGAGAGTATATCTCTTATGACGGTTTCTAGGGTCTAAGGAATTTTGTTCTTCTTTAGACCTTATACCAATTCAAGAAATTCAACCCGCTCCTCAACAAATGCAAGATCAAATAAAGCCACAGAATGAAGAAATTGAGGAATTGGATCTAACGCGACCAGGAGAGTCGCCGTGGACAATTTTTGTCAGCAAAGGTTTGTTACAAGAGGTTAAGAGTCCTCTTATTGATTTGTTAAGAGAATATAGAGACGTGTTTGCTTGGGCATATGATGAGATGCCAAGTCTAGACCCTAGTCTTGTAGTGCACATACTAAATATTACCCCGGGCACGACTCCTATTAAGCAAGGGCAACGAGTTTTCCATCCTAAGATGGAAGTTCAAATTAAACACGAAATTGAGAAGTTGCTTCGGGGAGGCTTTATCAGACCAATTGAACACCCTACTTGGCTCGTGAATATCGTACCTGTTAGAAAAAAGAATGGTCAAAGAAGGGTTCGCATAGATTTTCGAGATTTGAACAAGGCTTGTCCTAAAGATGATTTCCCTTTGCCCAATATAGACACCTTAGTGGATGTCATTGCAAGACATGAATTATTTTCATTCATGGATGGTTTCAACAGATATAATCAAATTAAAATGGCAATTAAAGATCCGAGCGTACTGCCTTTCGAACTCCTATTGGGAATTTCTATTATACTGCCATGCCCTTTGGACTCAAGAATGCGGCGCTACTTATCAAAGAGCAATGATAGCCATATTTCATGATATGATGCATGATTTCATGGAGGATTATGTGGATGACGTAGTTGTGAAATCAAAACATGCATCTAACCATTTGGTCCATCTTCGGAAGGTTTTTGAACGATGTTGATTGTATAAGCTTCGCATGAATCCTTTGAAATGTGTTTTTGGAGTTGTTTTAGGAAAATTTATTGGATTTGTAGTCCATAGGAAGGGGATTCATGTTGATCCCGCAAAGGTACAAGCTATATTGTCTATGCCTTCACTTGCTACTTTGAAAGAATTGAAAACTTTCATGGGAAATGTCTCTTATACTTCAACTAAATGCAAATGCAACAGTCATTAGATTATTAGTTAATCTTTAATTAGCCAAACAATACTGGAGTATTCAAACTCAGCACAACAGGGATTTTTAGAGGAACTTGAGTAACGATCACGACACTCAAGGGGTTAATATAAGTGGCTCGAATACTCATATCTCCTAAATAATTTTATCCAAAACGAAAAAATAATCTCATTTAGGGTTCTTGGCCTTTTCTCGACTTTACTTAACTCAATCCATAATATCACCCAATTCAAGTGTTCCCATAAACATTGAATTAAATCATATTACATCCTTTCAAAAATAAGCAAGTATTATACCGATACCGAACACCTTATCAATTACCCACTGAACCACTTATGAAAGTCATTTCAAAATAACAAGGGTGGTCTAAGTGCCTAAAACTACCATGCCTCCAATCCGAGCAGAGTATCGCTTTCCGAACCAGATTCAATGGTATAAAAGACACTTATTCAAGCAATTATTAAATTTTCTTAATTTAAAGTAACTTTAAAGAATGCCTATCTTAACAAAAAATCAAGTAAGTTACTGTGTACCTGAAATTGCTCGAGAATTAATAGGGTTAGCCGAGCGAGGATCTATCACAGTACAAGAAAATATTGAATTTCTCACTTAGTTCAAGCACTAATCAACTAGTTTCAAACATAACTAGTCAAAGAAATTCAAATAAATTATTACAAAGTCATAACATAGCATTTAAACATCATATGATATCATACAATGCTCAACAAATATTCAATTAATCATATATCAAGCTTTGGAAAGTATTGGAGGAAGTTTTTAAAAATGAAAATTGCAGAGGACATGCCGGCTTTCAACGCCGATGACGTTGATCTGATGCACTATGCACTAAAACTTAATGCTTGCCAGCGCTGGTAGCATTCAACAATAGCCGGCAACGTTATAATCTACGCTGGCAGCTTTGAGCCGGTGTAGACTATAATTCTAATTTTCTAAAATTTATGAGAGTTTCACGGGGGTGATACACACCCATGAATGCTCCCAACACCGGCAGCATTACAATGTACGCCGTCAATGTGGGATCCTACGCCGGTGGCTTATTGTCGGTGTAGACCCGTAGAACAAAATTATATAATTTTCACGAATTCTCCTGTTTTCTTTGTAAAATTTACACATTAAAAAATCCTCCAAACTCATTCTAAACTTCCCAAAACTTGTTATATGTTCTTAACACCATTCAACAAACATTAACTCCTCTTTAATCCATCAATTACCCAACTACAACATCACACAAATTTTGCATTTCAACTCCACATGCCCATTACACTACTCAACCCTTTGTCATCTTAACGCAATCATCCCAACATTTTCAAATTCATATAAAACATATACTACAAACTCCTCTAGCAACATAATATTACTCAAACTACCGTCAATATATAAAAATCATCCTATCACCATTTAACATATAAACCCTATTCTAACAAAAGCATAACTTAAATACACATAAAGCAAGAGGAACACACTTACCATATGGACTTTGTGCCTTGGTTTAGGAGTCTTGTTGCAAGCCTTTGAGAGTTTAAGTTGTAGAAGATAAAGGGTTTAATTGTATATGGCCATGGGAGAGCTTTTGAGAGAGTAGAAAGGGGGTTTTGAAGCTTTTTTATGTGTGTTATGTTGTCTGAAATTTTTGGACAAATTTTGCACTCTCAGAAGTTGATATTTATCCATTTGTTGACTTTAGTGGCTGCCATAATTAAGTCCTTTAATTGGCTTGACATTGGCTAATTAATAAGCTTGCTTTTTGGTTAATTAAAGGTTTTTTTGGGCTTTATTTGTAACTAAAATTTTTGCTAAAAGTTGGTCTAAATACATGCATAATTTAACTTATTCTAATCATATTTCATACATTCTAATGCATTTAAAAATTTATGAACCCAATATTGAGACATTCTAAGATATTTAATTATTTTTAACACAATAACACAACTCATTTTTCATGCATAAACATAATTCACATTTATCACATTTCAATATCATATATAATTTCAATAACACATTTATAAAATATAAATTGGGAAATTCATGGCTATTTCATTATGAGAAAGATATTTCTAGGCCCCTCAATAAGTGAAACTGAGAAGAATATGGCTGTGCTCAAATGAATTGATATGTGATCAATGTTATTTGTTTTGTCGATTCACTAGGAGATTGAGAAATGATAAGATTGAATGATATAATGATGACACTATCCATTCATTATGTTCAATTTATATATCATGTGATAAAAGGATAATGACATAAGTTATGGATTAGGTAAAAATTGGATCAACAATCTTCACTTAATTTGGGTAAATATAATGTCTTACTAGAGACCGTTTTATGTTTTGCTTGTTAAAATGGTTTTAGGTCAACAGCCAATATTAAGTGAATCTACAGGGTCATAAACAAAAGAATGAACAAAATTATCATTGACTAAATTTAAATAAGTCCAACAGGAATAATAAATCTATTTATTATTAATCTTAATTTGTTAAGAATAATAAATAAATATAATTTATTAAGAACAATAATAATTCCTAATTGGAATAGGAATTCTCATGTTAATAAATTAATCTATCCCTAATAAGATTAGAGGAATTAATGTCATTATTCATTTGACATTATTATAAATAAGATATAAGAGGTTTTTTTTAGGGAAAATGACCTGTGTTGTCAAAATTAGACTTGTAGAGAAATTTTGTAAACCCTAAAAGAGAGAACCATGAGAGTCGTGAGTAAAAAATTTCCCCGATCTTATCTAGAAGTGCTCTAGATAACGCTAGCATGTGAAGGCGTGTTCATTTATGTGGAAACCATAGAGGAGATTGCGAATTCGTGATACTTACAGATCCGATCTGCTAATTAATTTCAAGTTTCAAGGTTAAAGAAATAAATTCGAACTATTTGTTTTGTTTTAATCTAATCAAAACACATAGATATTGGATTATGGTTTTTTTTTTTTTTTGTTCTGCTACAAAAGATTTGATCTTTATATATCCTAAAACCTTATGAAAACTCAACAAAGTATCAAATGAAAAAAAACTAATGGCATTAAAAATGTTATTGTTTGCAAATTTTTACAAAGTTAAGGACTTAAATAGGGAAAAAAATAAATTTAGCACTTAAATTGAAAAAAATAAAATAAAATGTCAAGGGCTAAAAACGTATTTTCTATAAAAAAATATTCTCACTGTAAAAAATGGGTGAATGTTACATTTAACAACTAAAATTTGTTAATTTATGCAATTAATTATATGAAGTTTAAAAATATCCATATAGTACCCAAACTATGTCTACTTTGATAATTAATTACCTATATTTTACCAAATTTTATAATTAATTACCTATTTTACTCATTTCATCAATTAATTATCTCATCAGCCTATTATAAATAAACTTCGAAATTCTGTCAATTGAAACTCGGCAACTTTTAAACTATTGCAACATAATTGCACAGATTGAAAAAATTCACCACCAAAAGTGACATTTGAAAAAATGATTGTTTAAAAAAAAAAAAGATTCATCGTTTTCTTTGAGTCAATATCAATACCGTACAATTGGAATGTTGGGGCAGTCATGCGATCCAACTTCCCAGTTCCAACAGAGCGAAAGAGCCGAACAGTGACCAGTCTTTCGTGTGAATTCTGAACTTACAAACATCCGAACAAAATTTCTTCCTTAATCCAACCGCAGCTTCAACTATAAAAAATAGACACGAAAGACAACCGAAAAAATTTAAAATACATAAGAATTTCCCCCAAATCTCAAGGCTCCTCCTCAACCAAACCCTTATTCAATGCTTCATTAATCGCACCCCTGAAAGGTCAAATCCAATCCAATTACTCCATATGAATCTCTCTCTCCTCACCCGATCCCTATTTCTCTGTTTCCTAGGATTAGGGTTAGGGTTAGGGTTTGGTACTAATAATGTAGAGGGTTTTAAGGTTCCTTTTAAGGTTAACGATATCCTCCCGGTGCTTCCACGGCAGTTATCATGGCCTGTGATTAATAACTTCCACAGTGCCGTTGATCTATTGCCGTCCTTTGTTGGGTCCGTTATGCCGAACAACGGCTCAATTCAATGGGAAGGTGCTTGCTTTAATGGTAATGACGCCTGGCTTGAGTTTGCACCTGGTGATCGCGAAGGCGAAGCTCCAGGTTTGGGTGGAGGCATTTTGTACCTTAAGGTTTGGCCTAATGGACAGTTGTCATCAAAATCATTTTTGTTGTTATAATGATGATGCATCTGATTAGATATAATATTGGTAAGTTTGGTGATTTGACAGTAGGTTAGCATAAATCTACCCGAAGGAAGTTGCTTGTTTAGTTAACAGCGGTATGAGCTTTTGGGGCTGCATCTATAGTGGTTGCAATAACATATCTTGGTTCATTTAATACGATTATGTGATTTTATATCTTGAAGTATCTCTGGATGGTAGGAACTGGCATGTTTGTACTGTTGCTTCGAGTAACAATATTAAGTGCGAGAAAATAGAAACGGTGAGACTTGGGGTAAGGGTGTTTGGTGAAAATGTTTCTTTGTATTCCAGTATTTACAATTATTAAGTATTAGCAGATGGTGGCAGGCGTGAGAGGTGACAATAAGGGATGGTATTCCGTGATTGTTGGTAGTTAATGTTGATACTGAAAGTGATAAAGGATAGAGGAAAGGAAAAAAGGCAGAAAGGTTCCTTTATTAAAAGACATTTTGATACAATGAAAATGAGCACCTCTTTATTGTTTTAACTCTTGCATATGCGGATTGTTTGTAATCTTTTGGAATGCCAACAAGGAGTGTTGGATTTGAGTTAGAGTTTCATGTTAGTTATGGGCTTTTCTGATTAGTTTTGTTTGCTATCCTTGTTAGGAAGTTGGAGAGAAAAATCATATTCAGTTTTGAGGGATAGAGAATAGAAAAAAGGCAGAAAGGTTCCTTTATTAAATGACATTGTCATATGCCAATTGATTGTAATCTTTTGGAATGCCAGCAAGGAGTATTGGATCTGAGTTAGAGCTTCATGTTAGTTGTGGGCTTGTCTGATTAGTTTTGTTTGCCATCCTTGTTAGGAGGTTGGAGAGAAAGATCATATTCAGTTTTGAGGGGCCAAGGAGGTTTAGAGGGAGCAACTATGTTTATTAATATACCCACTGTACCCATTCATTACATTTGTCTCTGTCGAGCTGATTTTATGCTGCTGGGTGTAGATAGAATAGCTGTAGTGTTTGCATTATATATTTATGTCAGATGGTAGCATGTGATTCATGGAATACCAAAGGGAATAGACAAGGAAGGCAGGGTATTCATTTATCGTTCTTTTTATTACCATATTGCTGAAGTAGGATTTTATCAAATTATATATTATGTATAAGAAAGTACATAAAATTGTTTAGTCCTCTTATTTATTTATTTTTTACTCTGTTCCTAGAAATCAGAAACAGATTACTGCAGCTCGTTTAAAGTCTGAGCTGTCTTAAATATCTTTCTAATTTTGTTTTATCCTCACAGACATCTGATCCACACAGCTGGACCTGTATGGATTTGTATGTTTTTGCTACACCCTATCGGATAACATGGGATTATTACTTCTCTGCTCGAGAACACACATTGAAGTTTGGCTCATGGGAAGAGCAGGCAGAGCTGGAATATGTATCCCTGCGATCTCTTTATGTCTTGTTAATTTGCAAATTTATTGTGATGCTGTTCATAAATTAAAGTTTCATATGGATGTTGAGCAGGTCAAGCAGCACGGAGTTTCTGTATTCCTTATGCCATCGGAATGATGGGAACTTTGCTTTCTATGATCGATGTTTTGCCATTGTTTTCAAATACAGCTTGGGGTCAGAATGCAAATTTAGCTTTCTTGAAGAATCACATGGGTGCATCATTTGAAAAACGGCCTAAACCCTGCGAGACCATCATAAATCCAGAAGATGTCCATTCTGGAGACTTTTTAGCTGTCTCCAAGATCCGAGGTAGGTGGGGTGGGTTTGAGACGTTGGAAAAATGGGTGACTGGTGCATTTGCTGGTCATACAGCAGTTTGCCTGAAGGATGAATTGGGGAATCTATGGGTTGGTGAATCAGGACATGAGAATGAAAAGGTATGATTAATCTATTTGATTAGATATGTCTATGTACTCATTAACAAGTTTGTAAGTAGACTCGTTAACAGACTCGTGAACATGCTTGTTAGTAGACTCGTGGGTTTTGTATTTATAATATAGTATATATAAATATATAATTAAAAAAAAAATTAATTTTCAATTAATATATATGTATATATATTTAGTAGCTCTTATATATTACTTTTAAGTTTTGAAAAAAATTAAGATATGGAGAGCTTAAATGGAAAATGAACTATATAAACGAGTTGAACTCAAGCTTAACTTTCAAGCTCGATAAAAAGTTTGGCTCAAGCTTAGGCTCAAGCTTAAGCTCAAGCTCGGTAGTTTTTAAACGAACTAAGCCTCTACTTTCAAAAGTCAGCTTGGTTCTTTTGTAGCCCTATTTAAGGGGGTCAATTACCAAAAAAATCTTAAGGGATCAAATACTGAATTTCTTCAAGAAAATTAAACTTTTCAATAATGTGTGGCAGGTCCTTTCATGGGTTTGATAATGGTCATAATCTTGTGTTTAGTTCATTTTTCTATTCAGTTGATTATCCCCCACTCTGAGAAGCTTGTTCTGCAGACATTCAGGTTCACATGAAAAAGAATGTATATCTTCTCAGTGTCCTGCTTATCTTTCCAGTGAACAATTATTGTTATTGAAATTCTATTGTGGCTCTCTCTTGCCAGGACATGCATTGATGTGCTGATATTTGCCACTATTGCGCAAAAACTTTTTCTAATAATAAAGGGTATTGTGTCCTGGTGATTCATTACCATTATTTGGAGAAGGGTTGCCACTTCGAGCAGATATCACCTTTCTTAGTTTGGAAATTCATAGCCTGCTTAGCAATTATTGTACTTTAACCGAATGGCAATTCTTTTAGATAGCATGAATTTTTATGGAAGTGCACCAAATGTGAAATTGAGATTTACCACCCGGGGTTGGCCTAAGTTATGGCCTAAGGCATATCATGACAATTTGTATGAGGTCTTGGGTTCGAAACCCACTATGGACATTTATTGGGTCCCTACGCAGTGCTAGCTATTCTTACCTACTACATGGGTCTTGAATGTTGATTAATGTGCCCAGAGGTAGCTGGTCCTAATACGGCCGTGCTCCTCCGTCATCCATTAAAAAAAAATTGAGATGTCCTTAACAATGGCTCTTTATCTGATGAAAAATGCATCTTCCATCTTCATGTGCATATGCTCTTCTTATAAATGCATGGTGAGTTGACAATATGCTACTGTGTTAGGTGTGAGTGCACGTTTGTGGGACCTTTGAAACTCCCTTTAAATAAACACCAAAGAAGCTGTTTTGACAACATCATGGGCTTTTCAGGGGGAAGAAGTAATTGTGGTTATTCCATGGGAAGAATGGTGGGACCTGGCTCTTAAAGATAATTCCAATCCCCAGATAGCATTGCTTCCTTTACATCCAGATGTTCGTGCAAGGTTCAATTCCACTGCAGCATGGGAGTATGCTCGAAGCATGTCTGGAAAGCCTTATGGTTATCACAACATGATCTTCAGTTGGATAGATACAGTAGCAGATAATTATCCTCCACCTCTTGATGCTCACTTGGTATGCTTCATATTGTTAAAAAGTGGAAGTTCAAAATTTTAATATGGAATGCATAAAAGATGAGATACGGTGAATCTGCTTTCAGCGTGCTAAATAATCTCATGGGGGGTAAATTTGCTTTTCATGGGACTGCTCATAATCTTCAGATGGTGATAAAGTGTAACTGTTGAAATCGTTGTACTTCTTGTGCATTCTACTTAATGATCCTGTATCAAGCCAAATGCACTGGTTCTGAATAGGCTTAGGAAAGTGAAATTTTGTTAGTACCGACCTGGCAAATGTTTAGGACTTATGGGGGTTTGTATTTCTTTAATTACAATTTTGTGACCAGGTGTACTCACTATTCTCTTTCATTACTTTCTTTTTCTTTGTTTTCATTTCATTTGGATTGACTATATATGAACATATGTGTACCATTTCCTGATTTAGAGTGGTTTGTATTTTATTATCAATCTACAGAAATTTCAAATTTTCTTTCCTTGATAGTCAATTACCTGCTGGTAGGTTGTTTCTGTCATGTCTATGTGGACAAGAATCCAGCCTGCTTATGCAGCTAACATGTGGAATGAAGCTTTAAACAAGCGGCTAGGGACTGAGGTACTCGTGCTACTTTGTTGTCTTTCCACTGTTTGTATGTGTTATTTTTGTGTGCTTTCAGCTAATGCTGGTTCAGTCTGCTGTAGTTAGGCGAAAAAAGAAAGAAAAGAAAAGAATTTTGTATTAATACTTGCAAGCCTTTTTCTTGATAAAAATTTAGGTGTATTTACTATTGCTCTGCTTAGATATGATTGGCTGAAGTAGCTCTTTAATGTATCAGGACTTGGACTTGTATGGAATATTAGTAGAGACAGAGAAGCGTGGCATGTCTTTTGATGAACTACTTACAATTCCAGAGCAAGATGATTGGGTGTACAGTGATGGGAAATCAACTACATGTGTTGCCTTTATATTATCAATGTATAAGGAGGCTGGAGTTTTTGGTCCCATTGCCAGTTCTATCCAAGTAACGGAATTCACAGTAAGCACTATTGCTCTTTTTGTACATGCATTTTGCACAATACAATCTTTCTAGGAATGATCAACTAAATTGGAAGTACCTAAATGTGACAATCTTTATGGGTACTGGCAGATTCGAGATGCTTACATGCTAAAGATATTTGAGAATAACCAAACACGTCTTCCAAGTTGGTGCAGTAACAAGGATGGTAAGCTCCTATTCTGCCAGATCCTTGGGGAGTACTGGATGGAATTGCCAGAATATAACACATTAGAGCCATACACCAAGATGAACGAGAATTGCCCCTCTTTGCCTCCAAGTTATGAAAGGCCCCTAAAATGCTAGTTTCAAGTTGCTCCTACCAGTTGTCACTATCATCTTACTGCTATTTCTGCACTATGCATATGGAGCACCTTTAAGTGTTTATCAAGTTAGAGATGTATTTATAAGCAATATTAGAAATGTGGGGAAGCTTCTTTTTTAAGATACCCATTTGTGTGTATATATTAATAAGTTTGTTTGAGAAGAGGGAAAAAAATTAACATGTATAAGTTGATTAATAGAATTTGCCATTCTTGCTTTGAGTTTCAAACAAGTCAATTGGCCACAAGGAAAGCCTTTCCTGGGTGAGAATCTTTGGCATTATTCTGACGAGATATGATATGAATGCCCATGCTTAGTTAAGCCACTTAAGATTATATTGCTATGAAACTACTATTATCAGTTGCTTGTGATTGTATTAAGTTTGGAAGAATAATGACTTGTGTAGACGCCCAATTCTCATATGGGTAAGACATTTCCTCTGAGATTCCATTAGTATAATGGCAAAATTTCATAGATTTTCTAAGATACAATTAACCAGTAACCTTTTAAAGACTAAATACATTCTATGTGCATCGCAGCTAAACAATGGGAAAATCAAATAAAATCATATTGAGGATTGTAATCTCCATAAGATTTGATCACGATTCTAGTAATTTTAGACAAAATTGAAACTTTAGGAGTGTAATATCCCAATGTGATACACCAAATATTTGATTTGTATCCTCAAAATCTTCAAAATAATTGGTTTTTGCCATTCTTGCAAGATATTAGATGCTAAAATTCATTTTTCAAATCGTTGCAATTCGGCACTTTCCATGTGCATTTGGAGTCTGATTAGTAGAAATAGGGACTGTTGCTCGTCCCCAATCAACAAGAATTACCCTAAAAATCACTCAAATGAGTTTAGTTGAGGTGTTCTAACAATTTGGGTTTTGAAGCTCTTCTATTTGAAATTCCACTTTTGCAGGTGATATTAAGAGATTTAGAAGTGACAAGAGTGCTTCTAACATCACGAGCTTCCAATTGATAGGTTGAGGGAAGTCCAATGCCACCGAAACCACCTTCAACAACCACCACCAGCATTGACCACTTCTTTACCCTTCGAACAACCACTTGCAGCTGTTCTTTTGCAAAAACAGCCATCACCAATGTTGTAACACACTCCTGGCCTTGAACACTGCCAGAACCACTTTGCTGGTTGCTATTCCTCTAGTTGATCTAAGTCTAACTTGACTTTGACCTGGATCTACCCCCAGTTTTGACTTGCGCTTCTAGTCCAGGAAAGTCAGCCTTCTTTTTTTTTTTTTTTTAATTAGTTAATTATCTAAAGGTATATATAAATAAAAATAAAAAGAATAATAATTAGATAAACTAAAAAAAGAAACATTAGGTAATAAAATAAAGGGTAAAATTCGAATTTGGTAGATGAACTTTCGTGAAAAACCAAATTTGATATCTAAACTTTTAAAAGTTCAATTTTGATACCAATTAAACTTTTCATGCTCACAATTGTTACTTGACTTAGCACTGCCAATTTGATAAAAAAAATGAACGTTTAAAAGGCGAGTACATGATAGATCTATAGGATTCATAAAAATCTATCTTTTGCCAAAAATGATAAAACTTAATGAGTTAATAGTGAAATAATTCAAAAGTTAAAAAGATTAATCCACTAAACTTTTTTTAAAGGAACCACATGATGTCTAATCTTGACTAGTGGGTACGTAGGCACCTACGGGTTGACTAATAATTTTTTTTTTTTTGTAAATATTAAATTGATTCACATTTGTGTGTAAATATTATTATTTTGTAAAAATTAGTGTAAATGATAATTGTATTACTTTATACACTTTAACAATTGCTATTAGCAAATTTAGGGCATTAAAGAAATGAAGTCTAATTTAAGAATTTAAGGTGGTAATCATAAGGTTTTAATAGGATAGCCCCTAAACTTATAAAAATCTGGTTTATATAATATGGATTTTTCGCAGATCAGTGTCTAAATTAAGACCGACCTATTATTTTTTGAGCTAATGTCACGGATGCTATCAAACTTTGTCTAAAACTTTAATTAACTACCTTAACTTTCATTTAGTCAAATTATTACCTGGTTTAACGTTTCAATGTAAAAAATGCTAGGTGTGATCAATTTTATTTGTATTTCTTTCTACTCTTGTAAAATAGTGCACATTGTATTTAAAAAATAAATAAATAAATAAACAATTCATTGTATCATTAACGGTCTTGATTATAAATTTTTAAATAACATATAAGATATGTATACTACAATAATTAATCATTTACATTCTTGTAATATTTGAGATGTGACTTCACCTTGTTAATAACAATCCCCATGCTTGTGGACAAATACACATGAATCGTATTTACTTTGTTGTTTGGTTTGTAAAAAAAAAAAAAGAGGGCATAAAATAAAACAGAGATTATTATTTGTTTACCATCTTTCTTAAAAAAATTTACACATATATAATTTATATAAAAAATTACAAATATACTATCGCTATATCGCATATCCTATATGTGCTATAGCTTTTTTTTTTTTTTTAAACATATCGAACTTTCAACATGCGATAAATGTATCACAATTGCAATTGGCGATACAAGTAAAGAACTGGTACTTTTCTCTATGTATCACATATAGGGTGTGCCGTACATATAAAAGTATGAGTACTTTGTTTGTATCACGTATCCTACGCGTGATACACAAATTTTTAAAACTTTTGTATAGTAGGTTGTTGTATCTCCCCTCCAAGATGCAATACACATATAAAACTTTGTATCTCCTCTCAACATGCGATGTAACGACGTTATTTTGGTTTTTTTTTATACAATTTGTATTTGTGTAATTTTTTTTACAAAAATGGTAAACATGTGTTACACTCATAAAAACACCAGAGAGAGAGAGAGAGAAGATAAGAACAAACCCCAATGAACTTTTGTACATAATTTAATAGACTCTATCCAAAAGAAAACAAATAAAATAATAAACAATGTGACAAACTTGTAAATATTTTCTAGGTTGTCAAAAAAAAAAAAAAGGAAAAAATAACAAAGTTGTAAATACTGTATAGGTTGTAGTTGTGAGAATATATATATATATATATATATAATAGTAGGCTTTTATTTAGGTTGCAAAAAAAAAAAAAAATATATATATATATATATTTGTGAATAGTCTTTAATATCTCTTTAGTAAATAAATCTACCCTTTATAGATAGATAAATATTCCTTTCATGTTCCTTCAATTATTAATATCCAATTGTAGCTTGTAGGAATAAAAAGTTTTTACCTTATAGATGACAATCTATGAACAAGTCACCCTAATTTAGAATATATGTTTAATATGAGTTGCAAACATTCTAATAACTTAGGTTGTAAATTAAAAAAAAAAAAGATGAACAAACCTGTAAACATTCTATAATAAAAAAACCATAGTTTGTAAATAATAAGACATATCTTTTCATGTAATTTTTCTCTTCCTTCATCATGTAGATTAATCCTTTCGAAGTTTCTTTTATTAAAGATCATCTCTGTAGAAAAATATTTGCCATAGGTTGTCAAAGTTCTTTTGAGTCTTGATTTTTAGAATTCGTTCTCTATCAATAAATATCTATCATTTGTAATCATGTCAATATTAACTAGTGACAATTGTGTCATCTTATCTTGTAAAATAGGCTTTCCTACCCTTTGTATAAATTCTTTTACCAAAGTAGTTTCTCTAAGGGGAAAGAAAAAGAGTCCTTAAAAAGAAAAAAAAGGAAATCTTTTAAAAAATGTGGAAATTTGCTAATAGGCAACATCCTTTGAATTGATTTTAAGCAGGTTGGTCCAATTTGAGATCTAATGATTACTCACTCTAGGCTAAAGGTGAACTGTAAACTAAATAATATTAGAACTAGGGGCAACCAAAAATGACTTGACTAATCACTAATTAGGGGCATTTGTTGGGCTTAATTTCTTAAATATAAGCCCAATATAAATGGTACATTTAATGAACTAATTATTAAATTGATTTTAAGTTCTTAATCCATTTTAGATGCCTATCCTAACATCTAACACGCAAGTTACTGCATACCTTGAATATGAAATCCAAACATAGCTTCGAAAGAAATTTTAGAAGATAATTCAGAAGATAAATCAGATATCCACTTTTGTTAAGGAAAGAACCCGTATAAGAAACTAAACTAAACTAATCATCCACTTTTCTCGAGTTTTTATTAACCCTATTTGATCAGACACTAATTTAGAACCCCACTATAGCTGCGAAGATCGCCCCGCCAAAATATGGACAATTCTCCTTTGTCTGTCAAAGTATTTCTTTTCTCTTTGATTATAGTATTTTATTACAAAAACATCAACAAAACATTCATATTCCAAAAACACAAAATTCCTAAGCAAACAAACATTTAAAACAACATATTCACTATGTTAATCTAAGATTATCCTATCTCATTAACTTAAACCAATTATTAACCATTAACTCCTTTTAACTAAATCATAGCTAAATTGATTAGAGTTAGTCATTTAATTCATTTACTAAGTCATGTTCATTAAACTTAAACAATCTAATTCATTTTAGCTTAGTGAAGTTCATTAAGTCATGTTGTACTTAGATTCATTACTAATTCATTCTATATCTAGGATTTATGTCAATTCGAGCTTATATTAACTTAAACTTAGCCAAATTCATCAAAGTTAAACAATCTAATCCATTTTAGTGCATTCAAGTTCATTTAGTCAAGTTGGACCTAGGTTTGTTAACTAAGTTCATTTTATAACTAACTTCTAGATTTAATCTAATTATTTGTTAAATCTATAAATCTACTTAACCCATGTTTAATTGCATCAATTAACTCACATAACACATCAAATATCATTATCTATCTCATTTTAACTTAAAAAGATTCATTTACACTTAACAACAAACATTTAGAAAGCAAAAACAAATTTTCACTTTGTTTAGGAAAACACAACAGCTGGAAAGAACTAAAATTTAAGTATCAGTACTTTTTGAATTTTTTAAAACTTAAAACATGAAACTTGTAGATATTTTTTTAAGCTTTCCAACGCAACTTGAATCACCTCAATCAGAGGTCGGATGAAAACGTTATGAACAAAATACGATCAAGCTGCGAAACAGGGGAATGTACACTACCTAGTACACCACCATGCTTGGGGTCGTGTAGGACACTAAAAAGTGAACCGAGAGGAGTTTTTCAAGGTTTTATGACCTACACGACCCCATACACGCTCGTATACAAGGTGGGGCAGAGGTTAAAAAAGTGATCCGATAGCTTATTTTGATCAGCACAAGCTCGAGTATGCCCGTGTATTAGGTAGTGCTGATCTGGGAAAATCTTTTTGAAAGCAATACATGCATTTTTCATGTTTCCTTTACACAATATATCAACTTTTACATGTTCTAATACAATTTAAACATCATAAAAACTTCATATAACATATTATACACTTCAAACAACATCAAAAGCACGAATTCCTCTCATCATATACATCAAACATCAAATCATTCCAACAAACCCCAACTTCACTATTCATCATCTTCTTCATCACTATCCCAAACTCTAATATACAATTAACCAATACTTAAATATGTAAACAGCACTTTGAACCCATTTCTAATATCTATATATCAAGTCCATAAGTAAAGAACAAAGAAAATAAGAAGATAACAACTTATCTTGTCAAGAATGCATGCTCACTTGAGTTTTCTTTACACTTCAAGCTTGTTTTCCTTCTCTGCTCTTCTTTCCTAGCTTGATTCCTTATCAATTCTTGTTTTAATGGAGATTTGTGAGCTTGATTTTGAAAATAAAGAGAAAGAAAAAGAAGAAGAAGAAGAAAAAGAAAAGAAGAGGAAATCGATGGTATGAAAGAGAAAAAGGGACAGCCACAATTATGTAAGGGGAGAGAGAGAGAGAGAGAGTGTAAGCCCCTAGATTTTTCGATAATATTAGCAAACCCTAGAACCGGAAGTTAAAATGAAACCCTAAAGTTAACCTAGTTATATGATTAGTCTAGTGAATCTAGATCCGGCAATCCCATGTTCTTAAACCCTAGAAAACGAAATTGAAATAATTATGGAATATGGTTCTAATAATATAGGAAAGCCTAAAAATATCAGATTCAAATTTTTCTAGTGTCCCTCGGACACGATCGGGATCAGTTTTCGAAAACCGTGCCCCGGAGCACCAGATAGCAAAAATATTCCGACAACACCAATAGATTCGTAAAAATATAAGGTTTTTAAAAATATCAGTTTTAGAATTTTTCAGTAACTAAAAATATCAGATATAGCTTAATTACGCGTATTTTCGTTACTACCGGTATTTTAATTGTCTAGTCTACTATTCATAGTATTTTTCTACTATTCATTACTATTCACCTATCTCTACTTTTTCTTACACTCTATTCTTACACTCTACCATACCTATACCTTACAATTTACCTTCCCAATACAACTTTAATCACATCATACCTTACACATTACTTCTTTTAATACAAAACAAACAAAATAAATAATTTCTCCCCCCAAAAGACCCAAAACCGGTGCCCCCCATGCCCTCTTCCCCTCTTTTTTATTTAATTTCAATTAATTTTAATTACACTAATTTCCACTCCAAAAATCTATAAATACCCCCTTCCTCTTTCATTCTTTCACACAACTCATTTCCTACTAAAACTCTCCCAAAATCACTCCACAAAATTACTCTCCCAAAATCTCTCTCAAGTTTCTTCTTTTCTTTAGAAAACCAAGCCCCACATAATACTACAACCCATTCTTTTCTTCTTCAACCAACACATAAACTTTAGGTAAAAATTTCTCTTATTTACTCATCATGTTCATATAACTTAACATGAGTTTAGTGTATGTTTCTTAGACTCATTGAGTTAAAGAAGTAACAATTTATTCATGTTTTGTTTTTGTTCATGTTCTATTCTTTTCTTTATGTATTATGTTGTTATTGTTATTATTATTTGTTTCTAACCTAACTTATATAAGTATTATGTATATTATGTATATATATTTATTTAGAGCATATAAGCTCATTTGTTATTCATTTATTTTCAAGTCTTGCAATTTATTTATTTACTTACTTTATGTAATTATTAAGACTAGTCTTAGACTTGTCCATATCAAGTCAAAATAATTTTATTTCTTTGCTTTTCTTTTGTTTTGAGGACTAGTCTATTCTTAGTCCCAAGATACCTTGATGAAGCTAATTTCCAATACTTGACTTTGTTTTTATGCTCTTATTTTATTTATGTCGTTTTTATGTTTCTCATAGTTATGTATTCTCATTCATACATGAATATGTTGTTATTGTCTCAACCACAATAGAAATGAGTTTTCTCAAGTAATAAAAATAAGAATAAGAACTCTCTTTGAAAATAATAAATTTTGTCACATATAAGAAATTATTTTCCTTAACGACTTGAAGTTTTATCCTAATAAATATTTTCTAAAGTTAGATAAGATTAGCTCAAGTTTTAGTAATAATACTATATGGTATTTTATAATGAAAACAAAGTTATCAAACTCTCTTTTAAACCAATGAAATAAAGGAAAATTCCTTAAGCTTAAACAAAGGTTTTCTTAAACTCATATGTAAAGTTTTCATCAACATATTAAAGTTTAGATAAGTTTTACAAAATTTCAAAAATAACCTTTCTAAGAATAAGCCTTACTTAGGAATAAAAATATTAAATGACATATAAGATCATTGATGATTATTCTTTTAAAGTGGATCAAACTATAGAAAGGCTTTAGAACATATAACCATAAAATATATAGAAAAACTATGTTTTCCAAAACACTAGAAATAAAGTTATAGGAATCCTAAAAGATTAAGATTTCTTTTTGAAAATTTAAGTATTCTCAATAACTAAGAAATGGAGTTAAAGAAGGAAATACTCACTTATGATAATTTAGGAAATTTTTCAAAAACAAAACTAATTTCTTTTCAAGTCTTAAGCTTAACTCACTTTTAAGACCCATTGTTTTACAAAATCATTGTTGAGACAACACTACTAAATTCATGCATATGGTTTGAGTATATATATATGTGTATTCAAAGGATTTATCAACCATACAATATATCTATATTTTTATACAAAAGCTCTTGAATAAAGAAAAGTTTGAAAACTCTATTTTTGAAATTCGTATCAAATCTGTACGATTCTATTCCGAGACCAAAATAACTTCTTTTGATAAAAATAACCTTAGAAATAGATAGATCTTTTCGAGTAGGTAGAAATCGATATATAATATGCGAAATTCCGAGTTAAAATGAGCAAGTTATGGCCATTTAATATTGGAATTTCCATCCATACGATTTTTGACGAATTCAACAAGATAGAATTATAGAATTTGAATAGATCTTGGATGAAATACTCATGGCGGATATTTCTTTTGGTATAGGTGTCGAGGACGAAGATCTTCCCTTCCCAGAGAATTACTTCGACTCCTAGAAGAAAGCTATGGACGAGTAAGTTTCCTTTACGCTTATGTATTCACGCATGTGTTTGTAGAATAGAGCACTAGATGTTAGGAAAAGATAAAATTGTTATGCATGTGGGGTATTATGAGAATTATGTATGTGATTCGTTGTGTGCGATCAATGAACGATAAGTATATCGGAACACGATTTGTGATTGATATAAATGTTTCTATGTATGTATTGTTATGTGTGCACACATTGTTTGATCGCCCTAAATGATTTAATGTCATATTGAAATCCTCATATAATAAATTGCTCATGCATATCACTTAGAATATCATTTTGAAGTTTTTGCTACTACTCCTTAGCATGGGACCGGAAAAGTAAGCTGCCTAGCTACATCTTGAGGGATAGGATGTTTGGGGAATACAGCCTCAAGGTGTAGCCGAGCCGGATCGATCGCTTTGGGTAAGGAAAGCCCGGGGACTAGTAGTACGGTTCGTTGGAACCCTAAGACGCGCGCAAAACTTTAAGGAGGTTGTTCGGGACTCAGTTCAAAGCATTCCCTAACCACCGATGGAGGGGTAAATCCATCACACATACGAAACCAGATAGTCGTATGTACTGTTGATCATATGATTGTTGCATTCATATGCTTCTTTAATAAACTTGGTTGATTTCTTGTTATGAGTACTTTTGCGTAAGGAATATCTCACTAAGCTAGTCATGCTTATACTCCTATAGACTTTTGATGTTGCAGGATTATCTTTCGCACCCGAGACCACCTTGATCCACCTAGGTAGAATCTTTATTTTGAGAAGCTTTTGGAGGAATTCTATTTTGAAGTTATAGAGTAGATTTCTTCTAAAATCTTCTAGCTTTAGTTATGTTATATTTAGAACCATGTTATCATGAAATTATCGGGGGAATGCCCCTTAGAAGCTGTAAGACTTTTATTTCAATGAAATATATATTAAGTGTTATTTTGTATGTTCCGCTGCCAATATCTTAAAATGCATTACTTCAACGGTCTCCCTTTGTTGTGAATGTACACCTTGTACCGATATGGAAGCTTTCGAGTGACTGAGGTAGTCATTCTTGAGCTTTAATATTGAGTACGGCGGGCTGTCACGTTTAGGGTACCCGTTGGGGCGTGACACGAGAGAGAGAGAGAGAGAGATAAGGATAAAGGAAAAATTTAAAGGATATTTACAAAATAGGGTAACAAGTTTAAATTTTCTTTTATAATTATTTTAGTACCATAAATAATTAGAAAATAATTTGAGAACATATATATTAGATATTTATGACTCGTTATAAAACATATTTCAAAAGCTTAAAAATGAAAATTTGATATTTAATTTGGATTCGAGTTTAAAACTGATATATTTAAACAAGTATTTGATTTCAAAAATTATAAAGATTTAGTAATATTAAAGTTAACTAAAATTTGAAGGTTTAGAACTTTACTAAACATTTAAAAATATTTTCTTGGGAATTTAAGAATTTGAATTAGATACTAGAGGAGTTTATTCACAAAAAGAATTTTATAAAATGAATTAAATAGATTGATTTATCAAATTGATTTAAAGAAGGAATAAATATAAAGAAAAAGAATATCTAAAATCACCAATCTCCATTTAACCTATTTACTAATTCAATTATCTTAATTTGTCTATTTCTTTTCTATAAGTCAATTAAACCATTTCTAATTAACTAAGTGAGAGTTTAGGGTATTTCACTTCCTTTGGTGCATCATATATAAGGATGGGTCATTCATATCTTTAAATTTCAGTATTATATAAATCATAAAACCCAAAACATATAAGAAATCCCTATGTTGCAATATATCGCTAGATCCATAAAATATGTGAATTTCCAATTTGTATAAAAAGTCTAGAGTTGATATGAACTACGCTAATCGATGACGAAACCCGATACCAATATGTTTGATTCAATTCCCAAGATCGTTCTACTTTGTATGGAAATTGTGACATGTTGTCTATAAAGAGACAAGAACCTTGGTATAAGATGTTGGGGCCACAATCGAAGGTGGAGATTTCGATTGATAAGTTGACGATTGAACGCCACGGATTATATTCGATAAGTTCAAAAAAAGTTCAGTCAAGAACCAAAGAGAAATTTTATCAATTTTCATTCAAAAGTAATATGTTCTAATATAATGCCAAAAAGGAGTACTTATAACGAAGCAAAAAAGGAAACCAAAAGAAAAAACTAGAAGACAATTCATCTTTCAAGATAAGCTGGCGGCCATAAAAGAAAGCCGACGGCCTTTACAAAAGCAAATAAAAATCCAAGACAAACAGATTGGTCGGCGGCTTGAACCCCTACGTCGTCGGTGTAGGCCATGAAGGCCGGTGACGTCGTGCCGGTGTAGCACATAAGCCGTCCGTTGCTAACGTTTTCAAAGCCGGCTGATTTCGTATGTAGGCTGACGACCTAAAATGAAGGCTGGTGGTTTTCCTTGCCAGCTTTGGTCCAATCCACTTGAAACTTATCTTGATTCATTCTCGAGCTCACTTTAATGATGTTGATTAGCTTGGATTCATTTTAGATAGTGTGCAAATGTATCTCCTCCTCTTGAACCTTCTGAATCAACCTGTTGAGTGCTTCCTTGAATCTTCTAGCTCGAGTCCTTGAAGCTGGTCTAGGTGGCATCACAAGTGGATCTACTCTTGACCTTTTGGCAATGCCTCCATCATTTCCTTCCTCTTGAGAAGGATTTGTCCCTAAATCTTCATCACCTACATCAAATGGACTCAGATCGATAACAATAAAAGTGGCGCTTACAGGTATACTCACCTAGTAAATCAAGCTTGTAAGCGTTGTTATTGATGTGCTCCAGAACTTGAAATGGACCATCACCTCTTGGAAGAACTTGGAATGCCTTTGCTCAGGAAATCTTTCCTTGCACAGATGTAGCCAAACCCAATCACCGGGTTCAAAGACTTAGCTTATTTGGCACACTGCTCTGTCATCTCTCAATATTGCTCCTGGCCTTTTTCATGAATTTGCTTAATAAACTTCACTTTTTTTTTTTTTTTTTACCATCTAAATTAACAAACTCAGGAATAGGCAAAGGCAACAAGTCCAACAGAGTCAGTGGATTAAAACCATACACAATCTCAAATGGTGAATATTTAGTAGCAGAATGAGTAGTACGATTATAAGCAAACTCAACATGAGGTAAACATTCCTCCCAAGTTTTAATATTCACTACTTCTGTTTGACCATTAGACTATGGATGATAAGTTGTAGAAAATAACAATTTACTTCTTAACTTATACCACAAGGTTTTCCAGAAGTAACTTAAGAACTTTGCATCTCTGTCAGATATAATTGTTCTAGGCATACCATGAAGTCGAACAACCTCCTTGAAGAACGGATTTGCAATGTGAGAAGCATCATCAGTTTGTGGCACGAAATAAAATGTGCCATTTTTGAAAATCTGTCCACAACAACAAACATAGAATCCCTACCCGTCTTACTCCTAGGCAAAACCTAATACAAAATCCATAGAAATATCCACCCAAGGCTTACTAGGAATTGGTAATAGAGTGTGCAAACCATGAGGTTATACTCAGGATTTAGCTTGCCTGCACGTGATACACTTCTCACAAACTCTCTCAACATCCCACTTCATTTAGGGCCAATAAAAATGTTCCTGTAAAACACTCTTTGCTACCCCAAAGTATCCCATCAAACCACCACAAGGACTCTCTCTCACCAATAACTCCCTGATTGAACAATTTGGAACACACAATTTATTTTCTCTAAACAGATATCTATCTACAACATATATCTCTTTAATATGATCAAAACCAAGTAGCTCAGCACTAAGTGTTGAGATTAGAACATACCTATGAGAAAGCGCATTAGCAATAATATTTTCCTTATCCTGCCTGTAGCGGATGACATAAGGAAACGTCTCTATATACTCCCTCTAGTGCATACCTCTTGTTCAATTTTGGCGACCCTTCAAATGCTTCAAAGATTCATGATTCGTATAAATCACAAATTCCTTTAGCCATAGGTAATGCTGCTAGGTTTCCAAGGCCATAACCAGTGCATATAGCTCCTTATCATAAGTAGGGTACTTCAAGGCTTTCCCACTAAGCTTTGTTCTTCTTGCATTAGCACTACTCCAATTCCTAAACTTGAAGCATCACACTCAATTTCAAAAGTTTTAGCAAAATCAGGTAAAGTAAGTAAAGGAGCATGTGTAAGCTTACCGTTTATCAGCTTGAAAGCTTTCTCTTGTTTCTCTTCGCATTTGAAGCACACATTCTTCTTGATGACTTCAATGATTGGTGCTGCAATACTACTGAAGTCCTTCACAAACCTCCTGTAGATGCTAGCTAGTCCATGAAAACTCCTAACTTGACTTACATTTGTAGGACTAGGCCACTCCTGGATTGCACGAAACTTCACTTCATCTACCTGTATTCGCTGTGAACTGACAACAAAACCAAGACTATCTATACAAAAGGTGCACTTCTTCAGGTTAGCAAACAATCTTTCCTTTCGAAGCACATCTAAAATAGATCTCAAGTAATTTAAATGATCATCTAAGTTCATGATATATATTAGGATATCATCAAAATAAACAACCACAAACTTGCCAATAAAAGTATGCGAAATATGGTTCATTAATCTCATGAAAGTGCTAAATGCATTGGTTAATCCAAAAGGTATAACCAACCACTTATATAAACCGTACTTTGTTTTGAAAGAGGTTTTCCACTCATCTCCTTCTCTCATCCTAATATGATGATACCCACTTTTTAAATCAATTTTTGAAAACATACATGAGCCATGCAATTCATCTGACATGTCATCTAAGTGAGGAATCGAATGATGATACTTTACCGTGATGTTGTTGATGGCTTGGCAATCAACACACATTCTCCATGACCCATCCTTCTTAGGTACAAGAATCACTAGTACTGCACACGGACTCATACTTTCCTTTATGTACCCCTTCTCCATCAATTCATGAACCTGCCTTTGAAGCTCCTTAGCCTCTTCAGGATTACTCCTATAAGCTGGCCCATTTGGAATGGCAGCTCCAGGTACGAAGTCAATATGATGCTCGATTCCTCGAATTGAAGGTAATCCCTTTGTGATTTCCTCAAGGATGACATCATCAAAGTCCTGCAAAAGAGAGACAACAACATTAGGTAAAGAGTCATGAAATTCGTTAGTGTTCAAACATGTCTCTTTGTAAATCATCAACAAATTAGACTGTTTCATTACCAATGCTAGCCTCACAATACTCACTCTCGCCACACAATTCTCCTTTTGCAAGGTTGCACTCTCCTTTTCTCTCCACCAAATCCAAACCCCTTTCAACTTGGTCTCTCACTCTTTCCAGCCTTCCTCTCTTTTTCATTTTCTTTTTCTTTTATTCTCTCACTCTCCTCTTGCTTTTCGCTCCCCTTATGTTTCCCCAAAGACTGTTGTAGTTGCAACTGGTCCTCATAAACTTCCTTAGGGGTCATTAGCTTAAGACTGTAGCTCGTGCCATTGTGAACAAGTGTATACTTGTTTGAAAAGCCATCATGAATCACCTTAACTGTCAAACTACCATGGCCTTCCTAATAAAACATGACAAGTCTGCATCGGTACAACATCACACAAAACTACATCCTCATACCGCCCGATGCGAAAAGCAACCTTGGCTTGTTTATTCATTTTGGTTTCACTACTATCATTCAACCACTACAACTTGAATGGACTCGGATGTTTAGTGGTCTTAAGTCTTAGTTTCTTCACAAGTAAAGCACTAACTACGTTGGTGTAGCTATCCCCATCCACAATCATACTATATATTTTGCTATCAACATAGCATCTAGTACGGCAAATATATTCTCGTTGCAATTCAGCTTCTTCTTTCACCTGTGCACTCAAGGCACGTTTCATCACAGCCATTAGTTTACCCACAATAGGTTCCTCATCACCGATATCCTCCAATGGTGGCATCTCATCATCCTCACTATCCTCTTTAGTCTCGTATTCCCCATCATTACGCATGATCATAACGCGCTTGTTCCGACATTGGCTAGCAATATGTCTCCTGCCTTGACATTTAAAGCATTTAATATCACAATTTCTAGAATTAGAAGAATTGGATTTACCTTGATTTGCTAAGTTGGCCACTTCTTGCTTCTGCTCAAACTTTGACTTAGTGATGGGTTGCTTCTTCTCCTTCTTCTAGTAACTGAATTGTAATTGGATGAGACTGAATTAGATGCAAACCGTGTAGCACCACTACCCTTCCTCTTGAGTTGGTTCTCAATTTTAAAGGCCATATGTACCACATCTTCCAACTCAACATAGTGTTGTAATTCCACCACATTTTGAATGTCTCTATTCAATCCAGCTAGAAGTCTCGCCAGTATAGCCTCATGGTCCTCCTCTACATTCACCTTAATCATTGCCACCTCCATTTCCTTGTGGTACTCCTCCACACTTCTATTACGTTGCCTAAGGTTTTGCAACTTGTTGTACAACTCCCCATAGAAATAAGAAGGTACAAAACACTTCCTCATCGCTCTCTTCATCTCTTCCCAAGTCTCTATTGGTGGCACCCTATTCCTCCTCTTATTCAACACCAATTGATCTCATCAGACTATAGCATAATCTCAAAATTCAATGGCTTGCAATTTTACTTTCTTAGCTTCAGAATAATTGTGGCAGTCAAAAACGAACTCAACCTTCTTCTCCGTCTAGATAGGCTTCAGGATTATTCTTCCCTTGAAAGGATGGAATCTTCATCTTGATGTTACCTAAGTAATCATCTTCCTGATTCCTAGTTACTCTAAACCTACCTCTATATCACCTATTACTATCAACTGATCCCCAAACCTTCATAGTCTTCCTCCTGCAACCACACTCTTCTTCTAGGAAGTCTCTCTCGCCTATGTACTGGTGGAGTACTTCTTGACTATTCTAAGCTCTGATTCTACCTTCTCATTGAGCTTTTCCATTATGTCCTAAACATTTTCTTCATCTTAGTTGTCAACGCCTCTAAAATCAATTTCGTGTCAACTCCCACCTTCTCACCATCAAATATACCCTTCTGTGACATGTTTTCTTACCTGCAGGAAACAAGGTTAGAAATAAAATAATCCTTACAGATCAGTCCCTCGTGTGTTTTCTCACAGATAAGATGTTGTTCCTCTCTCTAATTCCTCTTTCAGTTCTTTAAGAACTAATTCAAACAACTCAAGACCTAACCAAAGAATTCAACCAAAGCTAATCAAAGGTAATCTTTGTAACAAATCAACAAACAATTCTTTCACCAAACCAAACAATGAGACTTACAATAATTTCTTTCAATAATTCACTTACTTTTTTTTTTTGCACGAATTCTTTTTTTTTTGTGTAGATTCCTTTCTTTCTTTTTTTTTTTATCACAACGATGGACAATCAAGATCAAATCTATGAAACAATCAAGATCTTATAGGAACTCAAAGAACAGAAACTTCAAACCCTAAAAGATACAAACTTTACTTAAGAAAAAGATAGGCAAATCTTAAACAAACTTAGGCTTTGATACCAAATTGATATGAATTACGCGAATCGATGACGAAAGCCAATACCAATAAGTTCGATTCAATTCCCAAGATCGTTCTAGTTTGTATGGAAACCGTGACTCGTTGTTTATAAAGAGACAAGGACCTTGGCATAAGATGTGGATGCTAGAATCGAAGGTAGAGATTTCGATTAGTAAGTCGAAGATTGAATCCACAGATTAGATCTGATAAGTTAAAAAATGCTTCAATCAAGAACCAAAGAGAAATTCCACTAATTTTCACTTAAAAGTAATCTATTCTAATACAATGCCAAAAAGGAGTACTTATAACTAAACAAAAAGGAAACCAAAAGACAAAACTAGAAGACAATTCATCTTACAAGATAAGCTAGCGGCCTTTACAAAAGTAAATAAAAATCCAAGACAAACAGATTGGTCGGCGGCTTAAACCCCTACGTCGCCGGCATAGGCCATGAAGGCCGGCGATGTTGTGCCGATGTAGCACATAAGCCGTCCGTTGCTAACATTTTCAAACCGGCTGATTTTGTATGTAGGCTGACGGCCTAAAATAAAGGCTAGTGGCTTTATTTGCCAGCTTTGGTCCAATCCACTTGAAACTTGTCTTGATTCATTCCCGAGCTTGCCTTAATGACGTTGATCAATTTGGATTCATTTTGGATAGTGTGCAAATGTATCTCCTCCTCTTGAACCTTCTGAATCAACCCATTGAGTGCTTCCTTGAATCTTCTAGGCCGAGTCCTTGAAGCCGGTCCAGATGGCATCACAAGTAGATCTACTCTTGACCTTCTGGTGATGCCTCCATCAAGAATGATAAGAGATGAAACAAATCCTAAACACTAGTCCTAAATACTCGAGAATAGAGTGACCTTAAAGGGAGGAAATTGACTCATTCCTTAAAGGAAGTCCACCTAGAAATTGATAAGCAGGTTAAAATGACATTAAGCATTCATATCAATATCCCGAACACACTTATCATTTGCCAACCCTTTTAAGTCTATTGAGGGAGTATTTTTGAAAAAATAAACCCTATTAAGAACCACCCCACAATGGGGTAATTGGGAGGTTAAGGTCATTAATTAGGAAAAAAAGAATTAACTAATGTGCACCTACCCTAGTTGCGTCAATTCAAGAGCAATTAATAATTGGTTTGCTTTGAAAGGAAGAAGAGCCTCTATTTCAAAACCATACACAGCCCATACAATTTGACTATTTCAGTTATAAGCCATCCAATAATAATTGATGAAACAAAAGTCATCTTGAATTCATTACCAAAAAAGAAAAAAAAAAGAAAAGAAAGTGAAAAAAAAAGGAAAGAAAGAAAGGGAAATAAAAAAAGAGAAAGAATAAGGAGAAGGAAGAATGCTCAACAAGGTAATTATACCTAAACATAAAGGATTAGGGGCACATATTCAAAGCTCAACCAAAACTTATCAAAACTCACACAAATAGTATGTCCAAAGTTCACAACATCCTTATATCATGGACTAACACACAAAATGACTCTTTTGAAGACTCTTCAGATCATAGGACTTGATTTATAAATGCTTTTAAAACTAAAGGTAAGCCCATTTTTAGTTTTCCTTACGGGTTCTTGACTTGTAACCTTGGAGAAGTGACGAAGATAAATTTCAAAATGACCTATTTATATGATATTCCTTTGATTTAAACTAACGACAAAAAACTACATTACAAGCCGTAAAAGCACGTAACGGATTAACTAAGGCATATTACTTATAAGTCAGATCATAATTTTTGGAATTCAAGTCAAATGTATGGAAATAAGCCCAAAAGAGTGTGAGAAAGTCCTCTTAAACTAGACAATTCAAAATGAAACATCTATCTCTAGGTTAGAAATACTAGTGATGTGCCCTGGGCTATATGGATTTTATGTCATTTAAATGTTTATTATTTTATAATACAAGTCATTTTTTTTTTTTATCAAAGTTGTTATTGGCCTTTTTGTTTTGATGAAAAGTATTCCTTGAATAAATTCGTTATTCCTTACGTTATTAAAGTTTATGACTTTGATAGTAAAACCATAAGGCTAGAAATAACTTTATTCTAAATCATCCCTAATCGTTCATTATATAGAATACTAATGAATTGAGACTAGTATGAATGATGATCATGTTTTATTGATCATGGATATGAGATATCGATTCAGCACATAGATACATGTAAGAGTACATTGTATTGGAATGACTAAATATGAGAATGCTATATGGATTAATGCAATAAGTATTTCTCATTGTAGTATTATTTTAGTCCTTTGACCAGATGACATCATGGATTCCTACATAGCACGTTCCATGTTTTGATTCTGTTCTTTATTAATAAGTCATGTAGAGGAATGTAAATGTTCGTGAAGGAATTTGTTTCTCTCATTAATTTAAGAGAGATATCTTTTGGGTCTCTTGATGAGTAAGACTGAGAAATGCATGATCGTACTCGAATGAATTGATAAGGAGTTATTAATATCATTCATTCAAGTCGTCATAATCTAGATTCAAGAAATATGTGATTAAATAATATAAGAGTGTATTAATCCATACCTTATGTTTAATTATAAGATATTGTCTAATAAAAAGACTATATAACTGACTCTTAATAGGTAGAGTTGGATCACCGATCTTCACTTAATTTGGTAGGTATAATGTCTTACAAGAGACTAATTATATCTTGTAGGCGTAAAAGGTATTTTAGGGTTACTGCTAATATTAATTGAACCTACATGGTCACACAGAAAGAATGAATCAATTGGACCATGGGTTATTTTAGATAACCATATTGAGAATTATATAATTACATATTATTCTTAATTAGATTAAGAATAATAAATAATTATTAAATAAAATTGTTATTTTATAAGACACATGCCATTTTAATAAAAGGACTAGATAACTGACTCTTAATAGGTACAGTTGGATCATCGATCTTCACTTAATTTGGGTAGGCATAATGTCTTACAAGAGACTAATTATGTCTTATAGGCGTAAAAGGTGTTTTAGGGCTACTTCCAATATTAATTGAACCTACATGATCACACAGAAAGAAGGAATCAATTGGATCATGGGTTATTTTAGATAACCATATCGGGAATTATATAATTACATATTATTCTTAATTAGATTAAGAATAATAAATAATTATTCAATAAAATTGTTATTTTATAACACATGCCATTTTAATAGACGCTTACTGTCACATTAGAATTATAGAGAAACTCATAACTCAAAATGTGAGAGACCTTATTGAGAGAGATTCCTAAAATTTGGAATTGTTACAACGTGCTAGCACATGATAAGAGATCTGATTGGAAAGTTATTCGTGTGGATACAGTAGAGGGTGTTTGTGTTTGCAACATCTTATATCCAAATTTTCGAATTCTAAAGCATAAAAAAGGTAATTCCATCCGCTTTAATTTGATTGAATCGCATGGATTCGAAATTGAGCATTTAGGGTCTGTTTTATTTTAAAAAAAAAAATTTCCATTGCTCTTGGATCCTGAAATTCCCAACAAGAAAATCATCCATGAGGGCATGTGAAATCCTACCCTAAGTTAAAAGTTATATGCCCCAAGCTTACAAACTATTTGCACTAAAACTAAAAATCAACACACCAATGAAAGTAAATCAAAGTCTTCTAAACAACAGTTTGTCCGTAATGCATATAACTTTTTAATGAGAAACTTAAAATTGATTCAGTAATTAAGCCTGAGGCTTAACAAAAAAATGAGTAATCAATAGAGCAAGCCTATTGCTTAATTTTAACTTTTTGATCCCATAGGATTTGCACCCATTAGAAATTTTTTGAAAAAAAGGGGGTTTTCAATAAAATTATTGGCATAGACTTAAAAAAAAAATGAAAAAAGGAAAGGGAAATTTTCAATAAAGACTTTACCTAAACATTTTCAAAAATTTTGAGAATAGAAAGTTCTCAAAAAAAGAATATTCAAGAAAATAGAAAAATTCCTAAGAACTTTAACCATTGTACAAAATTCAAGAGCTTTAGTCATCCTTTAAAAATTTCATATTCCATTTCCTATTTAGGAACTTTGGTCATCCTCTGAGTATAGGAACTTTAGCTATTCTATAATATTTTGGAGCTTTAGTCATCCTTTAAGAACTTAAGGAACCACAATTTTCCTATTTAAGAACTTTATTCATCCTTTGTGTATAGAAACTTTGGCTATCATATGAAATTCAAGACCTTTAGTCATCCTTTAAAAATTTTAAGAACCATAGTATTCCTATGTTTAGAAAAGCTTAAGGACTTTGGTTATAGGAGCTTTAACCATCCAACAAAAGTCAAGATTATCCTTTGAGGAAAAAATTTAGGAACTTTGGTTATCCTATAAATATGTAAGAGCTTTACTTATCCTACAAAGTTGTTAAGTCTAATAGATAAAGCTTAGTGATAATTGGATTTCATAAGATGGTTTACAATTTAGAGGCTTCTATAAGAATCTGGTAAGACTCTTAATCTACATATACTTGTAAGAATTACTTTTCAAGTGATCAACAAGAACCATTCAAGTGCTAGCTTAAGGAGCGCACTTATATCTAGAAAAGCTAGCTTGAGAAGCATAATCAAATTCAGAATAAGCCTACTCATGAGTGCTGGTTCAAGTCAAAAGCCAATTTATTGTCATGATTAAATTTTCAAAGAAGTAAATATTTGTAACTCCTTATTTTATAAATCAACTTTCAGGAACCTTATTTTCAACTCTTAGGAAAAATTATCATTTGGAATAAAAGAAGAAAAATAGTTACTCAACTAATTTTTCCAAAATATCAAAATAAGTTTTATAAAAATACAAATGTTGATAATTCTTTGTTATGCAAATTTTTTCCAAAAATCTATCTATAAGACATATACCTATCTTTTTTTAGAATAAAACTTTGGAACAAGTCAACTTTCTAATACTCAAACCTTAAAGATATTTTGGAATGTAAATCAAACTAGAATAAATTTTCCAACAACCCCATAAAGGTCCATGTGTTGAAAATTTATTAAGTAAGAATGAGTTATTATGAGAATCAAAATTTAAAACAAATCCTTCACTTAATTTTTCTCGTATGCTAAAACTTAAAACATTTTAAAGATGATACAACTTACAATGATTTTTCTTCACAAAATACATAAAGATTCTTGTGTCATAAAATAATTAGTTAAAAGAAGCTTAATATGAAAATGAAATATTCATGGATTCAAAATAAACATAAAACCATGACTTTCTTTAATTAAGCTTCTCATTTACAAAATCTAAGAATTGAGATTTCATTTAAAAACCAAACTTAAGAAAAATTCAAGGGAAATACACTTAGAATTTTGTGCCACAAATAAATAAAACCGATGTCTTGTGAAAATAAATTGTCAAATGAAGTTTTGAAATACATATAAGATATTTAAGGTTTCCAAGTATATATTGAACCATGATTTTTGTCAAGTCACATGATTACAAAATTTAAGGAAAAGAATTTTGGTTACAAGTCAAAAGGTGATTTTTATAAAACTCAACTTCATTACTTCCTACAGAGATTTGTTTTACTAAACCAAAATATGGATTCTCAACCAAATTTGCCAAACCCCAGGTAAAATTGACTTAAGACCCAACGAACGATATGGAATGAACCCGATAATCAACACATACAAGTATTGTAAACCACGACCCTATGCTTGTAATAAAGCAAGAACCTTTGGTATACGATGCAGACGCCACAATCGAAGGTGGGAATTTCGATTGATAAGTGAAAATAAAGAATGCCACCAAACAAATTCCAATAAGTTCATATAAGTTCACTCAAGAACTCAAAGAGATAGCACTCAAAACCTATCATTTAAGTCTAATCTTTAACATAGGTGAATCGGACCAACACCTATCTTTTCCATCAGCAGAGGTCGCTTTGGTTACGCAGTTCGGAGGTAAAAATACTGAATAAAGCGGCATTTCCCCTTACTTCGAAGACTGACGGAAAGAAACTTTATAACCTTCGTCACAAAATGAGTATCATACTATGGGAATGAATCTAAGTCTGAACCTAGAAAGAAAGGATAAATTGGACAAGGGAGTACGAGTTGATGTCGGTCACCCTCGGCACTCGAGCCAACCTAAATAGCATCGAGGAGTATGGATCAGATAACGACTAGTTGCAGATCAGATTTTAGGGATGGAGGGCAAGTGCCATCATAGGAGCTCTTGGAAGAAGGGCTACTTCTTTCTTTGATCTACGAATAGAAAAGGATCTTACCACTACGTACTAAGATGCAAGGGAAGGAAGCCGCTTAACTGTTTAGGTTTAGGAAGAATCATGTCTTTATTTAAGTTACCCGATTGATTCCTTGATCTTATCCTGTGCTCGGTAATCACACTAGTAACGCAGGGAATAAAGTGAGATCCGATGTGTCGATACCGGACTCGGACACGCTAACTAAACTGCTACCTTTGGCAAGGCAATCAACGGATGCTAATAACATAGGAATCCCTAAAAAACCTAAAAACAAATGTTGCTGTCGAAACACATAAGCTGGCATGAAAAACAAGTACGTTGGTGGCTTTCGAGGTGACCTTAAACTGAAATAAAAATCTGAGAGCATTAGACTTAGAATGTTGGTCGAAAGGCTAATGGCTTAAACTTCTACTCCACCGGCGTAGGCCATGAAGGCTGGTGGCGTTAGGCCGATGTAGAACAAAAGCCACCTGATAATGATACGACAACGCTGGCTGTGTTGAAGACAAAGGCCAGCAATGTTCAACATATAAGCCGCGGCTTTGAGCCGATGTAGCCTCTGTTCCCCTTAAACATGTCTTGGTCCATTTCATTTTCATATCAAATTCTTTTCTATGCAAAATTTTCTTAAAATATTATTAGACATATTAATGTTTTGCTAAGAACCAAGAACAAACCAATTTTTCACAAGCTAATTTAGGATCACCTAACTTGAAATAGAAATTTGTACTCCACATAGGGAATACAAAGTATGAAATTTATTTTACGAGATTAAGAAGATGTAGAAATAGCAATCTTAGTGGTTATATATTTCTATTATTACAAATTAAAAATTGTAATTCTCTTTTTATAAGACAAAAGATTTCCCTCCTAAAGTTAACATAACAAACTTCTAAATTAAATTGTTTTATGAAAAATCACTCTTGAGGCAACATTATTAAAATCATGCATATGATGTGAGCTAATATAAGTATAAAATGGTTTTCAAATAATTAAATATTTTGTGCTTGCTTTAAAGCGTCCAAATAGTGTAGAACTTTAAGAGTTGTAAAAATATAAGGGTTGGAGCATTATGATCAGATCTGTACAATCCTATTTCTAGACCCAAATGACCTTAAATGTTAAAAGTAACCTTAGAAATACATGGATCTTTTCGAGTAAATAGAAAACGACTGCTTATATGCAAAATTCCCAGTTAAAATGATCAAGTTATAGCTGTCTTAAGTTAGAATTTCCGCAATTTGAATTTTACTGTGAATTAGAAGATATAATTAGAAATTTTAAGTAGAAATTTTATGGAAAATTCATTTTGGGAATTTATCTTGTTTATGTGATATGGAAGATGATACTTTTTACCAGGAGGATTATTTCGATTAAAAGTGTTTTTTCAAGACATGGCCTAATGAGTTTATTTCCTCAATTTTCGTACTCATCATTGTGCTTGTAGTTTAGTGGTACTAGAAATAGAAAAAGATAAAAATGGAAAGTGCATTTGATTTATAATGTTCAATGAATTTAAACTAAGCATATCGAGTCTTGAATTGTCAATAATCAAATGAATGATTTATTACCATGTTGAAGCATCTGCAAATTGTATGATCACCTCTAAGATATTTTAATTACATAACAAGAGCTTAACAAATTGATTCATGCATATCACATAATAAATCTCACTGCATTTGCTATTATACATTTGATGGGACATGTGCATAATTGTAGTGGTTGGCATAACCGACATTATCTGTGTGTGGCGAGTAGTAGCAAGTAAGACCTATAAAGTAGCGAGTAGTAATCGGTAAGACCTATATGTTTTTATGGCGAGTAATAACTGGTAAGATTTACAAAATCTATTTGCGAATGTGATGGCCATGATTAGTCGACATACCCAACCCTGAATGAAGGGCGTAAATTCATTCAACTCATCGAGCCTGTAAAATCATATGTCTCACTTGCTCATGTGTTTTAATACATATCATATACTTGTTTAATTATAACTTGTTTGATATTTTACTTTAAGTATGCTAATCCAGAAATATTCTCACTGAGTTAGTTAAGTTTACACCCTTATAGATTTTTGCTTTCACATGATCACTTGCTAATTTATCAGAGGTCTTCTTACATCCGAGTAAGATTTCCTTTGAGAAGCTTTTGGGAGAAATCCAATTAAGGACCTTTGATTGTAATTCCTTTAAATCTTTTGGTGATAGTTATTTAATTGTATGTAAAACTAAATTATTTTTCAATCTTTGGAGATATAGTGGGAGAATGCCCCTAAGTTAATGTAAAGAACTTATATCTTTATATTTTGTCGGTAAATGTTTATATAGATTCTTGTATACTTTACATTATTTACTCAAACTATACATCTTATCGGTGTCTCGTATTGTTATGTTGTTGAAATAGCCATAAATTCCTAATTTACATTTCATATGTGTGTTGTTGAAATTATACATGCTTTTGATATGTGTTGAATGTGATTTATATTTTTGACGAATTATATGTTGTGTAGTTGTCCTAAAAATATTTAAATGTATTAGAATTAATTAAATATTGAGTTCATAAATTTTTAAGTGTATTAGAATGTATGAAATATGATTAGAATAAGTTAGATAAAGCATGTACATGATTCTCAAAATTGCAAAATCTTAGTCACAAATAAAGCCTATAAACCCACCTTTAATTAACGAAATCATGCCCGTTAATTAAAACAAGTTAAGCCCATTAAAGGCCTTATTAGTGGCAGCCATGAAAGTCAAACAAAATAACATCAACCCCTAAAAGTGCAAAATTCGTCCAAATTTTTCAGACAACCCAAACACCCACTCAAAGGCTTCTAAACTCCATTTTTGCACTCCCAAAAGCTTCCCCGTGGCTCTATGCTATTAAGCCCTTCATCTCTTATAAATTCAACCATCAAAAGCTTGCTTTAGGACTACAAATCAAGAGTACAAAGTTTGCTTGGTAAGTATGTTTTTTTTTTTTCCTATCTTGAATATATGAATGTATATAGTTTCTTGACACTAGGTTTGAACTTAAACTTGTGTTTGATGATTTATATGTTGTATTGATAGTATAAGAAGTGTTATGGGACTAGTGAAGCTAGTTACATATGTAGTATATGAGATTAGAAGTGTTGAGAAATGCAAATGGTTGATGACTAAATGTTGGGTGTTGTGGACTTGGGGTTTGAGGTGTGATTTGTGAATAATGATAACGGTGAAGTGTTTAATATTTTGACTGGAGTTTATGTGGTTTGAATGGTATTTTGATCATATAACAAGCTTTGGGAAATTTAGGATGAGTTTAAAGAAGGTTTGAAAGTGTAAAAGTTTACAAAATTTTGTGTTCAAAACAGGAGAAGGCAAAAAAATTTTGAAACGGCCCTATATGATGGGTGGGGGTGGGTTTATGGAGGAAACGGCCCCACATAGAAGGGTGTTTCACCCTCTGACCTTGAAAATGCACTTTCCTTGAATTGAAACGGGCCTATATGGGGGGTGGGTAGGGTGTATGAATTGAAATGGCCCCTATACAAGGGTGTATCACTCTCGGATGGAAAAGTGCAATGTCACTAGGTTGAAACGGCCTCCCAAACAGCCCCATATGGGAGAGCGTTTCAATTTTTGATCTCTCCCCTACTACGATGTTGTTTTGTAATTTGATCGTAACTTTTTCATTCGACCTCCGTTTGAGGTTATTCAAGTTGCGTTGGAAAGCTTAAAAACAATCTATAACTTTCATGTTTTAAGTTTTTACAAATTTTAAAAATATCAATGCTTAAATTTTGATTCTTCCAGCTACTATACTTTCCAAAACAAAGTTAAAAACTTGTATTGGTTTGTTAAATGTGTTTTAACTTACAGAATGAATCTTTTTAAGATAAAATGAGATAGATTAATGATATTTGATATGTAATGATGATTGAGTGATAAAATTAAGGATGATTTAAGTATATTTGTAGATTTATCAAATTATTGATTTCTGTCACGCCCCAGAGGTACCCTAGTTGTACTGTATGGTATATAATATTGATTTTGATACAATACAACTAGTTACTCTAAGAGATGTGACATAAAAACAGGATCTTTCAGTTGCTTGATAAGAAATAATGTACATACACAAAATATACAAAAACAGATAAACTAAACTTCATATAAAGTTTGTATAAACTATTACAAACTGGTTTATTATCTTACAACTAGAAATATAAAATAGAAGTAAAATTTACTAGTACAGCATTTCTAAATCTTCCTTAACTACTCCCAATCTTGCTAGCTTGATTTCCTTACCCGTTCTAATCCCCGAGATGGTACTAGCCACGGTTTGAGGATAATCCTGAAAAATCTGTTGGAGTGTGAGCATTTCCACGGCTCAGTGAATAACCATCACATATTACACATCAAACAAAGCAAACAAGTGATTTATCAAACAAGTGTAATGCAACATTTAATCATATGTACAATTACAAGCTTGGACAACCGGAATCCAAACAGGATGTAGATTTGCGCCCTCTCATCGGGGTTGAAGGAACCTAGTCAAGGATCATATCCTTATGACCCACCTGCTCATGATGCCTTCAATCGTAATAATCTTCCGGGAAATCTAAATTTGATTCAGATTCACCTATTAGATGAATGAAGTTCCATAAATTAGATAATTGACTTTATAAGTATTCCTTAATGAGTGTCTAAGTGTCCTATGTAAATTTAACTCTTAGTAAGGTCATTTCCATCAATTCTAAAGATAGTCTATATTTAAAGATTTATGGAATGTTCTATATTTTACAAAATTCGTATGAATATACTTTTGCTACTAAAAGTGATCGAATTAATTCTAAATTCATGTTTTTAGTACAAAATCTTTAGGTATACTTATATTACTTATGTTAGCTTACATTTTTATGTATAATTAAGTGTAAAAAAAAAAGCTTGTTTTACCTATAGTATGCTAGTTACTAATTTTATTGGTTTGCAAATAGTTTTCTATGATTAGTGTAAGACTTTCTCAAGATCATTTTTATTTCTTAGTCTTCTTAGACTTCTACTAATGGCAAAGAATCTTATTTGAACTCTAATTTATTTTACCTATCAATGTGCTTAGTGATATCAATATTTTCTTCTATTATATATCTTGTCTTTTAACCTTATGTATAGTGGGTTCTCATTTAGAATTAAAGGGTTTCTATTTAGATTACTAATGACCATTCTACCTTATTTTTAAATTAATCAAATTAATTATTATGTATTCGGTTTAGAGTAATTTTCTAAAGGTTATGTCTACTCCATAGAAATTTCCTTATCTATATTTTAGCAACTTCCTATTATGAGTCTTTAGTTCAAGACTTTTCCTAGGTAATTCATTAGCTAATTCTAATTGTTTAGATGACAATTATATAGTATTCACTAATTTACAAGATTATGAGCTAGGGTTTTTAAAACAATAGTCTTGTAGTAATTATCAAAGCTAAATTCTAGGGTTTTAGACAATTTTTCTCCAATGCTCCTTCTTATTCTAATTCATTCAAAAATTTATCCTACATTATTTCCATTTGCACTACTATCATTACAACTTTATGGAGGCTTCTAAAAATGTATCTATGGCAATGTATGATATTCATTTTCTTAATTGAGAACAAGGAAATAATTTAGAGGTGTAGGACTTACCTTGAGGATTTAGGAGTATAGATGGTAAACTTTCCTTTCTAATTTGATCAAGACCTACATAATTTAGCAATTTAGTAAGTCTACTATATTTTATGAAATAAATAACTAACTTTATAATTTTTTTTTTTTTTTTACCTTTGCTTTCTTAATGGTAGAACAATTGGTAGTCTTCTAAAATGGTAGTTTGAGCTTAGGTTGTGTTTTACTAATTTTGTTGGAAGGTTATATTGAAGACTAGAGGATATGGAGGAGGGAAATTCAAATTTGTGGAATGTGTATGTGTGTGTGTGATATTCACGTGCAGCAGCTGGTGGGAAGAGAAAGAGTGGGCTGGTGGTTGCAAGTCTAATTGTTTTGTTGACTAACTTACCTATTTATAGATGTGGATGACTTGTTGTTTAAGTGTTTGAATTTATTTAAATTAATTTATTTGTACAATTGGCTGGTGCAAGGAGTTCCACGGTGAAAAAAAATAGAAGAGGAGGGCAGCTGGTCCACATTCTAGCTGATTTGGAAGTGTTTAATTAAGGGTAATAATTAGTGTGTTGTTGGAGCTCCCTAATTGGTTCATTTGTCTAACTTTTACCCTTTTATTTTAACCATCTTTGACTCATTTGCAGGTGGATGTGGTAAACTTTTGGAGCTGCAACTTGGACCTCTACATCACCGTAACATGCATCTAACAATTGGGAAAAATAGTAAAATTTAAAATATCTAATTAATTACGTCAAAATCTATCCCTACGCGTATCTTAATATCAGTTTCGTAAAATTTTTATTCTAAAAAAATTTAATTTAGGTCCTAAAATATTCCTACAATATGGTTGACTTCAAATTTTAAGTTTAAAATTTACGCGATTTAGTAATTTTAAAGTTTGGTCTTACGCGATTAGGGTTTCGGGACCTAAAAGGTCAAAATGTAAAATTGGTGTCTATGGACTCCAAATTTTCTAACTAACACTATGGTGTGGTCTAAAATTTTTATTTGAGATCTAAATCATTAATTATAAGCTTGTTTATAGCTTTTTAATACGTATTTATAACCCTAACGGTTTATCTTTAATAGATCGTTTTCATTCTATACATACTACAAGTTATGAGCTTTCTAATTTTCTCGAAATAAAATTTTATTTTTACTATATCCTAGATTCTAGACTCAGATTATAAAATTTACTATAGTTCTTTTAATATCTAGAAATTCCCGAGCTAGGGTTTTTAAGTCATAAATAAGTTTAAAATATCCTAGACTTCCTATATAAGGCTTAACCGGTTAGACGGACTCCAATATCTATCTTAATTTTTACTATCCTATTTCCTTAGAATTCTCGGGGTTTACAATTTCTATGAGTGTTAAGCTAAAATAGTTATATTGTATATATATTTCCTTTGCTTGTTTTAAGTTCTTGTGATAACTTATTTGAATTTCTTTGAATGGTTAAGTATGAGGTTATTCAAGTTGCGTTGGAAAGCTTAAAAAGAATCTACAACTTTCATGTTTTAAGTTTTTATAAATTTTAAAAATATCAATGCTTAAATTTTGATTCTTCCAGCTACTATACTTTCCAAAACAAAGTTAAAAACTTGTATTGGTTTGTTTAATGTGTTTTAACTTACAAAATGAATATTTTTAAGATAAAATGAGATAGATTAATGATATTTGATATGTAATGATGATTGAGTGATAAAATTAACGATGATTTAAGTATATTTGTGGATTTATCAAATTATTGATTTCTATGAGTGTTAAGCTAAAATAGTTATATTGTATACATATATCCTTTACTTGTTTTAAGTTCTTGTGATAACTTATTTGAATTTCTTTGAAGGGTTAAGTATGAGATTAGTTGATATTGAGCTTGGACTAAGTGTGATATTGTGATAATCTCTTTGAACAATGATTGATCTCTGCTTGGCTACCCCCATTAGTTCCCGAGCTATTTCAGGTACACAGTAACTTGGTTGTTTTCTTACGAAGATAGGCATTACTTTAAAGCTACTCTATATTGAGAAAGACTTAATAATTGTTTGTTGAATTTTCTATTACGTCGTTAAATCTGGTTCGAAGAGCGGCACCCTACTCAGATTGGGGGCATGATAGTTTAGGCACTTAGACCACCTTTGTCATTCTAATATGACTTTTATAAGTGGTTCAGTGGGTAATCGATGGGGAATTTGGTATCGGTGTAACATTTGCTTTAACTTGGGGGGAAGAACCATGATTTTGTTCAACGTTTATGGGAACGGTGAACTAGATTCATGTTATGGACTGAATCTAAGTAGAGTTGTGTAACGGCTAGAAACCCTAGATGAGATTACTCGATCGTTATGGTAAATTTATCTAGGATGGTATGAGTATCCAAGCTACTTATATCAATCCCCTGAGCGTCAAGGTTGTTACTCAGGTTCCCACAAGATCCCTGTTGTGTGGAGTTTGAATACTCCCTTATTTTATAAGTAATTAAAGATTGAATAATAAATAATTGGTTGTTGCATTTTGCATTTAGCTTAAGAATGTGTGACTCACTTTGCATTTGTATTCGTCACTTGTGTATTGGGCCTTTGGCTCATATTTTAACCATTTCAAGAAATGACTCCGATGAGTTTTATTCAAGTATGGAGTATGAAACTGACTTTGAAGATTTTCTTGATAACTTGGAGGATTAGAGATAACCATGGACTTGATGGACCCCTGTCTGTGTAATAGACTAGATGTGAACTCTTTTGTTATTGATGTAATTTAAGCTTCGGTTTGAGTTATGTTTTGTGATTTTGTTAAGGCTTATAAGAAGTCTTTGGTTGTAATATATTTATGTACTTGACTATGTATGACTTGAGTTGTATCTCTTGTGATATATATATTAGTAGTGAAGTTATGTTTTGCTAGAGTCTTAAAAAACTATGATTTGATATATGTTGATCCTTATAGAATTAGGCAAACAATTACTCAAACACTTCATTTTAGATAACCTTACATATAATTCTGCAGGTTATATGTGGTTAAGGAACTGTTACCACCTATTTTAATCATAGGGGGATAGCGGGTCTTTACAGATGGTATCAGAGCAAAGTTTGATTAATTGTTTGCCTAATTGAGATATTTGTTTGAGACTTGACCTAGACACAAATAGGTAGTATAGAAAAGAGTTAAGTTTTCTTGAATGCTTGTGTTTATTTGCTTCTTTGATAACTTCCTATGCTTGTTGCTTGTTTGATGGCTTGCTAAATTGTTTGCTATTTTATATGAATGTGAATGTTAAATTGATGAGTTTTGTATGTTATTAGAAATTTGTATACATGTGTGTGTGTTGAATATATGTATGCAATTGTAAAGATGGACAGGTTAAGGAGATATACAAGGCAACATTCTGATAGGGAAAGTATGCCACCGCCACCACATTCATCATCTACATTTGCTCCCACTTCATCTTCTACACCGAGTGGTGAAACTACTTCATCTCCTGCATCGGCTTTAACTTCGCAAGTTCCTCCACCGACTCAGATTCCACCACCTCCACCTGATACAAAAAACCTTAGGTATATTAAACCTAAGACCCAACGTTCGTCAAATGGAATTGAACCCTAAGGACCGTCTAAGAAAACTGGTGGAAACCGCGACCTATTGCCTATATGGAGGCAAGAACCTTGGTATAGTCGTAGACGCCACAACTGGTGATGGCAAACTGATTGATAAGTCAAAGGGGTTGAACGCCATGGGAAACTCCCGATAAGTTCATAAATAAGTTCTTTCCAGAACTCAAAGGGAAAAAGATCTCAAATTTTCATTCATTCTTTTCTCCTTTCAAAAGATTACATATGATGGGTTTTTATAGGCTTAGTTAGCCTAAAAATTAAACAACTAAATAATAAATACATGGAAGACTTAAAAGAAATTCAAACTAGGTAATAAATACAAGGAAAAGAAATTCAAACTAAGCAATAAATACAAGAAAAACTGAAAAGTTATATAAAAAAATTCAAACTAATCAATAAATACAATGACGCCATCCAATCCTCTTCATTACTGATGTAGACGAGATCACGAACAAGTGAGTTGTCGAAGAAGCAACGAAGGAAGACCAAGTTGTAGGAGATGGACCGGCTTGTTTAATTTATTTTACCGTTTCTGTTTCATTTATTTTGACGTTACTATTTTATTTATTTTACCATTTTCGTTTCATTTATTTTAGGGGACTTAAAGGTCATATTTATTTTACCGTTTCTGTTTCATTTATTTTGACGTTTCTATTTTCTTTATTTTATCGTTTTCGTTTTATTTATTTTAGGGAACTTAAAGGTCGTATTCAAGCCTTACAAATGGCATTGTAACCCTTTGTACAGATTATTATTTGAAGTTCCTCATTGAGAAATTCTCTCGCGAAGTTTGCATTGTTATTGCAAATTTTTAGTTTCAAGCCTTAAACAAGAAACCTAATTAAAAGAAATCAATCCTTTTTTTTTAATATAATAAAGACACTAAAACTGCTAGACCTAAAATCAAGACAAAAAAAGGATATAAACGAATTGAGTTACCTCTAGTCGAACTGCATATGGATTCTTAGAATACCAAAAGCTCTGATACCAAATGATACAAAAAACCTTAGGTATATTAAACCTAAGACCTAACATTCATCAAATGAAATTGAACCCTAAGGACCGTCTAAAAAACCTGGTGGATACCCGACCCATTACCTATATGGAGGCAAGAACCTTGGTATAGTCGTAGACGCCACAACCGGTGATGGCAAACCGATTGATAAGTCAAAGGGGTTGAACGCCACGGGAAACTCCTGATAAGTTCATAAATAAGTTCTTTCCAGAACTCAAAGGGAAAAAGATCTCAAATTTTCATTCATTCTTTTCTCCTTTCAAAAGATTACATATGATGGGTTTTTATAGGCTTAGTTAGCCTAAAAATTAAACAACTAAATAATAAATACATGGAAGACTTAAAAGAAATTCAAATTAAGTAATAAATACAATGAAAAAAAATTCAAACTAAGTAATAAATACAAGAAAAAAACTGAAAAGTTATATAAAAAAATTCAAACTAATCAATAAATACAATGACGCCATCCAATCCTCTTCACCACCTATGCTACCCATTCCTCTAATGCCACAAATGTCCACTGGTGATCCAAATTCTATGCATGGTATAATAAGGGACATGATGGCAATGATGCAGCAATATCAGATGATAATGTATCAGCAAACACAGCATTTTATGCAGCAAGGTAATCAACAAGGAATGAGGCCAAATGAGGCTGCTCCTGTAAATGATCAATCCAACCAAATCAAGTTACATGATTTTAGCAATATGGTCCCAGAGTTTGATGGCACTAGTACCGATCCTACAGTGGATAAGCATTGGATAGAGGAGTTGGAAAAGACATTTGCTGCTAGTAGAACACCGGAAGATAATAAAGTTGATTTAGCGGTTTATATGATGAAGAAAGAGGCTTACAATTTGTGGAGATTAGTTAGTGGGAATCTGCAACAACCTATATCATGGATTACATCCAAGGACAAGTTCTTCACCAAATGTTTTCCAAATTCAGTGAGAGAGAGGATGATCACTGACTGGTTGAATTTGAGACAAGGAGCAAGACTATAGATGAATATCATGGTGAATTCTATAAACTATTGCGCTTTGTTGGAGGTGACTACCGAGATGAGAGAATGAAAGTTTAGAAATTTCAGAATGGTTTAAATAAGGAGATTCAAAGTGAGGTGAAGAAATTCGAGTTACATACTTTATCCGATACTGTAGCCAAAGCTTTGCTAATTGAACAAATTCAGAATGATAGTAGAATTACAAGGGCAAAGAGAGCTGCATTTATGGGAAAGAGACCTGCTTCTACCTCATCCTATGATAGTTATCGAGGTGCTAGTAAAGGAAAGAAGCCTTTTATGGGAAGATAAGGAAATCAAAAGCCGACATATAAAGCTTCTACACTTGCATTTGAGAAGAAATGCCTTAGGTGTTATGGTCCTCATGAGTTATCCGAGTGTAAGTGGACTCTCAATGCATATTTTTCATGTGGTCAAGTTGGACATAGATCTAAAGAGTGCAAGAATCCAAAACTATCACCTGTCTTCTATGCATGTTGCAAGCAAAGAGGTCATCATATTGCTAACCGCAAGGATCGACCTGACATTAAGGGTAGGGTTGATATAGAGAGGGGAAAGACAAACGCTAGGGTTTTCACCTTACAACAGATTAAGGATACACCATCAGTAGACACCTTGGCAAGTATTCTGAGTGTTGCTAATAGGGATGCATATGTGCTGATACTGGAGCAACTCATGCTTGTATTTCTGAATATGAATGATTGTAAGCTTGTTTATGACACATTGATTGATTGTATTATGTGTGTGACTACTCCGTTGGTGATTGAAAATAGGCATCCATGTGTGTGTAAAAATGTAAATGTTATTATTTCAAATGTGAACATGCCTATTGATATGATATTATTGCCTTTATCTTATTTTGATGTGATCTTGGGAATGAATTGGCTAAATCATTATAAGGTCACGATCGATTGTAGTAAAGCGGAGTTAAGTTTTGGCTTGAATGAGAGAGATTCACATATAGGTTAGAGAGGCTAAGACCTAAGAGTATGAAATCTATAAAGCTATGAGAAAAACCAGTTGTGGTAGCTACGAATATTGAAGAAGTGGATATCAAAATGGTACCAATTGTGAATGAGTTTGTGGATGTATTTCTTGAGAAGCTACCTAGACTACCACCAGATAGAGAGATAGAGTTTGGAAGTGAAGTATTACCTAGAACAGTACCTATCTCCAAGGCTCCGTATAAATGGCTCTTCTAGAGTTGAAAGAGTTAAAGCTGCAGTTACAAGAATTGCAAGATTTTGGCTTCATTAGACCGAGTATATCGCCATGGGGTGCTCCTATATTATTTGTAAGGAAGAAAGATGAGAGTTCGTGCATGTGCATTGATTATAGGGAATTGAACCGAGTTACCATTAAGAACAAATACCCTTTGCCTAGGATTGATGATCTATTTGATCAGTTGAAGGGAGCCACAATGTTTTCTAAGATCGATTGAGATCAGGATATTATCAACTTAAGATCAAATATCAAGATATTCAGAAGACAGCCTTCAGAAATCGGTATGGGCACTTCGAGTTTTTGGTGATGCCTTTTGGGTTAACCAATGCTCCAGTCACGTTCATGGATTTGATGAATACACTCTTCAAGGATTATCTAGATTCATTTGTCATAGTATTCATTGATGATATACTGATATATTCTCGAAGCAAGAAGGAGCATCAAGAGCATTTAGGGCTTGTGCTGCAAAGACTTCGAGAGAAGAAACTCTATGCAATTTTTAACAAGTGGCAGTTTTGGTTGGAAGAAATATCTTTTCTTAGGCATATTATTTCAAAGGAAGGTATTTCAGTTGATCAAATGAAGATCGAAGCTATGTTGAGATGGACAAGACCTACTAATGTGAGCGAGACTAGAAGTTTTCTTAGATTTGTGGGATACTACCGAAGGTTTGTAAAAGGATTTTCGAAAATTGCATCCCCATTAACAAGATTAACAAGAGAGAATATTAAGTTTATGTGGGATGACAAGTGTGCGAGGAGTTTTGAAGAATTGAAAGAAAGTTGAATAAACTCCTATTCTAGCACTACCCGTTAGTGGAAAGGAATTCATGGTCTTTAGTGATGTATCTATCCAAGGACTCGGTTGTGTTCTCATGCAAGATGGAAAAGTTATAGCTTATGAATCAAGGCAACTAAAACCCCATGACAAGAATTATCCAGTGCATGATCTTGAGTTGGCAGCTGTAATTCTCACACTGAAACTTTTTAGACACTACCTATTTGGAGAGAAGTGCAAGATATATACGGACCACAAAAGCTTGAAATACATATTCACACAGAAGGAGCTTAATATGAGGCAAAGAAGATGACTTGAATTGATTAAAGATTATGATGTGGAAATCCTTTACCATCCTAGCAAAGTTAATGTGGTAGCAGATGCATTCAGTAGGAAGAAGCAAGTGAATGATGTAACCTTGTTTTCTAGCCAGAAAGAGATTCAGACGGAACTTATGAAGTTAGAACTTGAAGTTACATTGGAACAAGTTGATGTAATACTAGCTCAATTGTCCTTACAACCAACAATTTTGGAGAAGATTAAACAAGTCCAAAAGGACAATGATGAAACTGAGAGAATGAAGATTACTATAGGTGAAGGGAAAAGAAAAGAGTTGAGGATTGACATGGATGAAATTATTAAATATGGGAATCGACTTTTTATGCCAAATGGGTTGAGAAAAGAAATCATGAAAGAAGCTCATTTCTCTTCATATTCGATCCACCCAGGAACCACCAAAATATATAGAGATTTGAAGAAAAATTTATGGTGGGAAGGTTTGAAGAAAGATATTGCTCAATATGTTTCCAAGTGTTTGACTTGTCAACAAATAAAAATTGAGCACCAAAGACCCGGAGGAGAACTTCAACTTTTATCTATACCCGAATGGAAATGGGACGATATCACTATGGATTTTATATCCGCCTTACCCAGGACTATCGCCAAATATGTAGTTATTTGGGTTATCATGGACAGATTAACAAAATCGGCTCATTTTTCATACCTTTAAGGGTTGGAGACTCTTTAGAGAAGATGGCACATGTCTATATAAAAGAGGCAGTGAGACTACATGGGATTCCAAAGACAATTACTTCGATCGAGATTCTTGTTTTGTCAGCCGGTTCTGGAAAAGTTTACATGCTGCTTTAGGTACTCAGCTTCAGTTTAGCACTGCATTTCCTCCACAGATAGACGAGCAATCGGAGAGAACGATTCAAATATTGGAAGATATTCTTAGAGCATGCGCTTTAGATTTTGGAAATGAGTAGGATACTTATTTACCACTTGTAAAATTTGCTTACAACAATAGCTTTCAAGCAATGATTCAAATGGTACCCTATGCAGATCTCCAGTACATTAGGATGAAGTTGGTGAAAGAGCCATTTTAGGTCCTGAATTAGTGTAACAAGCAATGGATAACATTCAAGTGATAAAAAAAGGATGAAAACAGCTTAAGATCGGTATAAAAGCTATGCGAACACAAGGAGAAGACCGTTGGAGTTCGAAGTTGGTGACCATGTGTTTCTCAAAATCTCCCCAACAAAAGGGATGATTAGATTTGGGATTAAAGGCAAGTTGAATCCAAGATACATTGGTCCATATAAGATTTTAGAGAGAATTGGACCATTAGCTTATTGATTGGCTCTACCACCGAGTTTGTCAAAAGTATAAGATGTATTCCATGTATCTCAGCTCAGAAAATGTGTATCAGATCCTGAAGCCATCATCTCTACACATCAACTAGAGGTTCAACTGAATTTGAGTACAGTTGAGAAGCCAATCAAAATCCTGGATAGAAATGATAAAGTGTTGAGGAGGAAGGTAATTCCTTTTGTGAAAGTCTTGTGGACGGGCCAAACTGAAAGAGAAGCAACTTGGGAGCCTGAGGATGAAACGAGACAGAAGTATCCTAAGTTATTTGAGTAGTGATTGAAGTAAGCTAAGTTTCGAGGACGAAAATTTTTGAAGGAGGAGAGAATGAAATAGCCATAAATTCCTAATTCACATTTCATATGTGTGTTGTTGAAATTATACATGCTTTTGATATGTGTTGAATGTGATTTATATTTATGACGAATTATATGTTGTGTAGTTGTGCTAAAAATATTTAAATGTATTAGAATTAATTAAATATTAAGTTCATAAATTTTTAAGTATATTAGAATGTATGAAATATGATTAGAATAAGTTAGATAAAGCATGTACATAACATAATTCTCAAAATTGCAGAATTTTAGTCACAAATAAAGCCTATATACCTGCTTGTAATTAACCAAATCAAGCCCACTAACTAAAACAAGTTAAGCCCATTAAGGCCTTATTAGTGGCAGCCATGAAAGTCAAACAAAAGGATAACATTAACCCATAAAAATGCAAAATTCATCCAAATTTTTCAGACAACCCAAACACCCACTCAAAGGCTTCTAAACTCCATTTTTTGCACTCCTAAAAGCTTCCCCATGGCTTGCTTTAAGACTACAAATCAAGAGTACAAAGTTTACTTGGTAAGTATGTTTTTTTTTTCCTATCTTGAATATATGAATGTATATAGTTTCTTGACACTAGGTTTGAACTTAAACTTGTGTTTGATGATTTATATGTTGTATTGATAGTATAAGAAGTGTTATGGGACTAGTGAAGCTAATTACATATGTAGTATATGAGATTAGAAGTGTTGAGAAATGCAAATGGTTGATGACTAAATGTTGGGTGTTGTGGACTTGGGGTTTGAGGTGTGATTTGAGAATAATGATGATGGTGAAGTGTTTAATGTTTTGAGTGGAGTTTATGTGGTTTAAATGGTATTTTGATCATATAACAAGCTTTAGGAAACTTAAGATGAGTTTAAAGAAGGTTTGAAAGTGAAAAAGTTTACAAAATTTTGTGTTCAAAACAGGGGAAGGCAAAAAAATTTTGAAACGGCCCTATATGGGGGGGTGTATGGAGGAAACGACCCCATATGGAAGGGTGTTTCACCCTCTAACCTTGAAAATGCACTTTCCTTGAATTGAAACGGCCCTATATCGTGTATGAATTGAAATGGCCCCATATGCAAGGGTGTATCGCTCTCAGATGGAAAAGTACAATGTCACTGGGTTGAAACGACCTCTCAAACAGACCCATATGGGAGGGCGTTTCAATTTCTGATCTCTCCCCTGCTGTGATATTGTTTTGTAATTTCATCGTTACTTTTTCATTCGACCTCCGTTTGAGGTAATTCAAGTTGCGTTGGAAAGCTTAAAAAACATCTACAACTTTCATGATTTAAGTTTTTACAAATTTTAAAAATATCAATACTTAAATTTTGATTCTTTCCAGTTTCTACACTTTCCAAAACAAAGTTAAAAGCTTGTATTGGTTTGTTAAATGTGTTTTAACTTATAAAATGAATCTTTTTAAGCTAAAATGAGATAGATTAATGATATTTGATATGTAATGATGATTGAGTGATATAATTAAGTATGATTTAAGTATATTTGTAGATTTATCAAATTATTGATTTCTATGAGTGTTAAGCTAAAATAGTTATATTGTATATATGATTTCCTTTGCTTGTTTTAAGATCTTGTGATAACTTATTTGAATTTCTTTGCATGGTTAAGTATGAGAATAGTTGATATTGAGCTTGGACTAAGTGTGATATTGTGATAATCTCTTTGAATAGTGATTGATCCCCACTAGACTACCCCCCCATTAGTTCTCGAGCTATTTCAGGTACGCAGTAACTTGCTTGTTTCCTTGCTAATATAGGCATTACTTTAAAGCTACTCTATATTGAGAAAGACTTAATAATTATTTGTTGAATTTTCTATTACACCATTAAATCTGGTTCGGAGAGCAGCACTCTATTCAGATGGGGGGCATGGTAGTTTAGGCGCTTAGACCACCCTTATCATTCTGATATGATTTTCATAAGTGGTTCAACAGGTAATCAATGGGGAATTTGGTATTAGTGTAACATTTGCTTAAACTTGGGGGGAAGTACCATGGTTTAGTTCAACGTTTATGGGAACGGTGAACTAGATTCAAATTATGGACTGAGTCTAAGTAGAGTTGTGTAACGACTAGAAACCTTAGATGAGATTACTTAATCGTTTTGGTAAATTTATCTAGGATGGTATGAGTATCCGAGCTACTTATATCAACCGCTTGAGCGTCAAGGTTGTTACTCAGGTTCCCACGACATCCCTATTGTCTGAAGTTTGAATACTCCCTTGTTGTATGAGTAATTAAAGATTGAATAATAAACAATTGGTTGTTTCATTTTTTATTTAGCTTAAGAGCGTATGATTTACTTTGCATTTGTATTCGTTACTTGTGTACTGGGCCTTTGGCTCATATTTTAACCATTTCAGGAGATGACTCTGTCACGCCCCGAGGGTACCCTAGTAGAAGTAGACAAGTCACACTTGAATACTATCACTAAATTACCTTTAGAGAGTGATAGGTTTTTCGAAACAACAAGATCTTTTACTTACTTGATAAGAAATGATAAATACATGTAAGAAATAAATTAGTGAATAATTGCTATCTTAATCATAAAATATCACAGAACTATTACAAACCATGTAACCTTCTTGTAGTTCATAATTGATACAATAGCACCAACTAATCTATTCTAGGAAAACATAACCATTATTCCCAAGTATAACCATAGACTTCCAACTCCTAAGCTCTTACCGGAGCCATGTTCCTGGAAGTGACTAACCAGGGTCGAAGTATAAACCTGAAAAGACTGTTGGAGTATGAGCGATACCACGGCTCAGTGAATAACCAAACATATTACACATCACACAAGTTATTAGCAAATCATATGTAATGCAAGCACTCAATCATATGCACGGATACAAGCTTGGATGATCTAGAATCCAAACAGGGAAAAAGATTTACGCCCTCTTTTCAGGGTTGAAGAACAATTACCTTATGACCCATCTGCCCAGGAGAGACTAAGTTTACAGAAAAATCAATGATTTCTCGTTTTAGGGTTATCACTTTAAATATAATAGATTCAAATGACCATTTCTGTATCCATCCTTAGAAACTCCCTAAGTATTAATCATTTCAAAGTGATACTATGGGCGGCGTTCTTCATTACCACTTAGCTCCCGTAGAACCAACGGAACAAAGAAAACTTTGGAAGAACTAACACTTTAGAAAAACCAAGCGTTAACAGAGAACCGAAATATTAATACGTAGCAGGTTGTCACCCATTTATATATATACAATAATGCAGTATGTGCAATAGATGACCATATTATTTTATTAAGTCAATAGTTCTTATTCAATTTCATGGTGATCATACATTACACACAATCATCATCATATTACTTCACAACATCAAATCATTGTATTATCACTTTTGTAATGATAGATTAACAATCATACAATCAGATCACAACATACTTCCAACAAACATTCATTTGATTGTCTTTGTGTTATATGTTCAGCTATTTACAAGCATAAACAGTACAATAACTGAATTACTCACCTGCTCATGGTAACTTAATCGTAATAATCTGCCGGAAGATCTTCTAGAGTATCAAAGTCACCTATTGAGATGAATAAAGTATTTATCAATATAATATAGATTATATAGCTAAATTTCTATACGTGGCTAGTGTCACAAACTTGATATTTATCAAGTTTTGTATTGATTAATACTAATTTTATGTTATTCTATACTGAGCTCAATATAGAAAATCATATTTATTTATTATTACTTAGTGTCGTCGTGTTTCTCCTAATTTATCTTGTATAATTATTTTGTTATCTTTAGAAGTCACATTATTCATAAATTTAACTTATTTCGATTTCCATTATTACCTATTTTATCTATCTAAAACAAATATTTGATTATTTATAATTTCTATTGACACTTAATATGTCTTTCTAATTTTAGGATCTTAAGAATTATCAAATATTAATCAAAATATTCTAAATATTTGTATTTACTTTTCTATTTAGTAACTACTATTTTGACATATAAATATATATAATATAATTATAATTATTATATAAATATTCATTCACAAAATACAGATTGTATAAAAAGGAAAACAGGTTTGTATGCCGGCTTCTACGCTGCCGGCGTTGAAACCCAGGTGCCGGCATTCTTTTAGTTTGCATAATATTTCGTATCGTTTGCACCGGCTTGAAAGCCGTCGGCGTTCAACGTACGCTGGACTCTACGCCGCCGGCGTAAAATCCCAGATAGCCAGCATTCGTTCGTTTTACGTGAAAATAATTTTTACGTAGCTTTTGTTCCAGTATAAGCCGCCTCTACACCGTCGGCCTATCCTTGTAAGCCGCCGGCATTGGACATCTACACTGCCGGCTTATGGACAATGTTAGCACTGTTCATCATCTTTCTCGATGAACCATTTCATATTTCTTAAATTTTCTACGTTAAAAACATTCCTAAACCATTGCTAAGTATTTCTACATCTTGTATATACACATATAACAACTCCTAACGCGTCTATAAACATATAATCTTAAATTTCGAATCTAGTAAAGTATAACTAGGGTTTCGGATTTTTACCTTGGTTGAGCCGATCCGATGGAATTCGAAGCTTGTTTTTGTGTTGGTTATGTTCCTATGATTATCAGAAGTCAGTTCTAATCCTTAGATTTAAAAGAAAACCATTCGAGTTACATCAACTCACCTTGAACTTGTTTCAAGCATTTTTCTTGATAGTTTTTCTTCCGATTCAAACTAAGATGATTTGAGCGGTTTGATTTCTATTTATAAGTTGGTTTGGCTTCTACTTAGGAGTAGTTTTAATCTAAAATTTTCGAGTGAAAGTTGTAATTGTTTGTTTGTGCATTAAGAGTCTTAAATGTGTGTATATATATATATATATATATATAAGCAAGAAGAAGGAGAAGCTTGTGGTTGCATTTCCTTCGTCGTTTGATCCGAATTTCCTCCACATTTAACACTGTTTTGGCACTTGTTTTCATTGCCATAAATGAGGAGCTGACTTGGCAATCTTTGATTGGTTATAAGGTTGATTTTTGTTGACAATTTGTGCATTATGAAGCAAGATTTTGGCTCTCATCCTCCATGTAATCTAAACCATCCAAAGCAGCAACTTGCAGCCGAAAACACAACCAAATATATATATATTAATATTAGTTAATTATTTAGCTTAGTTTTAGGATAGTTCACTAAGTTATACGGGTACAAATTAGCTAATATTTAAGAGTTTTTGTATAGAAATATGTTTATAGGATTCTACAAAATACCTAGGTTGTCAAACAATACAACTTTAAGTTTTAAATTTACGTAATTAATTATTTGTAAAATTTTATCTCCTGTGATTAAGGTTTCCCAAACTCATTAGGTGAATTTTTGTTTTAGGCTCCAATAGCTTAAGAAAACCCTAATTAGAACAATAGTGTGATTCAATTATTTATCTGAAGTTTAGATCTTGAGTTATACATTAGTTTATGTTTTTGTTGTGCATTTATAATCCTAACAGTTTATCTTTATGTTATCGTTTCTTATCTATAAGCGTAGTTGATTAAGTACTTAATATCGCATTTGACATAGAAGCTAGATTATATAGATATCTTTAGTTTTTGATACCTATTATGAAATCATATTAGTAGCGTTTATTACTATTTAGGAATCTTGGATCTAGGGTTTAGGTCCAAACATAGACTCATTACTACTCCTTGTTCTAATCTCAAATCATTGTTAAGTTTAAAAGCAATAATTTAATCTCTATATTTATATTTTTTCTATTTAATCTATTTGTATAACAAGTTTCAGGTTTGAAATTTAGATTTCCTTTTAATCATATCTCAAATTATCCATTCAAGATACGAAATCTCGTTTTTGGTATCAATTAAGGTTAAAGAAGTTCTTTATTTGATTTCTAAATCCTTACCTAGCCAAATTCCATGCATCGATCTATTCTTAGGCTTTTATTAGGATCTAAGTTTACTAACTAGTTCATACATTCTACTTTAGAGTCGTATACTAATGTGGAAAATTTATGGGGTTTACAGACTCCTATGAGTTTTATGCAAGTATGGAGTATGGAACCGACTTTGAAGATTTTCTTGATGACTTGGAGGATTAGAGATAACCATGGACTTGATGGAACTCTGTCTTTGTAATAGACTAGATGTGAACTCTTTTGTTGTTGATGTAATTTAAGCTTCGGTTTGAGTTATGTTTTGTGAAAATTCTGCTAACCTTAGCCTCTTCACTCTCCTTCAAAGCATCAGGAAGGAATCTCATCAGCCTGTGCAGCTCTGGCTCATATTCTTCCACTGTCATCTTTCCCTGTTGCAGGGTGTAGTACTCCTGAAGCATCCCTTGCTTTACACTATTGGGAAAGAACTCTTTGAAGAAGGCTTGCTGGAACATCTGCCATGTGATAACTCCATTCATGTGTCTTTTCATGCTCAAACACCAATTATTAACTCTCCCAATCAACAAATAGGAGACATACTCAACTTCCTTGTTCTCTGGAATATCAAGAGTAGCAAAAGTCTTTTCTATTTCCTCCATCCACAGCTGTGCATCAAGATGCTTACCCAATGCTGGTTCGAACTTATGCACTAAATCTACAAACTTATTCAAACTAAGAACATGATGAGAACCCTAGGTATATTAAACCTAGAACCCTACGATCGTTGTGGAAATCAAATCCCAAAGGATCGTCTTGAACAAGTGATGAATAGGAACTAGACCCCAACCAAACTTGTTGATTGAAACCTAAGTTATCTAGGTGATTTCCCCAAGCATTTAGATTGAAGAAATCAAAAAGGAGTTCTTTCGCAAAGAACAAAAGAGCAAGTTCTCTCAAGAAATATGTTTTCATTCAATGATAATCTGCCAATACATAAAGTGGAGCCTCTATTTATAGGCTTACATAAAGACCTAAAATTAATGAAAAGACGCAACCTAAAATAAATGAAAAGACGCAACCTAAAATAAATGAAAAGATGCGACTCAAAATTAATGAATACACGACCTAAAAAATAAAAGATAACTTTTTTGAGGTCTTCAAGGGAAAAATTGTTTCTCCATGTCTTGGACCACCTCATTGGAAGCTTGAATGATGTGAATTAATGTCGGTTCTTCCTTGGAGAAGTATGACTCCTTCTCTTGCAACTCCATCACTAGACCGTGCAAAGCTTCTCTCATTCGTTTAGCTCTAGCTCGTGTCATTGGTCCTCCAATACCATGCAATGGATCATTGGACTTCGTTTCTTGAAGACTCGATGCTAGTTGATCCCCATCATTCCCTCCTTTCTCGAAAAGATTCATCCTCGAATCACCTACATCATATAAAGAAAGATCAGAAACATTAAAAGTAGCGCTTGCATTACCATAGTGACTTGGTAAGTCAATTTTGTAAGCGTTATCATTGATGCGCTCCAACACTTGGAAAGGTCCATCTCCCCTAGGGTGCAATTTAGACTTCCTTTGTTCAGCAAATCTCTCCTTTCGCAAGTGCACCCACACCCAATCTCCCGGATGGAAGACAGTCTTCACTCGACCCTTATTGGCCTGGCGAGCATAATGCTCATTTTTCTTCTTAATATTAGCCCGAACCTGTGCATGCAATTCCTAACAAATTCTGCCTTTTTCTTTCCATCAAAATCAACAAATTCAGTAATAGGTAAAGGCAAAATATCCAAAGGAGTCAAAGGATTAAATCCATACACAATCTCAAATGGAGAATAAGATGTAGTGGAATGCACAGCTCTATTATATGCAAATTCTACATGTGGCAGACATTTCTCCCATTGTTTCAAATTCTTATGAATTACAACACGTAAAAAGGTTGAAAGAGTCCTATTGACTGCTTCGGTCTGACCATCAGTCTGAGGGTGTGCAGCAGTAGAGAACAACAATTTAGTGCCTAGCCTATTCCACAAAGTACGCCAAAAATGACTCAAGAATTTCACATCTCTATCACTCACAATAGATCTAGGCAAGCCATGCAAATGCACAATCTAGGCAAGCCATGCAAACGCACAATCTCCTTGAAAAACAAATTAGCAATATGTTGTGCATCATTAGTTTTAGAACAAGCAATGAAATGAGCCATCTTACTAAACCTATCAACAACAACAAAAATGCTATCCTTACCACTTTGAGACCGTGGTAACCCTAATACAAAATCCATTGAAATGTCAGTCCAGGGTTGGTTAGGCACAGGCAAAGGAAGGCATTCTCCATGGGGCATTACTCTAGATTTGGCCTGTCTACATGCAATACACTTGTCACACACAGCTTGTACATCATGCTTCATTCTTGGCCAATAAAAATGTTCATGCAAAATATCCAAAGTCTTTTTAACACCAAAGTGTCCCATTAAACCGCCCCCATGTGTCTCCCTTACAAGTAATTCATGCACTAAACTTTTAGGCACACACAACTTATCTTTCTTAAATAAGTAACCATCATGCCTAAAGTAATCAGCATATCCAGATTCGGAACAAGCAGCCCAAATTTGACTAAAATCAGCATCAGTCTCATACAAATCCTTAATGAGTTCGAATCCAAGCAACTTGGTATGTAAAGAAGTCAAGAGTGAATACCTTCGAGAAAGTGCATCAGCCAACACATTCTCTTTTCCTTGCTTGTATTTAATCACATAAAGAAATGTCTCAATGTATTCCAGCCACTTTGCATGTCTCTTGTTCAACTTATCTTGAGTTTTCAGAAATTTTAAGCTTTCGTGATCTGAATGAATGATGAACTCCTTGGGCCACAAATAATGCTGCCAAGTTTGCAAGGTCCTCACTAAAGCATATAGCTCCTTGTCATAGACTGGGTAGTTTAATGCAGCACCACTGAGTTTTTCGCTAAAGTAAGCGATCGGTTTGGAATCCTGCATCAAAACACCACCAATACCTTTCCCGAAAGCATTGCATTCTATCTCAAAAACTTTCTCAAAATTAGGAAGAACAAGTAAGGGTGCATTAGTGAACTTACCTTTCAGAGCGTTAACGGCCTTCTCATGTTCTTCAGTCCATCTGAACTCAGCATTCTTCTTAACAAGATCGTTTAAAGGAGCAGCTATAGAACTGAAGTCCCTAACAAATCTCCTGCAAAAGCTTGCTAATCCATGAAAGCTTCTGACCTCACTTGCATTCCTTGGTGTTGGCCACTCCCGAATCGCCTTCACCTTCTCCTCATCAACAACAATCCCGTCTGCACCTACATCAAAGTGCGATTTACCACCTCCGTTTGTCCATCCGTTTGTGGGTGACAGGTAGTTGAAAACATGAGCTTAGTCCCCAACTTTCCCCACAAAACTCTCCAGAAATGACTCAAAAATTTTACATCCCTATCACTAACAATGCTTTTAGGTATGCCATGCAAACGCACTACCTCTCTAAAGAACAAATCAGCAATGAATGTAGCATCATCAGTTTTATGACATGGAATAAAATGAGCCATTTTACTAAACCTATCAACCACCACAAAAATACTATCATGTCCTTTCCTAGTCCTAGGCAATCCTAGTACAAAATCCATAGACACAGCAGTCCAAGGTTCATCAGGAACAGGCAATGGTGTATATAATCCATGTGGTTGTAGTTTAGACTTAGCCTCTTTACATGTAATGCAATGTTGACAAATTTTATGCACATCATGTCTCATGCCAGGCCAGAAAAAATGTTCATGCAGCATAGCATAGGTCTTATCTACCCCGAAATGCCCCATTAAGCCCTCTCCATGTGCTTCCTTAACCAACAATTCTCTAATCGATCCTTTAGGAATGTACAATTTATTCTTTTTAAACAAGAATCCATTGGATACAAAATAATCATTTATTCCAATCCCATCAACACAAGTACTAAAAATTCCAGAAAAATCAACATCCGTTGGATATAAATCTTTTACTAACTCAAAACTTAGTAAAGAAGTACTAAGAGAGTTAAGTAAAGCGTACCTCCTGGAAAGTGCATCAGCAACAATATTTTCCTTACCTTGCTTGCATTTGATCACATATGAATGTCTCAATGAATTCCACCCATTTGGCATGCCTCCGGTTCAGCTTATCTTGACCTTTCAGATGTTTCAAGCTTTCATGGTCAGTATGTATGACAAACTCCTTAGGCCAAAGGTAGTGTTGCCATGTTTGTAAGGCTCGAACTAAGGCATACAACTCCTTATCATATGTTGGATACTTCAATGCTGCTCCACTCAACTTTTCGCTAAAGTACATTAGTGGCCTGTGGTCCTGCATTAAAACAGCTCCAATTCCTATGCCACTAGCATCATATTCAATCTCAAAAGTTTTGTCAAAATCAGGTAAAGCAAGCAATGGTGCATTACACAATTTTTCTTTAAGTTCATTAAAGGCATGTTCTTGTGTATTGCCTTAAATAAATCCAACATTCTTTTTAACAAGCTCATTCAATGGTGCAGCAATAGTACTAAAATCCTTAATGAATCTTCTATAAAATCCAGCAAGTCCATGAAAACTCCGCACCTCACTAGCTGTCTTAGGTCTAGGCCACTCCTTAATGGCTCTAACCTTCTCTTCATCAACCTCCACTCCATGACTAGACACAACAAAACCAAGAAAATTAACCTTATCCATGCAAAAACTACACTTCTTAAGGTTTGCAAATAATTTCTCCTCCCTTAGTTTTGCCAAAACCAATTTTACATGCACAACATGATCATTCAAAGACTTAGAGTAAATCAAAATATCATCAAAATACACCACAACGAATTTACCTAAGTATTCACGCAGCACATGATTCACCAAACGCATAAAAGTACTAGGTGCATTTATAAGACCAAAAGGCATAACAAGCCATTCATACAAACCATATTTAGTCTTAAATGCAGTTTTCCATTCATCTCCTACTTGCATGCGTATTTGATAGTACCTGATTTCAAATCAATTTGTAAACAAACATGAACCATACAATTCATCTAACATATCATCTAACCTAGGATAGGATGACGATACTTTACAGTGATTTTATTGATGGCCCTGCAGTCTACACACATTCTCCAAGTCCCGTCCTTCTTAGGTACTAAATTACAGGAACCGAACAAGGACTTAAGCTCTCCCTCACATACCCCTTCTCCAGCAACTCCTCAACCTGCTTTTGAATCTCCTTTGCCTCACTAGGATTAGTCCTATAGGCAGGTCGGTTGGGTATGGCAGCTCCAGGAATGAAGTCAATCTTATGCTCTATGCCCCTCACTGGTGGAAGTCCACTAGGCATCTCTTCTGGAAACACATCTTCAAATTCCTGCAACAAATCAGAAAACACACTAGGCAAGGATGGGTTAATATCATTAGTGGCCAAACAAGCCCCTTTGTACAAAAGTACAAATATAGGCCTACTGGCTTTCAACGCATGCCTAACCTCACTTGTCCTAGCAATCAAACTCACACTCTTATTATTTTGCTCTCTAGGCCGTTCTTTATTTTGCTTTTCACTCCTCTCTTTTCTTTCACTCTCTCACCTTCAACGCTCTTTTGTTTGCACTCTTATTTTTCTCTCTCAAGAATGCTTTTTCTCTCTTCACGCTCTTTTCTTTCGGCCTCCTCTCTTATCCTCTAATTTACATTGATCTTCATACACTTCTTTAGAGGATAGTGGTGACAAAGTGGTTTTTCTTCCATCTTTGGTAAAAGTATATCTATTTAAGTAACCATCATGCATTGTTTTCCTATCAAATTGCCAAGGTCTACCTAATAAGATATCTCCAGCATGCATAGGAACAACATCACATAACACTTCATCATGATATTTACCAATGAAAAAGAAATTAAAGCTTGCCTATTTACCTTCACCTCGCCACAGTCGCTGAGCCACTGAAGCTTGTATGGTCTAGGATGTGAAACTGTAGGCAATCCCAATCGAGTAATTAGAAGTGTACTCACCACATTTGTACAACTACCTCCATCAATAATCACACTGCATGCCCTCCCTTGCACATGGCATCGAGTATGGAATAAATTCTCTCGCTGCTCCTCATGACATTCCTCCTTCAGCTGTGTGTTAAGTGCACGCCTGGTAACAAAAATATCACCCGTCACTGGCTCCTCAACACTTCCCTCATCACTACAATCTTCCAATTCGGGCATGTTGTCATCTCCATTGTCACCATCATCTCCCTCATCATCAGTGACAACTTCACCATTTCTAACCACCATAGTCCTCCTATTAGGACATTCCCTACTAATGTGTCCAACACCCTGACACTTCCAACATTTGATATCTCTATTCCTTCCCTTCTGATCAACGATTTTGGGCTTCTCAGATGAATCCCCACTAGGCTTACCTTTTGCTACATCCACTGTAGGCTTAGTTCCACTTTTATATTCAGATTTCCATATCCTTTCCAAGAATTATTATAACTGGAAGAAGATTTGGAAACATACCTGGTTGAACCTTTGCCTTGGAGTTGCTTCTCAATTTTAATAGCAAGATGTACTATTTCCTCCAATTCTTCATAATGTAGCAAATACTTTGTCGGCAATCTCTTTGTTCAAACCACCCAAGAAACGTGCCATGGTGGTCTCCTCATCTTCTACTAAATCAGCCCTAGTCAAAATCATCTCCATCTCCTTGTAGTAGTCCTCCACACTCCTACTACCTTGCTTCAACAATTGTAACCTTTGAATCAATTCCCTTTGAAAATATTTGGGAACAAATCTCTTTCTCATGACGGCCTTCAAATCGGTCCAATTGTCAATAGGATACTCAGATTCCTCCTCCTGCTAGTCACCAATTGATCCCACCAAGAAATAGCATAATCCTGAAACTGAGTTACAACCAACTTCACCTTTTTCTCTTCACTATACTGGTGACAATCAAAGATCAGATCAACTCTTTTCTCCCATTGCAAATAAGCTTCTGGATCGGACTTGCCCTGAAATATAGGAAGTTTCAATTTAATATTACCCAAATCTCTATCTACATAGTCTTCATTCCACCTATTTCGACCAGTAATATAACCTTCCTGCATTCGGCCTCTTCCTACCCTACCACACTCTTCTCTTCTATTGGCTATCATGGTGGCACTATCCTCAAATTCTTCCTCCACATAATCATTAATATCCCCAACTTCATCTACCTGGGGCGAGGAAATTCTAACTCCTTTTACTCCACTAGAACTCGGCTCCTTTTTCTCTACAACCTGTAGCCTCAAATTAATATTTTCTATAGACTCCTTCATATCCAGTAACATTTCAGTCAAGCGTCTATATTCCGAAGCCCTAGCATCTTGCATCAAACCCCCTTCTCTTCCTCCATCATCCTTACCAACATCAATACCCTTTCCTGACATATTTCCTGCAAAAATCAACACACGTTAAAAAAAAAAATTTCCTCACAAACGCTCCCTTTCGTGTTTGCACTCTATTAGATGGAGTTGTCCACTCGTGTTTTCTCAGGAATAAGATATATCACTCGGGTATTCCTCACACCTCTCAAGCTTGTTTTCTTTCGCGTTCTTAATTGAATCACACTTTTAGAACGATTCCAAGAAATTCAATCTGAGATAATATGAGTGTCACAAAAAGAATCCTTTCTTTTTCTCTCTCTCTCTCTTTTTTTATATATCAATTTTCGAATTTTTTTTTATCAACTCAAATCACAAATTCAAAGATTTCAAAACCCTAACTTGTGTTTCCCTATAGATCTGAGATCACCCAAAAGATCAAAAACAAATTTTTATGATGAATATGAATAAAGGTGCAAACTTTTTGTTCTCACAAGAATCAAGATGTGAGCTTTATGATCTAAAAGAAATAAAGATGTAATCTTTTTGATTGATTTTGAATTTGAATTCAAAGAAAACAAAAGATAGATAAAAAAAGGATATAACCTGATCTAGAGCCAAAGCTCTGATACCAAATGATGCGAGAACCTTCGCAATCACGCGTGAGAACCCTTTTGGATATTATGAACCCCCAGCACAGTAATACGAAAACCCACGAATTCTATCGGTAATCAATCCCTAAGATGGATTAGAAATAGGTTTGTCTTAGTGTTTGATCTAAATAGATAGAACAAGGTCAGCCCTATCTCCGAAACACTCCACAAAGAAGGCGATCAAACTCCTTTGAATGTTCCTATAGCATGTATTCTAAATCAAGAACACAAAGATTCAAGCAAAAGCTTTGGTTTTTCATTCAACAATAATCTATCTTGACAAGGACCCAAATAGGGTTTATATAACTCAAACAATGAAAACAAAACGTCAAAACAATGAATTCAATACGTCCTAAATGTTGGCTGGCGGCCAATCAAAGATGGCAGGCGGCCATGAGCATTCTGGAGCAAAATTGTAAAGTTCGAAAAATTGGCCAGGGGAGTCATGGCCGGCGGCCATGGGAGAATGGCTGGCGGCCATTCTTGCTTCTCTGCACAAATCAGCTTTCCTTGGCTCTATTTGATGATTACTTGAAAAATATTGAAGTATACTTGCTCCATCCTTGTTCCAAAGCCTTGATAACCTTGTGATTCATCCTTGGCATGCTCTAATAAGCCTTGGAAGTGATTATTGTAGGCTTGTTGAATCTTCTTAGCTCTAGCTCTTGTGATTGGTCCTTGAGGAAAACTTATTGGACTTGAATTTCTTTGAGTTTCCATGGTTGCCACTTGGTCTTCATGTTGATTCGGATATAAACTTTGGACCGTTGGCTCTTCTGTAACACAAATATCTCCATTATCTGTACCTGAAAAAGAAAGGAATGAGCGAAAACACCCAGTACGCCAGTCCACAAACAAAATGCAAATGCATAAATAACATGTATATATACATGCAACTAACTAAATGTAAACAACAGGATTATTATCTTCATTTAGCCTGCAAAACAACACAGCTCAGAATCATAGATCTCTGATCCCAGACCTGGAGTTACTCAGACTCCTGAAAAACAACTAGATATCGAAAATAAATAGTTATATATATATATATATTGGTGAATGGGTACTTCCCAAACACCTGTGGCCATACTGCCAATAAACCTATATCTACCAGAATCATCTCTAGGTGCAACTCCATTAGAGACAACAATACACAAGGATCATCAGGGTGCCTCACCAGTATCATTGTCTGGTTAGGTCTTTACAGGCAAAGACATCCAGAAAAACAAATTAAGCCAAATAGAATTAAATTCATTTATATATCTCTTCCTATAGACAACGATCAGAAAACTAAACCTACAAGCAAATACACCAAACAAGGAAAGGTCTTACCTTTTCCAATTCCAGGAATAATCTCTCCAAATCCACAAATCCTTTATGAACAATAATACAAAATCTCCAAATCTCCTGATATACAAATAAACAGAAATATGTAAATCCTCAACCCATACAACCTTAACTTATCAAATCTCTAAAACCCTAACCTTTTATGGAAATCACAACAATAATTTTTTTTTCTTCGATCAAACTCCTCAAAAACCCAAAAAACAGATCTTTCTCTAAAAAAACTAATATAGAAATCCACATAAATAGAAAAATTTCTCCATAAAACCGAACTTTTACAGAACCTTTGATTAAAGGATAAGAACTCACCTTTAATTCTTCCTTAAATCAAACCCTAGGTTTTCTTCAATTATCAACGGACAAAATGCTAAAAGAACAATTTCTCCAAAACCCTAGATAGATAAACCAACAAGAACAGGCATGATATATCGCTAGTCGTTCCTTTGTTTAAATCTATGATTAAAAAGACATAACTTACCTTATTTGAATCTTGATCCTTGCTTGATTTCCCGAAAGATTGGATCTCAATCAAAACTAGGGTTTCTCAGAAAAATCCCTTCAAAATCCAAACAAAACCTTATGAGAACAAATTGATTTATGAAGAACTTGATAGATGAAGGCGAAATTACTTACACTTTGATCCAAATCCGATCTCTACGTGATTCTCTCTTCCAAGAACACTCAAGAACTCTAAAAACGCTCTCTGGATGGTAAGGAGGAAAGGACTTATGAGAAACAGAAGCCCTAAAGTTCTATTTATACAAAGCATTTTAGGCAGGTAAGCTGGCACTTACGCCGGCAGCCTTTAATCCAACGCCGGCGGCCTATGTCCTTACGTTGGTGGCCTTCTTGCTGGCTTTCACAAATTTCATAAAAGCTCAAGAGCTTTACGCCGACAGCTTTCACATATAGACCAGCGGCCTAGAGACCAATTTTTCTTTGTCAAAAGCTATTCTTCAAACATCTCTAGATCATAGACAAAACCATCAACCTAATACTAAGGTGGACCATAAAACCCTCTTATTTTTTAACATATGACAACTTTTTCCCTTTATCATAATTTATTGAAGATTTACTATCTTTAAGGATTTGTTGACCATCATCAATATGAGGGATAATTATTATATATCTTATTTATTAGGAATGACCAAAATTTCTCTCTTCTTAATTAACAAATGACATTCCTTTGCCCTTCTTTATAAAATATTTTTTCTGTAAATTACAAGATTAAAAACAACAAAATGGTTTTGACAAGAACAAAAATAATTTTAGGACACTTGAACATTTATTAGGAACCATCCACATAGTTAATTATCTGATTAGTAAATATTTAACTATCTATTTGGTGAATCTGATCCAATTATAGATTTCCTAGAGGACCACTACGATTGAGCATTATGAGTAGGTGAGTAACCCTAATCTATTACATTATTTGTATGATGCATATGAGGTTGGAAACTTGTTTGCTGAGTGGTGTGTGAATTGTATGCCAATGTGATGCTTGTTTAAAGTGATAATAGAATTGTTGCGTATAATGGTTTGAATCATGTTGAGTATTGTCTATGAATTGTTTGATTACCTTAAAGTTAACTTAAAACTGGTAGACTTATAATTTTAAAAGAGATCATGTATTGCATGACTTGCATATAGCATAAAAGACGTGACAGCCCTGTCATGCCCCATAGGGTATCCTAAACGTAACAGTCCGCCACATGCCATATAAGACCCTCGAATTACTATCCGACTCTTTCGAGAGTCTTGTATAGATGTAAGGAGTCCTTTACGATAATAGATACTCTTATTCAATGGAGTGAAGAAGTTTAATGTGGCATTCAATAGCATTAGATAATAAATCAAAACGCATATATAAAAATTACAAAGTCTAAGGGGCATTCCCCCGCAAAAGAATATTAAAGGATTATTACAGTCATCCAGAGTCCTTTGGTTTCCTGTGGAAGTCTAAAAAAAATTGGATACAACTTCTATAGGAAATGCCTAGCTCCTGTACCTGAGCTGTAGCCTGCCTTGGCCTAAGCTAAATAAACTCGTGCTACAACAAATAAAAACTATAGGGGCGTAAGCTATACTAACTTAGTGAGTGAAAACTTCCATATTGCAATTAAAACATATCATTTAAGCAAGTGATTAATCAGACAAATGGTATGCATCAAACACATGAATTCAACAAACATATGACCAGTCGGAAATCATATGTGGATGGACTTATGCCCTCCATCCCGGGTTAGCAGATTAACGAATCCTGTGGTACGACGCCGTTTAGGCTCACGGTCAACCAACTCATATATTCGTTTTATAGATCACGATTAACCAGCTTATATTCATTTTATAGATCACGATTAACCAACTCATATTAGTTTTTTGGATCACGAAAAACCAACAAATGCTAATGCTCCATCCCCATCGTGTTATGAATGTGTTCAATTTCGTTTTCCATTCCGAATAATCAATTATACCAATTCTTATAGGTGATCAAGCAATACTCGTAGATAATCAATCCTAGCTCATCTATACAAGCAATGATTTATCACCCGGCTTCGATATTATTTAAATTCAACTTCACATAACAACAGCAGACAAATATCATTACAATCACAAGCAATAATTGAAATCAGAAGTGATATTCACTCGGCCATGGTACGCCGGTTTTTTAATAGTAGTAATCGGGTGGTAGGGATTCGTCGATCTCGGGATCACCTACCAAAGAAGAATACCCTAATGAGTACTTCATCACTTAACTAATCCAAACTATGTGTCAAAACTAATAAAAATCGTGATTCTCGTTATTTGCGAAAATTCCAACGTAAAACGGCCATAATTTGGTCATTTTAACTCGGAATTTCGCAAATTTTATATCGATTTCTATCTACTTCGAAAGATCTACCTAATTATAATATTATTTACAAGTTTTGAAAACATTTATGTCACGGAACAGAGCGATTAGATCTGATCAGTAACCATTCCCCTTTTCGAAAAATAGTTTTGCACTTGTTTGAAATGTATCTAGTTGATGATTCAAGTATATATGAAGTATGAATGATTTCCTATCATGAATGACATGTGATGAGTTCAATGTATGCATGATCTTGATGATTTTTGGTAAAAGAAACTTTCAGACTCCTTAATTTTGCAAGACTCCAACAATAACTACTTCTTGAAAATCCAATTTTCTAATTTTAATACCACACTAGTGTTTTGGATTTTATTCTTAGGAATTTCTAGCTATCTTAAATAAAAAAAAATGAGTCTTCATCACCTATAATACCCAAGACCTTCATTTCTACATAAAATTTTACATTTTACACTTTGCAAATATGTTTTTAAATAGGCTTTACTCAAAAATCCGAATTTTTTTGAAAATTCTTTTTTTTTTTTTTTGAACGATTCCTTTGGGAAAACTTGTGTAATGCATTGAAATTCAAGACTTTACTATATCCACTACCTAAGGACTTCATTTAACACATAAAACATTCATTTTGAGTTTGAATAATAGGTGTTTACATATGCATCATCCAAAGTTACGAATTTTACAAGTTGACTACTAACTCAAAATTTTCCATCTTGATTCTACTCCTTGTTTTACACATTACTCTCATCCAAACTCATTTCAACTTATAAAAATCATTACTTAATGATATCTATTACTTATACCCCCATTTTTCATATAAAACATGAGATTCAAAGTTGTTATAAGGGTTTTTAAAATAGGGTTTGGAAGTCATACGAATTTTCTTTTGAATATTTCTAACAAAAACCTTTTCTTTTCAAGTTCCTTGTCTTATCCACATAAAGATCTACCAACTATCACATTTATATTACAAGATTAAGTCTTTATGAGCATTAATGCATGAAAATACAAAATATCTATATGAACATGAATGTCAAGTGTAATATGAGTGTCTAAGTGCTAGATCTACTACTTATAGTGCATGAAAAGGAGTTTAAGAGTATGAACATATATTTTTCATGCAAGATCTCTATTTTTATATGCATGAACATTATAATATTCCAACAAAAGCTCATCAAACACAAGATCTACTCTTGTGATGGCTTTTTCTTATCCCTAGCACTTGCTCATGGGGATTTAAAGTGAAAACACATATGAATAATCTTGTCATTACAAATTAAGTAGTAGTAAGGCTCAAGAATCATCACCTAAAGAAGGATTTGATGAAGAAATGAACTTGAAGTGTGTGTGTGAGTGGGTGGTGGTGGTCACGGCACAAAGGAGAGAAGAAGAGGGGATTTTGCTTTGTTAAAAATTTTGAAAGAGTAGAAATGAGAAGAGAGAGTGTAAATGAGTATATATATTAAGTAAATTAGGGTTTGCTGTATTAGAAAAAGAAAAAAATAAAACAAATTGAGGGGGAAAATGGGGGGAAATGCACCGGCCATCAAGTGAGAGAGAGAGAGAGAAAGAGAGATTTAATTTTATTTGAAATTGTAATTTATGTAATAAAATGTATTAAATGTAATAATTTAGTAAGAAACAAAATTTCTTGGAAAAGAAAATATAATGAGTAGTTGTAAGGATGTAAGACTAGGGCATGGATAGTGTGTATTGTAGGTTGTACTTGTGAATAGTGATAAATAGTAGACAAGACATCTACTTTACCGGTAGTAAGGAAAATACGGGAAAAAGGCTATAACTGTAATTTTTAAAGCCCGAAAAATTATATTTTTGAAATCCTTACGAAATTTCGGTTCTAAAGAGTATTCCATAATATTTTTCTGAGTTTCTAGTCCCGGGGCTCACTTTTCTGTAATAGGGCTCGGGAAGGCCCAAAATAGAAATTTTTTCGAAATTAAAACTTTCTATAGTTTGAAATATACTTTATAACAATATTTCACATTAAATTATTTTATAAGATTTCTTTTGATATGAAACCGAAGGAAAGCCGGATATAGGGTTTCTAAGTTTCTCTCACAAGGCTTGAACTAATCCGATTTAGGGTTTCGCTTTCCGGTTCCCAAAGTTTACTTGACTACTGGGAAAACCGGGGTTTATAGCCCGCTACGTGTTAGTGTTTTGGTTCTTAAATAATGCTTGGTTTTTTTCTACATGTAAATTTCCTAATTCTTCACAAGATTATCTTTGTTTTATTCGGTTCCACGGGAACTACTTAGCAAAAAGGAACGCTGCCCATGGTATCAATTTAAAATAACTAACACTTAATGGAGCCTTTTATGTTCTAAAGGAAATTGAGTGATGAAAATACATATAATAAAGTGATAACTAAAGTGAGCATTGTTATTCCTATTGTTCTTAGTTTCTACTAGGCGGATGGGTCATAAGGATGTAATCCTTACTTGGTTCCTTTAACCCCAATGTAAGCGCATGAATCTACATCTTGTTTGGATTCCAGTTGTCTAGGCTTGTACTTGAACATATGTTTAATTGATACATTGTACTTGCTTGATAAATAAAATTGCTTGTTATGCTTGATGTGTAATATGTGATGGTTACTTCACCGAGCTGTAGATATGCTCATATTCCAACAGATTTTTCAGGGTTCTCTTATGACCATAGCTAGTACCATCCCGGATGCTAGAGCCGGTAAGGAATAAAAGCTAGCAAGAAATGGGAATAGATAAAAGAATTACAGAATTACTGTATTAGTAACTTTATATTTGTTTTATGTGATTGGTGTATAAGCTAAGAAAACTAGTTTGTAATAATTATTATTCAGACTTTATGTGTAGTCTATTTTCTCAGTTATTGTATAACTTATGTAAGTACATCATTTCTTATCAAGTAACTCAAAAGATCCAATTTTATATATCACATCTCTTAGAGTAGCTGATTGTATTGTACAAAAATAAAATATATTTACAAATACAATACAATTAGGATACCTTTGGCGAGTGACAACATAAGTAAGCCGCCAACTTATGTTGATTTGGCTGCCAGCGTATAGCTTATCTGACTTTGTTTTTTTTTTTTTTTTTGAAATTTTAGTCTTCTTTAGGTTATTATAAGTATTCCTTTGGGCATGGTATTGAACATAACATTGAATTCTCTTTGGTTCTTGACTAAACTACTTCTGAACTTATTGGATCTAATCCGTGGCATTTGATCTTCAACTTATCAATCGAAATCTCTACCTTTGATTGTAGCATCTACATCTTATACTAATGTTATTGTCTCTTTATAGATAATGGGTGGCGGTTTCTATACAAACTAAAACGTCTTGGGAATTGAATTGAACATATTGGTGTTAAGTTTCGTCATTGATTGATGTGGTTCATAATAATAATAATAATAATAATAATATCAAAAGGTATCAACATCTAGAATGGTTAAAAGAGAAATCAACACTTGAAGGTAAATTCATTTAAGATATTCAATGGGTTTAGAAAATAATAAGTAATTTTTAAAATAATTACTATCCATAATTTGTTAATATAATTACATGTAAAAAAAGATTAGTACTTATTCACCACATATATATTATAAGTAATATGTCATACCCACTCCTACTTAGATGCCTAGGGCAATGTTATGAATAGTGATGTATTGGCATTAATACTTAAACAAATCAATTTATTTATAACCAAAATCATGGTACTTGTTCCCCTATGCACCATGGAAAAGAAGTTGCATGAGACAAAACAAGAAAATAGAAATCTGTGGGTCTATTTTGCTAAACAGTTAGTAGTTGATCGAGCAAGAAATAGATAAGTCTTGACCTACCCATCTTGGATAGATCCTCCATTGAGAATCTGTCATATGAAAAAATTGTATTGCATGTGATATCGTATGTGGAACCGCTATAGTATACTTTTCCACATGACAGACCCTCAATAAAGGATCTACCCAAGATAAATAAGCCAAAAACCTACCTATTTATTTTCCAGTTGATCAAAGTCCAAGCTAATTATCACATAAAAATGGATCCATAGTTGCTAAATTGAAATGATAATCCGGAAAATTTCTCGTCTAACATATTTTTTCCCCTACTATATTTTATTGTTTTAAAAGGAATATCAAAACAAAGGTTGGAAGCCCAATAAGGGACCGAAGTCTTTTTTATTATGGTGTCGGCGGGTACAAGCTCAATCAAAAGCTCTCCATATACAATATTTACTAACATGCTTTTAAGTGTATTATGGTTAAAAATCAAATATTTTGGATTCAATTCTAATTAGTGCTCATAATAATTTATAACCAAAAGAAGAGGGAAAAAATAATAGTACTTGTACATCCATAAATGTTCGGTAACCTTGTCGGGTCCTCATGAATATTTTAGTAAAAGAAATAACCATAATTTTCTTCTATAATTTTTCCATTTCTGTTTTTTTTTTTTCTCTTTTCCACAAGAGATTTAAGAAAACTATAAAAAAAAAAAAAATGCAGAATCTTCACTATTAACCTATGCTAAAAATGAGCAAAAATCAAATTTGCTCTTAATTTAAGAGGAGCTTTGTACATCTGATTGCAAGCCAAGACCTAGTTGAAGATCCAAAGCTTTACAGGTTATTTGGTTGATAGGAGGGAAAGGAGAAGGCTTGAATATCATCACACCTCTTCTTGGTTCTGTCATGTCTGTATGCTGTGTTAAGCTAAGCATATTTCTTGATGATGTTGTTGATGTAGATAATGAAGAGTCATGATGCTGAAAAGAGATATTAGTAGGAACTTGCATGGCATACCACTTTGACCCACTGGGACGAACACGATCATGATCAAGATCATAATCATAACTCTTATCACGGTCATATGAATTGCTGAAGCAGATTTGAGACTCCTCTTGAATTGTGAATTCAGGAGTACCAGTATTATTATTATAGCATGATGGATCATAGTACCAAGGTGATGAGGAGCACTGGAAGTAGTTGAAATTAATGTTGTTTTGATATGGTTGGAGGTAATAGCTAAGGCTGGCCCTTCTTGCTTGAAGTTGTAACCTCTTTTTCTTCATTCTCTCCTTCTTGTGTGCGTTTTGGTGGCCACCCAGTGCTTGAGAATTTGCAAATTCCTTGCCACAATATTGGCACTCAAACTTCTTTATATCATCTGGTTGGTCTTTAAGGTTTTTGTCTCTCTGAGATGAATTTGTGTTTGACGAGCTTGAATTTACACTCTCATCTCCTTCTATGGGTTCTTTCATCAGATGATGATAATTGATGCTCTCTTTATTGTTGTCGCATGGATTCAGTTCAAACCCGAACAGTTTAAGCTTTTTATCAGGATGTGAACTACTAGAAGATCCATTTTGCTCTCCATCCCATGATGGAGAACTCCTATTGATTTCAGACTTTCCCGACATATTGAGGAACAAATGTATTAGAACAGCTAGATAAGTTTTAGGTTTTGATTTTGTGATGGCATGTTTGAAGGTTTGGTCCTTTCTTCCTTTTATAGGAAGTCTATGGTTTCCACAATGCAATGCATCTGAAACAAGTATACATTATTTTTTATAAATTATGAACAGCATAAACCTACCAAGTGCCAATTAAATAAAAGGGAAAAATAATAGTCGTATTAGCGTCTGCTTATGGCTTTTTCATGCATATAATGCAACCAATAACCTTTCCATAATCTAGTAGATATACCCAAAACTTTTTTCTGCGTCAAAGAGGATTTAGTGTGTATTATTAATGCAGAAATATTAATCTATAGTCTATGATCAATTAAAGAATAAGAAAAACATGCAATTGTGGGTACCAAGTTGTTGATTTAATTTAAATATTCCATGCTTAAAGAAGGGAGAAAGTATTATATTATGTTGAATATATAAACAAAAGTCAAAGAAGGAATTGCGATGTAATCACCTAGAAGGAAGAGGATCCAACTTTTGTTACAAATCTCTCACTGTACTTAAATGTATTTTAAATGGAATTTATCTAGATCAACTATGACTCAGTGGATTGATGAATTGTCCTTTACTAAAGCTTACTATATTATAATAAGCAAATTTTTTATATGTGAAATTGTACCTTTGGTTGCCCAGTCCCATCCACTACAGGACATACTGAATGATTTAGAAACAATCTTTAAGATTTGGCATACTTGTAATTATGCTCAAAATAATGAAGCTTCTTTGTAATTATCCACGACTCGTAATTATTATTAAACAAATGCTGTTAACAGGTGTTATCAGAACAAAAACTCTATACATATACATATTTATATAAAGCTTTTTAAATGTATAAAAAAAATTCTTTAATTGAAGAACACTTTGTTTGGGAAGAAAATAATATGAGAAAGGAAATGAAAGAAAAGAATTAAGGAGGAAAGAAAATAAAAGAAAAAATCATAAATTCTTTGTTTAGATAAGAAGGGAAGAAAACTTAGCAAAGGAAAGAAACGTTAGTAATATAATATTTAATTTTGCTAAAATACTATAAAGGCCTTTATATTTTAAATTTGTGTATATATTTTATTGATAAAATTGTCTTCTCATTTATATTCCCTTCAAATTCTCTCCATTAATTTTTGGTGGGCATAAAAAAAATTATTTTTTTCCTAAATCTATTTCTTATCCTTTCCTCCCTTTTCCAAAAAAAGAGAAAAACAAAATTTTTTTCTTTCTTTTTCTTTTCATTTCTTCAGTCCAAACATAGTTTAAGCATTGTAAAGCAATCAGGTACCATTTTTTAATTTAAAAACAAAGGTGATTATATTGACCGTGTTCCGGGGATGCTATTAAAATAATGAAGAGTTGTTGCTAAACTAAGGAATAATAATAAGTGATTGGTGATGTCAGTATATACTAATTAAGGTCTTCATGAGATCTGGGCATATCTTCTTAGAACAGGCAAACACTATATTTTATAACAAAAAGCATATGTTTCAGGTGAATCAAGTCATCAACCAGTATTATAATATTAATTAATGAAGCATTTGTGTTGGACAGTTGTTACAATTGGACCCACCTCTTCTAACTTTAGGGACATGCAAGAAACTGATAAAATTGCGTTTATTCCAATGTCTTTACAAAGATCTTCCATTGGTGGACTTTCTTCCACTAATGTATTATCTCTCTTGCCAATTAAGTTCTCACTCTTTTCGGTTTCCAATTATTCTTCTTTGCTTCTGTAGTCCTTTATTGTCAGTATCTATTCTTTAATAATTGTCCTTAAAAATGTAGTAGTTTTTCTTCTTCATATTTTCCAAGTGGTGGTTAGATTTTAACCCCATATTATGATTTTAACTTATAAGTAAAATTATCACACCAACAATAAAATAAAATACCGATACCATTATCTAGAGCGTTTTATAGTTTAAATACAGCATTCGAAGAAAGTATAATTACAAAAGAAAATAGTATCAAACAGTATCACATAACAATCAAACAATATGCTCAACTCAATATATTAAAAATATAAAGTTCTACTAGGAAGCACATGATACCATTAAAATTTATAAGACCATACTTATGAAGCTACATAAAAATGATAGATGTATTTTTATTTTGACATCATGAAATATATAGACACATATATATATATATATATGTCCGACACTCGATTATATTTTTCTGTAATTTTCTTGTTTTTTAATATGAAACTTCTTTGCTTGGAGAGAAGAATTCAAAGTAGGTTTCCTGTCATCGAGTGATAATCCATATATGTGGACAAAAATGAGACCACACCACTGGGTTATTCTGGCAGCTAGGTGGGTTGGTTGATATGATTGATTAAAGCCCAAACCACTTGATTTACTTATCCTGATTGTGTTTGATTAATATAAGATTTGAGAGGAAGATCTAATGGCGGGCCATTGCAATCAGAAACCCTAGAATTCTGTTCCCATCAACTCCAACTAAAGTTTTCCCTTCTTGAAAAATCCAAATTATACCAGTACTTTAACGGACAGGATAGAATGCCAAAATTGACTCCAACAAAAAGTTCAAGCTATTAGAAATCATAAGTTCCGATTTGTAGTCGAAAGGTACAGTGCAAGCGACATATATACAATTTAGGGGAAAAAAACAGTTGGATGTTCACGTTTGATCAAATCTAATTCTATAATTTCTCAAAATTTTTCTTTAACTCCTAGTAAAGCTGTTAAGATGCGGCTTTCTTTTGGCTCTTTAGGCTTTATCATTGTGATATGGGCGTCAAGTTTTCAAACTTTACTAATTGTCAAATAAATATCATCAGTTTGTTCTTTTTCGGTATATTTTTTTTAACTCGTCACGAGTGCTCTAACCTTTTTTTCGCTATTTAATGAAGTTTGGTGGTTTGACTTAATTTGTTCTAAAGATGAAACAAATCTAGATCTGTTAGAGAGAATCATGAAAAGGAGGAGATGTAAGCGCCGCAGATATAGCTAACTGTTCGCAGTATGTCTTTTAAAAGAATGAAAGTGCTGTTATTTAAGACTTGAATGGCTATCTAAAGAATATTTAAACTTGAACCATAAATCAAAAGTTATTTTATTTTCCTTCCTGATTTCATCCTTCCTGCTTTATGAAATCTGATATCCGACTTCCGAGATTGCCTTTTAATTTTCCTTGGAAGTTATACGGCGCAGGTTAAAAAATTCACCTTTCAATTATCCTGTCATTTTTTATAGAACCTTTCAACAACATTTTATGTTTTTCTGCAAATACTAAATAGTGTTCTATCATCGCTATTAAACTGATACTTTTATATCTTTTTCCCTGTCATTTGTCTAAATATTTTTATAAAAGAAATGATAAATTTACACAAATCATCACTGGAAACTTCTAAAATTGCACAAATGTCCTCATCATGTAGTATTTGGGACAGCCATATGTGGCACACAGCACTTTAATTCATACAAAGACACTAATGGTATATTTGGTATGTGAAATGGACCTGGAATAATCGTAACTCTAGGTTTCATTCTCATTTTCAAAGTGAATATATAAGTTAGAATCACAATTCCTATGAATCATAGACTCTGACTTTGAGGATTGAGGAGTTTACTTCTGCCTTTCAGAAGAAGGATCATGAATTCGTTTTTTCCTCAATAATATTAATTATTTAAATTACCTCTTTATCAAACTACTTATATATTATCCATAATTATTATGAAGGATATCTTTTGTAAATAAATTGTTCATTTCATTCCATTCCATAAATATAACCAAACATACTCACTCACTCCATTCCATTCATTTCCTTTAATTCCAATCCATTCCATTCATGTCCTTTGATTCTAATCCATTCTATTCTAATCCATTCTATTCTAGTCAATTTTAATATACCGATGGTAACATAAGTTTGACTTCAAAACACACACATGATTTTAGAGAGAGAATAGAAAAAAGAAGCTCGAGTACAAATTGAATTTACTCAAATGTCTGGATCATTACAATTGAGAGGGAATATGATATGGATTGGCGAATCAAAGTGATTTACAGATTTAGTGCTTTTAATTTCTTATTTAGGGTTTATAGAATATTTTGGGTTTTATGCATGATGAAACGGAAAATTAAAAGATATGAACAATTTATCCTTAGATATAACACACCAAAGATAAAATCGAACTAATTATTCTAATCAATCAATATTACACACGATGACACGAAACAATAAAAAACAATCTTGAACAAAACATTCAATCTTATTCAAGAAGATAAATTTGTTTCAAAGGACATTTAAAGTTACCAAGGTAAATAAGCAACAAAATTTGCTAAACACATTACTAATAACATAAAATAGGAAAGTAGCATTTTAAAAACGTTGTTTGCAAATCCAAATCTCGATTCATGTGAAATCAAATACGCTTTCAGATAATTGACTAGTAGCTTGAATATGTTTGTGTGGGTCTAATTGTGTGGTGCACTTGTTAGACCCATGTTTGATTTCAATTGAATAAGCTGAAAGGTCACTCTTTTGGATAGATCCTCAGCTGCTAGTGGAGTTATTCATAATCGCCTTGATAGAGGGTTTGAGGCTTTCTGTCTCTTGTTTTTAAATACCGAAATGGATTTTTAAACCAAATGATTCTTAAGCTTTATGTGGGTCTAAACTGTTGATAGCCTGAAAGAGATTCCGGTGGTCTAGTTTAGATCTAGAACTATGACTTCAAGAGAAGCTTTAATTTAAATCAGTGAATTTGATAGTACAAATACATCAGCAACAACCTCTCAAAGTTTAGATTTGGATTCAAATGATAAGGAATTGGTAAAGCAAACCCTGGGCTATTGTCTTGCGCTTTTACAAACCCATCTTTAATTTTTCCCTAAAACGTTTGTGAATATCTCTAACCTAGTATAGCTCTTTTTTTTTGTCATGTCTCATTGAGTTTCTTTTCTTGGCTAGATAATAAGGAATGTGAGTATAATAGTTGCCACCATTCTCTTAGGATCCAACCTAATTTTTTCTATACTACTTCGGTAGGTGTGCTTGCCATGAATGTTGGAAGTTGCCAAACTGAAATTGAAAAGAACTAATTAGTTTTACAAATTTTGAAAACTCCAACCAACCCTAACAATTCCAAAAACTAGTTGCTCTAATCTAACTCCATCTATATATATATATATATATATATATAAATTATATTATATTATGTAATATATATATATCTATATTACCTAGAGCCTAAATGCTCACTAACCTAACATCTTATTATTATTGCTTTTACTATTGCTCTTATTATTATTAGTTCCGAGAAGCCTTAATGAAGCTAAGGCCCGCAATACTTGACCTTATATATATGCTTATTTGATTCTTATATCTATTCCTTTCTTTATATGAGTTATTTTTCTACATATAATATAATTTATATGTTCGTGTTCATGCAAAATCAATATGTTGTTGTCTAAATAAAAGGAGTTCTTTTCTTTTGTTAAAAATTAAAGACTAAACTCCTCACGAAATAATTTTGACACTTAGAAAAAGTTTCCCTTTAAAGCTTAAGATTATAATTCAACAATATCCTTTTCAAAAATTTAAATAAGTTCATCATAGACTTTTAAGTGTTAATGTTATGTAAAGCTTTTATTTTTCCAAAACATAGTTATAAAGTTCTTTTACTAATATAAAATAAATTTAACTTAATGTATGATTCTTTGCTGCACAAGTTTGTCTTAAAAACTTATTTGAAATAACTCATACCAACACTCTAACAAACACAAAACTAGACAAATTTTAAGTAAATTCAAAATCAACTCACTAGTTAAACACCTAGAAAAGTGATATTGTTAAACAAACAAGTTTCAAAAATATAAAGCTTATTTTTATAAAGTTTTATGAAGTTGAAAAAAAGATAGTTATGATATAAATAGTACTCGTATAAAACAAAAATCTTAGTTTTCATTTCAACAATTTACAAAAGAAACTTATAAGTGTATAAAAAGATTTTTCAACTATATTTAAACATCTACATGCTTACTATGAGATTTTTGTTGATAAAAAGTTTGTGTAGTTATGTTTTAAAGGTTGGGAAATTCGTGTCAGTTTTGTACCATGACTTTTTGTCACCCAAATGACCTTTTATAATAAAAGTAACCTTAGAAATAGATAGATCATCTTGAGTATGTAGAAAATGACATATAATATGCGAAATTCCGAGTTAAAATGAGTAAGTTATGGCCATTTTAAGTTGAAATTTCTTGTCATATGAATTTAACGCAAATGACAAAATAGAATTAGAAAATTTAAGTAAAACTTGGATGAAATACTCATTTTAGATATTTCTTTTGTTTAGATGACGAGGACCAAGACCTTCTCTTTTCTGAGGATTACTTCGATTGATAGAGATCGCCATGGCCGAGTGAGTTTTCCTTTACGTTTTATATATTCGTGCATGTGCTTGTAGAATAGAGCACTAGATAGTAGGAAAAGATAAAAATTGATATGCATATGGATTATCATGGGAGCTATGTATGTGATTCATTATGTATGATCAATAAATGATAAGTATATCAGAGCTCGATTGATTGATTAATATAAATTGTTTCTATGTATATTGCTGTGTGTGTAAATATTGATTGCTCACCTTAAATGAAACAATATCGAATAAGAAATACCTTATAACTAAATTGATCATGCATATCACTTAGAATATCATGTTCGCATTTTGCTACTACTCCTCAGCATGAGATTGAAAAGGACTATATGATCTAGTTTTATTTGCGAGTACGTCCGTCGAGGTGCCAAAAGACGAGGATCCCGCATCTATTGTCAAAAGACAAAGCAGGAGCTTCAAGAAAAAAAGTCGTAACCAAACACGAGTTCGTGAGCACAAGAAGAAGATGTCGAGTCAAGGAGAAAGCATCGCATTTACTCGAAGCATAGCGCCTTAGTTAACTAAATAAGATTTAATTAAAGAAAGTAGTTAAGAGTTTTGAAGATAACCAATGAATTGAACAATCCCTTAAAAATTTCTTGTACTATTTTATATTATCCATGCTATGCCTTTTCCTCAAATAAATTTCTTAAAAGATGTCCTATTTTGTGGTTTTATGAAATTCTATTTTGGAAATTCTTGATTTTCTTACCAACTTTTGTTGAGTATTTCCATGAATTTGATTTTTAATCATAAATTTCTAATCTTTTATGTTTAAGTTTTCTATGTTTCTATTAAATAAAATTTTGTTGTATGGTTATTTAAATTTACAATGCTTTTGATTCTGTAAATTTCTGTATTTTGATAATTATGGTTGTTCTAGATTTCCAAGATTTCCGTTAAATATCGCGATAAAACTTAATAAGTTAAGAGAAAAGAATGAACTCACGTAATTAAAATATTCAAACAGCCATACTCGAAGGGAACGAAACCGCGAGCAACATTCTTCAAATCAACCAGTTGGGGAAGGAAATCAACCCAAAGTTCCTCCTCCAAATCCGCAAGCTATGCCACCATCGAACCCACCAGTTGACAACCAGGCCACTCTTGTACAGATAGCATACTTGTTGAATATTCTTGTGTAGCAGCAAAATGCACACGCGCCTGCTTTAACCCTACCCTGAAACGAACATCAAGCATTTGTGGAAGTGCCTACACCACAAAATGAGCAAACCCATACCGTGCCCTTGCCGCCACCGCCGCCACCAAGATCCTACCAAAGCATTTTGCCGAAATTCATCAAGGTAATAGATACTTTGATAAAGCCTTTAGCAAGCCTGACGAGGCGGAAGATTGGCTTGCACAAATAGAAAGGTCATTAGGTGCGTTTGAGTTGCCGCAACACCTAAAGATAACTTATGGAACCTATATGCTTTGCCTAAATGCTTGGGTGTGGTGAGAATCCAATAGTAGAGAATTGATGCATTCAATCACCTGGGAGATGTTCCACCATGAGGTTCTGGAGAACTACTTCCTAGGCAGCCTCCGAGTTCAGTATAGCTCAGACTTCTTGCATATTGTGCAACAAGGCAGAACGGTGGAATAATATGAGATTGAGTTCAGTTGGCTACTCTAGTATGCACCTGACTAGTACAAGTATAGCGAGGAGCTAAAGAAGCAAGTCTTTTTGAACGAACTAGACGAGGAATTGCGAATGAAGTTGGAAGAATTTGATATAAGAAATTTCCGAGAATTGGAAGAAGAGAAGCACCATAGAACATAATTTGCTGGAAATGTCAGGGTACCCACTACCCGAAAAGATGTCCTGAATTGCAAGATAAGTGCTACTTTTGTGGGGACCCCAACCACAAAATGCCAGAGTGCCCAAAGAAAGCATCCTCCAGTTACTTCGTATATAGACAAACTGGGCACTTTGCTAAGGAATGCCCGCAAATGAAGAAGAGTGCTACCATCAGATTATCTGGACCATCTAGAGGACCTACTAACAAGAATGAGGAATGGAAATGGAAGTCGTGCTAGGACCTCTATGCATGAATGAGGGTCTATAACTTGGAAGGTCAATGGAGACGTGGGGAGATAGATGATGGAGATGTGGAGCTAGTTGCTCTTGAGGAGAGGACAATTACGGCTATGACCCAATCACAGGTCAGTGTTAAACTTTAATCAAATGTTTTCTTTAATTCCATAGAAGTATATAGATCGGTAGATGATAATTGGATGATTGAGTGTAAACCCTTGAAATGCGAAATAAGAATTCCATGGATAGTGACGATGAGGAAAATTTAAAAAGCTTTCCTTTAGAAAAATTCAAGGATGCCTCCTCCCGGCATACCTTTATATACTAGAAGTAAATATGAAATAGCTACAAGAATGAGTTAATTATCTTCCGATGAGAATATGATTAGCTACCAAAGTAAGAAAGTAGAATTTATGGGACAAGGAAGGAAATAAAATCTGTAAATGGATTTGTAAGTCTAAGGAGACATGAACTGAGTTCGGTTGAGTTAGTAAAGAACGATGATGAGGACTTGGAAGCTAGGTTTAAGTAATGCAAGGGGTAAAAAGGGAGAAACACGACCTAGACAACATCCCTATTGTCAACAAGTTTCCCTAAAGTTTTCCAATATAAGTTACTGAATCGCCTCCCAAGTGAGAGGTCGAATTTTGAGAATTGACTTAGTGATAATACCGAGCCCATGATTAAACACCATACCATATCACACACATCAAGTTGAGAAATGCTAAGGAAGTAACTAAAAGAGTTTTGGCACTAAGAAATGAATAGGCTAAGTGCCTCGCCTTGAAAGCAGTACACTTTATAAAGGAAAAGAATGGATACATGAATTTATATAAACTACCGCAAGTTTAATAAAGTCATCATCGATAACAAAGTACTTGGATAACCCAAAAGCGAATAGGAATTGCATAAACAGAAAAGGGGAAAAGAGTTCTAAGGACTAAAGTAACAAGCCGTCTTCGCAACAATGGTAATGTTGCCAAGATTAAAAAGAGTCCTAGAGAATGCATGGGAACACATTGGGAAATGGTCTCGAATGTATAATTGCTTACGCTTCTCGACAATTGAGACCAAGAACAAAATTGCTCGACAACATGGTATAGTATTAGTCATGGTAAAGCTTGTTTTTAAATAGAGATGTTATCTGAATAATCAATGATAAGGAATTTGTATTGGTCACCGAAACCTTGAGCACTTGTTCATATTAAAGGAACTGAACACATGATAAAAGAAATGGTTAAAAGTTTATAAAAGACCACAATCCTAGAGTGAGCTATTATGCGAAAGAAAATGAATGCAGTAACCAATGCTATAAGATGAAAGAAAGGAAAAGTCGATGGCCGATAAGGAGTTGGACGGATTTGAAGTGACAAGTCCTTGAGATTAAAAATTGAGAATCATAAGGACATTAAGAGCAAATTCCATTGGAGGAATATTAAACCCTTTGAAGAGCTTGGGTATGCATCATGAGCAAGATTACGAGCCAAGTTATGAGGACAAAACTTTTTAAAGGGAGTAGGTTGTAAACCCCCGAATTTTTTGAGAATAGTTTTGGAATATTGAATCGAAACCCTAAAACCGACCCAAGTTGAAACCAAACCTTAAACAATTTTGATCACGGATTTCATAAGAGAATCTTCAAAAACAAAAAATAGAAAATTCATTGATCATTCGGCACAAAACCGAACATGAGACAATCCATCTAGTCGATCCCTAATGTAAAACCCTTAATTTCTAGATTAAAGTTAAATTAAACCCTAGTCCTAGTAAAAGGGAGTTTCAAAGTCAACAAAGGTCAAAACAATCTAACAGTTTCAACTCCAGCAAACCCGTGCTCTCAAACCCTAGAAAACAGAATTGAGTTAATGGCTTATAAGAGTTCGTAATAATATAGGGAAGTATAAAAATATTATATTTGCCTAATTCTTGTGTCTTTCGGATCCGAACAAGATTAGTTTTCGAAAACCGTGCTGGGGAACACCGAACGGTAAAAATATTGCGGTAACACCAAAAGACTCGTAATTATACAAGGATTTCAAAAATATCAGTTTCACAATTTTTTTGTAACTAAAAATATCAGATATGGCTCGTTTACGCATATTTTTATTACTACCAGTATTTTATTTGTCTAATCTACTATTCATAGTACTATTTCTACTATTCATTACTATTTCACTACCTTTACTTTTTCTTATACCTTTTTCTTACTACCTATATACCTATCTCTTACACTTTTATATTTACAACACAACTTTATTCACATCAAATCTTACACATTATTACTTTTCTTTACAAAAACTACAAAACAAAAAAAAATCGTCTCTTTCCTCCCCATGTTGCTACCGGCCCCCCTCTCTTTTCTCAATATTATTTCTTTTTCAATTTATTTTATTATATCTAATTTCCACTCTAAAATTCTATAAATACCTCCTCTCTCTTCATTCTTTCACATATTCATTTTACATAACAAAACTCTACCAAAATTTCCTCTGAAATCCTTTCTCCAACAATTCCCTCTCAAAACACTCTCTACCATTTACTACTCTTTAAGAAAAATAACAAACACACTACCCATTTATCTCTTTTCAAATCCTGCATTAAACCTTAGGTAAAATCCTACCTATATCTCTTTATCATATTCATACAACTTAGCATGAGCTTAATGTATGTTTCTTAGACTCATGAGAGTTAAAGAAGCAACAATATGTTCGTGTTCGTATTTTACATTATGTTATTATGTTGTTGTTATATTGTTATATATTTTTTGCTCTAATCTAACTTCTATATAGTATTATGTATATATTTCTTTAGAGCATATAAGCTCACTTGTTATTTATTTATTTTCATGCTTTGCAATTTATTTATTTACTTGTTTCAAACAATTTATTAAGACTAGTCTTTTAGTCTTAGACTTGTCCTTATCAAGCAAAACGATTTTCTTTCTTTTCCTTTTGGGACTAGTCTATTCTTAGTCCTAGGTTGCCTTAATGAAACTAAGGCTCCCAATACATGATCAGGATACCTTGATGAAGCTAAAGTTCCAATGCTTGACCACATTATTACGTTATTTGCTTATAAGTATTTCTTTCTATCTTATTATGTATTATTCTTACTTTTTCATTACTACATAATCATACTCATACATGATTAGAATGATGTTGTCTTGAACAAAAATAAAAATGGGTTCTTTCTTAAACAAGGAAAAGTGAACAAGATTTCTCAACAAAGGATTTTTCAACAAGAAGTCTTAGTATTGTTTTAATAAATTCTTTTCAAAAGCTTAGACAAGTTGATCATAAGTTTTAAAGTATTAGTGCCAATGATTTCTTCAAATGAAAGGAACTCATTTCACAAAGATAAAATTTAACTCAACCATATATTTTATAAAACTTAAATAAGTTCACTATAGACTTTGAAAATCACATACTAAGAAAGTTTCTTCAAAACTTAATTTTTACACCATTAATCTCTTTTCAAAATTAATATGAAACTTTTGCTAAGTTCTAATATTAATAATTCTTTTTTAGGAAAGCCTTTCTTATAAACTTATCTAAAAGAATTATTTCACCACTTAACAAATATTAAGAATAAAACAAGTTTTTCAAATAAGGGTAAAATTAACTCACTATTTCAGAAACCAACTTAGAAAAATAAAATTTGCCAAGAAAGTAAAGTTTTAAAGGTAAACTTATTTTCTAAAGAAGAAAAATGATATAAAAATGAGAGGAAAACATGCATTTAACACAACTTCAAATAATTGACCACACCAATAACTTAAGAAAAATTTTGAAAAGCTTATTTTCAATCACTAGAAATAAAATTGGTATATAACTTAAAGAACCAAATTTTTGAGAATTAACTTACTTTTGAAAATATAGGAAATGGAATTATAATAGGAAAAATACTCACTTATAACAACTCAAGAATTTTTAAGTTTTCTTCTAGTAATTTAAAAAGGAAAATTATTTAAAGTTTCATCTTCTAAAACTCTCAAGACAAATTGTTTGTGAAATATCAATGTTGAGATAACACTACAAAAATCATGCATATGATAAGTAAAAATATATGTTCAAAGGATTTTTTAACAATATAAATATCCATTTATTTTGCTTATGGATTTTTGAGTAAAAAAGAAGTTTGGAAAAATCATATTTTGTGGACTATGAAATTCGTAACTATTTTGTACCATAGTAATTTGCAACTCAAATGGCTTTTTTTTGACAAAAATAACATTAGAAATATATATCTTTTTGAGTAGGTAGAAAACAGTATATTATATGTGAAATTCCGAGTTAAAATGAGCTAGTTATGGCCGTTTTAAGTTGAAATTTCCTCTTATCCGAGATTTGATGCAAATGCTAGAATAGAATTAGAAAGTTCAAGAAGAGATTCCATGAAATACTCATTTCGAGTATTTCTTTCGTTTAGGTAACGAAGTTTAAGAGGATTCTTATTTGAAGGACCATTACGAGTAATGATTTTTTTAGCAAGGATGGCCGAGTGAGTTTATTTCCTACCGTTTACGTACTTGTAGCTAGAGGTACTAGAAGTAGGAAAAGATAAAAAATGAATTTTGTATGATAACATTGATTGAAAGAATACTAAGCATATCGGGACATGAATTGTTGTTAAATCAAATTGTGTTTTATTATTACCATGCTGGAATGTCTGTAATTCTATGATCGCTTCGAAGTACCTTAATTACATATTTCAAGTTATATATATTAATTGATTCATGCATATCACGTAGTTAGTTTCATTTCATTAGCTACTATACTCGATGGGACAAGAGTATAGTATTAGGGTTTGCATGAGCCATAAGTCTGCAAGATGGGCGAATAGGAGAAAGAAAGAACTATTTCAGGATGGGCGAGTAGGAGCCATAAATAAAACTACATAAGTTGGATTTCAAAGATGGGTTTTAAAGAGCTTAAAACACCTAACCTCTGAATAGAGGGGTAAATCCATTCAAAACATATGATTTCCAGTAGATCATATGTATTGCTTATTCACTTGCTTGATGCATTCATATGCTTGTTTAATAACTTATTTGAAATTATTGATACAAGTACGTTGATTCAGGAATATTCTCACTAAGCTAGTTATGCTTATACTCCGATAGACTTTTATTATAATAGGACCAATATCTCTTATGCCCAAGGACTTCATTTTATTAGTTTAGTTATATTAAAATAAAATCTAAAAAAGAGAAACAAAATTTGATTTGCCTAGCTATGAATTTGGACTGATATAGTTGATAGCTAGTCCTCTCTCCTTGTTGATTCGACTCAGTATTCACTGAAATTTTATTACTACACATACACCCGATACACTATCGGTTAAAGATCTGCTCATTTAAAGGAAATTGAATATCACTAAAAAGAGTTTTGAAAGCATATATTGAAAAAGCTTGATCAGTATCTCGCATCGTTGCCTGGGAATGATTTGTGCTACTTTCAATTTTTGGACTTTTGTAGACTAGCTTTATTTGAAAACTCTAAAAAAATTGCAAAATATATAAGAAAAAAATCGTTTTCCTTCTTCATTTGTATATACTAGTCTTTGATTCTTTTTGTACAATCTGCTCGGTTTTTCTTTTTCTCTTTTCAGGTGCTTGAAGAATAAGAGATGGATAATCAAGGAGCACCAGTTTTCTCATTTTGTTGTACTAAAGAGCTTCAATTAGAAATATTTTCTTTCAAGCAACATGAGGGAGAGCCTGTCTCAAATGCATGGGGAAGATACCATAATTTAATGCGTAAATGCCTCTATCATGGATTACCTACTTGGTCTCAACTATTAGTTTTCCTCAGAGAATAGAAGCCCATGCGATGATGCTTGTCATACTGGAGGGCAATTGATGGAATCCTGTGAATAGCGTTTGGAAAAATGGAAGAATTTATAGGATAACCATATGTTGATCCAAGTTTCTCTTCTCTAGTATTTGTATGTGGTGTAATTGATCACATGATAGCTCTCAATGACAAGGTGGTAATTCAGAACTTCATCCAATATTCAAATCAAGAATATGACCACACTTGTGAGACTCCAAGCAAGATAGTTGTCAAATCCTTCTATCCCCACTATTCCTCAGATAAGAAGAAAAGTTTTGAAGAGATTATGAGAGGTTTAGAGAAATGGAAGAAAAGTTTGAGAAGCAACAAGCGTAATTGAAAATTAAGACTCAGTAGCAATCTACTTAAATTGTTTCATCTATTTTTAAATTTGCTAACACAAGTGTAAATTGGAGCTTTCTAGTGATGAAAAGGAAATTGACACCCCAGTTGACAATCAAAAAAGAAAAGGGGAAAGAGAAAGAAGTTGCGTCAAGTGCAGAAAATTTGAATAGCAATTCTTCAATGGTCAAAGAGGAAGAAAAAAAAAAAGCCAACATGGAATCAGCAAATAGAAGCTTGACCTAACTTAGAGGGGTTTGAGAACTTAGGACAGCAATTGCAATCTGAAATCCCTTTCCCCAATTGAAGTAAATGAGACTAAGGCAAACAAGCAACAAGTTGAACTGAAGAAACTTTGGATTCTACATCAACTCAAATGAAGATGTGTACAACAAGAGCACACTCTTGTCGTACGAGCCAATATCAATCAATGTGCCAAAAATCCTTTTCCCGAAGATCAAAAAGAAAAAGATTAGCAGATTTTGAGAGATTCTTGAGGTTTTAAGAAGCTTGAAGTCAATATTCCCTTGACTGAAATTTAGAAGAATCACCACAATACAGAAATTTTTGAAAGAAGTGATGAGCAAGAAAAGGAAAATGAATGGGAAGAGACAATTAGTTGTCTCAAGCTTGTACTAAAGCTTTGAATGATGCATTGCCCCTAAAGTTAAATGATCCAGGAAATTCACCGGTGGATTGCACAATGGAGATAATTTAAAAATGCATTTTGTAATTTAGGTGCAAGTATTAATTTGATTCCTTTCTTTATGTTCAAGAAATTAGGATTGGAGGATGAAATCAAGAAGACTAAGATGACAATCCGATTGGCCGATCGCTCATTAAAACCAAAAGGGTAATTGAGGATGTACTTTTGAAAGTGAAAAAGTTCATTTTTCCAGTGGACTTTGTTGTATTAGAGATAGAAGAAGATCCAGAAATTCCCTTCATCCTTGACCGCCCATTCATGCCACTGCTGAGCTACCATAGATGTGAAGAATAGCAAGATGGTGTTGAGGGTAAATAAAAGTTGAATGTGAATATCATGAAGATGGAAAAAGAACCCTAAATCCACCAAAGTCGACACAACAACAGAAAGCAAGAGTAGAAAGTTGCAAGGAAAGGAAGGATAAGAACAAGAAAAAGACTATGATTTGATCTTCAGAAAAGAAAGTCAAAAGGCAGGTTGAGACTATAAAACATGCTGAGTGGGAGGCAACCCACTATTATCTATCTCTAAATATCTTTTTCGTCTTTGTTTTTCTTTGCTTTGATAGTGTGCCATATTTATGCAGATGAGATAAAAAAATCAAGAGCTAAAGAGCTTTACCGTAGACAGCAAGAGGGATGCAATGGATTTACAAATGGAAACTTCTCTTTTGCTATACTAGTTGGAACTCATGATGTGAACGCATCAAGGCTAATTTATCAATTAATTGTTATTTTTAATTTCTTTGTCAGTTACAGTCAGTTACTTATTATTTATCAGTTACATATCTTTAATTTCTTTCTCAGTTACAGTTGGTTACTTATTTTTGTCGTTACATGTCTTTAATTTCTTTGTCAATTACATGGCTTTTGGGTCTTTTCCTGTGTCCTTTAGTTTCCTAGTTATTTTAAGGGTTTTTTTTTTATGTAAAAGGCTATATATTAAGCCTTGGTTATGAGAATTGGAAGTTTAGTTGATTTCTATTTTGGTGAGTTCATGTGAAAGAGTTCTCTCTTGTAATTGACAGGATTGCCAATACATTTTAAATATTGAGAATTAGAATTTTCTTTATTCTTATTGCTGATTGAATTTTTATATTCCTTTAGCAATTTGTAAGAGTTTTTACAAATCATGAGTCATATCGATTTGTGATTCTATTCACAAACTAGTTTGATTTTTGTTAGTCGTGGCACCTATCGACTAATAATATCATCCATATCCTTTTATTTCTGTTTCCTTTAGAATCAGAAAACCCCAAAAAAAAAAAAATTGTGAAAAATTATTAACCCCCTTGGGTTCTTATCATTTGTATCGGAGCTTTTGGTTCGGCACACTTCATTTCGGTAAGTCGTCGTTTCATCTTGATTGGATATGTTTGGATTTTAAGTTATGATTGCATTGGATTGTTGTCAATTGGTGGTTTGATTGTTGCGTATTTTTTTCGACGCAATTTGTTTGGTTGTGTTGAAAGATTAGGGTTTGCTGTGAATTTTTGGAATTTGGGGCAATGGAGAATAAATTTCATATTAGGGTTAAAATTAAGGATCATGGATATCTTGCACGTATTGATAATTTATGTGAGAATTTGGTTTCTGAATATACGATGGCAAGATTAGGATTAAAAGTTGAAGATCATCCATATCCATATAAGTTGTATCGTTACAATGAGAAATTTCGAGTAACGAAACAAGCATGGGTTGTTTTCTCATCAGGCTCTTTTAAAGATTTAGTGCTGTGTGATGTTGTACCCATGGATGATTGTCACATACACCTAGGCAAGCCATGGAAACATTTAAATAAGGCTGTGTATGATCCTGACTGAGATGTTTATCATATAAATTATGGAAGAAAAACTTTGCGACCCATGAGTACGGATCAGTTGTTCATGATATGGGTGTCGTCAAGAGAGTGGTCCAAAGTGGTTGACATCACAGAGGAGAAGTCTCATTCTAAAAGGGTTGGTGAGGTAAAAGTGGCTAGGGTTGAACCAAAGGCAGTTTTGATAACTGAGTATTGAGAAAAATGAAAAGGCTATTGAGGTTATTCTTGAAAACTTCCCCACAAAACATGATGCACAAGGTGTTAGAGATAATCTGAAGAATGTTGTTGACCAAGGGAAGAGGGTTGAACAGATGGATGTATTGGTAATAGATACACCACAGGTTAAAGGGAAGTTGGAAAAAGCGTCAATGTTGTTAATTCATCCATAATGCAAGTACTGAGGTTGAATCTTGGCAGTTAACGAGCTAACCTATTTGCTAATTCAATTGCAAGTCAAGGAATCCTACACAAAAAAATTTATTCCAGGCCAGATGTATGATTCAGGAGAAATTTGTAAATTGGTTGTGGATGGGTAGTTGTACTAATGTGATTTCACAAGATTTTGTGAAGAGAATGAATCTGTAGGTGATTCCACATCCAAGGCCATATAGCCTTCTATGGTTGAGTTCTCTAGATGTGATACATATTCATAAATAGGCACAGGTTACTTTTGCAATAGGAGATTATGAAGATACAATAACATGTGATGTAGCTCCTATGGATTGTGCACAGATATTGCTGGGTAGACCATGGCAATATGATAGGCGAGTTATCTATGATGGATATAAGAATACCTACAAGATTCATAAAGATGAACAGATATTCTTACTGCTTCCAATGACTTTGGCTGAAGCTCAACAGGAGAGATATGAAAATGTTTGAGCTAAAGGTCAAAGGAGTTTATTTTTGTATCCTTGCAGGTCTTCCAAGAAAAGAAAGAGGTCGTCTCAAAGGTTTCAGGAGATTCAACATGTTCCACATGATGTTCCATCCAGATTGAATGCCAAGATTCGAGGTCGAATCTTTTCCAAGAAGGGGAGAATGATGCGAACGTATCAAGGCCAATTTATCAGTTAATTGTTATTTTTAATTTCTTTATCAGTTATAGTCAGTTACTTATTATTTATCAGTTACATATCTTTAATTTCTTTCTCAGTTACATGTCTTTAATTTCTTTGTCAATTACATTGCTTTTGGGTTTTTTCCTGTGTCCTTTACTTTCCTAGGTTATTTTAAGGTTTTTTTTTTTATGTAAAAGGCTATATATTAAGCCTTGGTTATGAGAATTGGAAGTTTTAGTTGATTTCTATTTTGGCGAGTTCATGTGAAAGAGTTCTCTCTTGTAATTGACAGGATTGTCAATACATTTTATGAATATTGAGAATTAGAATTTTCTTTATTCTTATTGCTGATTGAATTTTTATATTCCTTTAGCAATTTGTGAGAGTTTTTACAAATTGTGAGTTATATCGATTTGTGATTCTATTCACAAACTAGTTTGATTTTTGTTAGTTGTGGCACCTATCGACTAATAATATAATCCATATCCTTTTATTTCTGTTTCCTTTAAAATCAAAAAACCAAAAAAAAAAAAAAAAGATTGTGAAAAATTATTAACCCCCTTGGGTTCTTATCAACTCAACTATCATCAATTATCAAAACCGAGCAAGTATCGTTATTCCTTTTCTCCTTTATTTCTTTATTTCTTTCCTTTTATTGAGTTGATTAGGAATAGTGAGACATTGTTTGATTTAATTGTGGGGGAAGGGATAATGAATGGAGATATGAAGAATGGAGTTGAATATGACTGTTGTTGATGTTTGGTTTTTGTTGAGCTGATTTGAATTTTTTATACATGACATCTGAAATTGAATTGTATTGTGTACCCACACTTTGAACTGTTTTGTCCTTAAGTATTATACGGCAATTTTAGGCTAAATTTTTTTTTTTTTAAGTTTTTGATGAAATCTGGAGATTGTAAAAAGAATTGTTGAAAGCATCTGTAAAAAATTGAAATTGACTTTTTAAGTGCCTTACTCATCTGCAGTATGTGATTGGTTTACTTTGTTGAAATTAAGTAGTCAAATCTTTAAGGGGAAAATTTACCTTGTTTTTAGCTTTAAAATTGGAAATTTGAGAGTAGGTCATGTACTTTTGTGAAAAATAAACAGGTCTACTTCTAGGAAAAAGTTAGCTTGTATATAACCTTTGTATTCTTTTAAGAATATTTTAACACTTAGTGAAAGAGGTAGAAGAAATTCTTTTCTTAGTGATCCTTTATAAAAAAAGTCTTAAATTAGTATTGCATTCAAAAGAAAAAAAAAAAAGAAAAAGAAAAAGAAACAAGCATAGCCTCTATTCCAATAACTCAAGTATTTGAGTTATGAGTATCTGAACTTGAATGTTAAAGTGAGGAAGAGTTCTTAGAGGTTCTTTAAAACCTGGTCACTTGGGTGATGAACTCGGATGTGCCAACTAAATGAACTCACTGTAACGAGAAGGGAGGAAAGGCAAAAGTTAAAATCATTGAACTTTGAAAAAAAAAAAGGAAAAGAAAAAGAATAAATGCTTGTATGAAAGAAAAAGAAAATGAATGCAAAAGCTCCAAATGGAATAAAACTTATAATAAAAAGAGAGAAATCTAGGGAATGAGTGGATACCATATGTTTTCACTCTGTGTTGCTAAGATTATATATTTGCTAAATGTCCAGTGAAGTTTAAATGAGTGTTTTTCCTTAATAGATTATGTACCTACTTTCGGATGGAATATTCTTTTATTATACACTAGGATTAAAGTTCGTTTTATCTAGATTAGCTACTAAAATTTAATTATAGTAATCTAATCACACGTTCCCAGTTTGGTTTGAGCAGTAGGCACAAGAAATGCGAGTCATGTACAATGAAAAAGAATGATGCTTGAACTTTGATTGTGAAAAAAGTGTTGTACATTCTATGATAGATTTCTACTTCTTGATCTTAATTATTTTGCTTGAGGACCAGTAAAAGTTCAAGTGTAGGAGAGTTGATAAAATCATATTTCACTCAATTTTCCTTGATCAAATCATGATAAACTTGTTATAGATTTTATAGAAATCAATTGGAAATGATACTTAAGTGTGTTAATTGTGTTATTTTAGGTCGTTAAGGATTTATCTTTCAAACACAAGCAAATTGGAGAAGTGTTGTGCAAATTTGGACAAAAACAATTGTACGCCAGCAAGTTTGAAATTTAGCACCACTGGCCCTGAGGTAGTGTTAGATGTGAACATAACGCAAATTATTAGAGCCAGCCTTTATACCATCAGCTTTCACAAGGGAAAATCAAGCGGTTTGTGACTTTTCATTGTATGCCGACAACTGGAATGGTTACACCACCGGTATTAAAGACGGCGTATATTTATTACTGCTCTCGGAAATTAATTTTCACATTTAAGGCCGGCCAAATTTAGCCTTTAATGCCGGTGTAACTCTTCTGTAATCCTTCATATATATTCATCTTGTTATCATTTGTTAAAAAAGAAGAAACCCTAGGCATAATTTCTCTCTTCTTTTTCATAGCTCCTTGATAATTAGGGTTTAGTACACTAAAGTAGTTAACTTTTTAATTTAATAAAGGATTCCACACTGGGATTAAGTGGAAAACATCATTTGTGTATGGATTTTGGCATGAAATTTCTTATCAAGGTGATTTCATTCCTTTTGTTTTGATTCATATATTGGATTTTGTTTAAAGCTTTCACGCGTGTGATCTGATTAGGGTTTTTAGTTGTTGATCTGGATTTTTGGATTGTTGTTTAATTGTTGTTCATTGAATCCTTGTTCATATTCGAATTATCAATGTTATTTCACAAATCATGCAATTTTGGCTTAAATCTGGAATTCATGAATGATTAGGATTGTAATTGGGAAATTCTCTTCTAATCAATTTTGTGATTATTTAATTAGGATTGCATTTCACATAGGGATATGGGTTGTAATTCTACTAAGGTTTGGTAAATTAGAAAATAATTATCAATTAATCACTTTCCTAGAGATAGAGAACATTGATTGGTAATTTTGGGGCAATGGTTCACTTTGGGAAAAGGAATTATTATCTTATTCTTCATTATTGAAAAACTGAACCCATTGATGATCTGGATTGACAAGTGCATTTTTGGTCAATAGCAGACATTCAATTTATTTCCAGATTTGATTGGCTCTAAACAAATTCTATTTAAGTTGTGGAAATCCAAGATTTTTAGTAGTTTAGTTATATTAAAAGAAAATATAAAAAAGAGAAATAAAGTTTGATTTGCCTAGCTATGAATTTGGACTGATATAGTCGATGGCTAGTCCTTACTTCCTTGTGGATTCGACTTGTATTCACTGAAATTTTATTACTACATATGCACCCGATACACTGTCGGTTAAAGATCTGCTCATTTAATGGAAATTGAATATCACTAAAAAGAGTTTTAAAAGCATATATTAAAAAAGCGTGAATAAGAATCAAGCATGTAATTAATTTTATGCAGAAATTAATCACAAGACAAATAAATCACATGAATAGATACAAATGCATGAACATTCATTAATAAAAAATCAATTCAAATCACATGGTTGGGGTTTCACAATACGAAGAGTATAAGAATCTACTCCTCCATAGGATTTACAATAAGAACGAAAGAAACTGATGAGATCCATATAGCATCATCAATTGAGCCCATCAAGTTCAAGATCAATAATCCAGTTAAAGGAAAAGAAGGCTTGTTGACGGGAGTTATGATCATTAAATCACAAGTTAAAGTTTGGGATACAGGAGATTAAAGGATTTTTAGGGATATTTATTGTTCATTAATAGTTTAAATGTTTCAAGTTAAATAGTATATTTCAAAATATTGTAACTGTTTTAGGTTTAAAGTGTTTTTTCAAAATAGTGTAACTGTTTTAGGCTTTTTCAGTTTATTCTTCATTTGTATATATTATGGGCTTTGTATGGAGAAAGAAGACAGAAGAGCCAACGGTCCAAAGTTTAGATCCGAATCAACATGAAGACCAAGTGGCAACCATGGAAATTCAAAGAAATTCAAGTCCAATAAGTTTTCCTCAAGGACCAATCACAAGAGCTAGAGCTAAGAAGATTCAACAAACCTACAATAATCACTTCCAAGGCTTATTAGAGCATGCCAAGGATGAATCACAAGGTTATCAAGGCTTTGGAACAAGGATGGAGCAAGTATACTTCAATATTTTTCAAGTAATCATCAAATAGAGCCAAGGAAAGCTGATTTGTGCAGAGAAGCAAGAATGGCCGCCAGCCATTCTCCCATGGCCGCCGGCCATGACTCCCGCCAATTTTTCGAACTTTACAATTTTGCTCCAAAATGCTCATTGGCCGCCAGCCAACATTTAGGACGTATTGAATTCATTGTTTTGACGTTTTGTTTTCATTGTTTGAGTTATATAAACCCTATTTGGGTCCTTGTACAAGAAAGATTATTGTTGAATGAAAAACCAAAGCTTTTGCTTGAATTCTTTGTGTTCTTGATATAGAATACATGCTATAGGAACATTCAAAGGAGTTTTGATTGCCTTCTTTGTGGAGTGTTTTGGAGATAGGGCTGACCTTGTTCTATCTATTTAGATCTTACTCACGTAAGATATAAAACTCAGAGAGCTTATTACAAAATCTCCAGTTCACCATAAGGATACCAAGTGTTGTCCCTCTAGCGGTATTCACATACGCAATAATAAGAACCACTTCTAATGCCAACACTGTTAGGTAACCTAGATTAGAATTTATGTATTATTTTCAATGAAGAGAATTGTCTTTTTGACAGCCTTTATCTTTCCTCTTCTCTCATATTTATACACACACACACACACACACACATGTTATATATATCTATATATGGATAAGAGAGAATATTTTTTTTATAAGAAAAATAAATTTGAAATCAAATCTTTCAAAATAGTAATTAATATCTTAATAAAATATACACTAAGACAAACCTATTTCTAATCCATCTTAGGGATTGATTACCGATAGAATTCGTGGGTTTTCGTATTACTGTGCTAGGGGTTCATAATATCCAAAAGGGTTCTCACGCGTGATTGCGAAGGTTCTCGCATCATTTGGTATCAGAGCTTTGGCTCTAGATCAGGTTATATCTTTCTTTTCATCTATATTTTGTTTTCTTTGAATTTAAATTCGAAAATCAATCAAAAAGATTGCATCTTTATTCCTTTAGATCATAAAGCTCACATCTTGATTCTTGTGAGAACAAAAAGTTCATACCTTTATCTTTTATACATCATAAAAGATTCGTCCTTTGATCTTTTGAGTGTCATCGGTCCAGATCTATAGGGAAACACAAGTTAGGGTTTGAAATCTTCAAGTTGTGAATTGAGTTAAAAAAAAATTAGAAATTATAAAAAAAAAAGAGGGAGAGAGAAAATTTCCATTGTATCACTCATATCATCTTAGTCTTGAATTATGGGTTATGGATATAATCATGAAGCTTATTTGATAGACTGTGCACTTGATGAAATTGAGTGTGACTTGCCTGAGTTTGATAGTGATTTGCCAGGAGATTATATAGATTGGGAATTGGATGTGAATTATATTATTGATGATTTTCCATATTCTAGCCTTCGTTTGGGGGCAATCATTGGTAAGAAGTTAGTTGGTCGGGTCGGCATTTTCTGGAAAGCTCATCTAATGAAGATGAAGATAAATGGGTATGGTGATAGAGTTTCATGGGATTACATGAAAGGGGTTTTGCGACAAAAACTCGTGCCACCATATTATCATGATCAACTATATGAAAAATTGTTATTGTTAACGCAGGGGAGTATGAAAGTTAAGGAATATGCACAAGAGTTTGAAACAATCGTCAGACGTTGTGAGTTGGATGAATCACCTAGGCGCCTTATTCTTAGGTTTAAGAGGGGATTAAATTCTGATATTGTCAAACGTATTGAGTGTAATAGCTACATGACCTTAAAGGAAACTATCCAAGCTGCTTTGTGGGCTGAGATATCTCTATCAATTGGGGAAACAGTAATAACTTCTTCATAGTGACTCACACTCATCAGGGTTATGAGATTGAAAGAGCTATAATGATATCCGTGCAAAGATTCCAATGAGTGATCAAAAGAAGCGAGCAGATGGTACACGTGGTAAGAATAGTAGCCTTGTAGAGGAGAGTATAGGTGATGTTGATAAGGAGGAGATGGTTGTTGCTGAGAATAGCCATAGTTTTCTTGTGGAGGAGTCGTGTGTTGATTCTTGTATGCTAGCATTAGAGCCACTTCCCCGAACTCCAGGAGTTAATGACAGACACCGGTATTTCTATATCCTTATTCCATCATTTAATTTGTTGTATTCTAATCTGTTGATGGGATTGAGGAGGAGTTACCATGATTGTATTATGCCTATGAGATCATAGTTATCTGCGTTGGGATTCATTGGAGTATTTATGATGGATTCATGTATTGGAAGAGTGTTCTTTTGGTTGGTAGTACTATAGTTGTGCAGGAGATGGCCTACAAGTGGGAGGTGAGGCAGTTGTTTTCAAGTGTGAATGATTCAGGAATTGCTATGAAGAGTGAAGCATCTTGTGATTATGTGATGGATGTGACTTACTTGTATGGTGTTCACTGGAACTATGTTAAGAGATGGGTGTTTTGTGCTCCATATGATAATCCTTATGTGAAGAGAGATACACATGTTAAACATGAGAGTAAGCGATACGCGAGAGTATTGAAAGGATATAAACACACTTATGAGGGAATTTATTGTCTTTTTATCTTAACTTGTTTTTGCAGGTGTTCATTCATTTGAAGATGCCAAAGTATTACTTGAAAAGATCATAGCTTGCAGATTCTTTATCCTTTAGATTCGAGGATGAATCTTCTTGAGGAAAGGGGAATGATGAGATCCATATAGCATCATCAATTGAGCCCATCAAGTTCAAGATCAATAATCCAGTTAAAGGAAAAGAAGGCTTGTTGACGGAGTTATGATCATTAAATCACAATTAAAGTTTGGGATACAGGAGATTAAAGGATTTTTAGGATATTATTGTTCATTAATAGTTTAAATGTTTCAAGTTAAATAGTATATTTCAAAATATTGTAACTGTTTTAGGTTTAAAGTGTTTTTCAAATAGTGTAACTGTTTTAGGCTTTTCAGTTTATTTTTCATTTGTATATATTATGGGCTTTGTATGGAGAAAGAAGACAGAAGATCCAACGGTCCAAAGTTTAGATCCGAATCAACATGAAACCAAGTGGCAACCATGGAAATTCAAAGAAATTCAAGTCCAATAAGTTTTCCTCAAGGACCAATCACAAGAGCTAGAGCTAAGAAGATTCAACAAACCTACAATAATCACTTCCAAGGCTTATTAGAGCATGCCAAGGATGAATCACAAGGTTATCAAGGCTTTGGAACAAGGATGGAGCAAGTATACTTCAATATTTTTCAAGTAATCATCAAAGAGCCAAGGAAAGCTGATTTGTGCAAAGAAGCAAGAATGGCCGCCAGCCATTCTCCATGGCCGCCGGCCATGACTCCCCTGGCCAATTTTTCGAACTTTACAATTTTGCTCCAGAATGCTCATGGCCGCCTGCCATCTTTGACTGGCCGCTAGCCAACATTTAGGACATATTGAATTCATTGTTTTGACGTTTTTGTTTTCATTGTTTGAGTTATATAAACCTTATTTTGGGTCCTTGTACAAGAGAATTATTGTTGAATGAAAAACCAAAGCTTTTGCTTGAATTCTTTGTGTTCTTGATATAGAATACATGCTATAGGAACATTCAAAGGAGTTTTGATCGCCTTCTTTGTGGAGTGTTTTGGAGATAAGGCTGACCTTGTTCTATCTATTTAGATCAAACACTAAGACAAACCTATTTCTAATCCATCTTAGGGATTGATTACCGATAGAATTCGTGGGTTTTCGTATTACTGTGCTGGGGGTTCATAATATCCAAAAGGGTTCTCATGCGTGATTGCGAAGGTTCTCACATCAGAAACAGAGGAAGTAGAAAGAATCACGACAAAAAGAATAAACCTAATTGATGTCTTGTGATCTTCAAATGATGCTCAAGCAAGTTCTTCATGTTTTTCCTTCGTAATTTCTCTCCTAGGGCTTAGAAAATTGATCCAAAAGACTTCTCAAGAAAGAAAACAAGGCATTATTTATAGTTTTTTCTCATAAACCCATATCAGTATGGGCGCTAGCCTGGCCAAGATCGGGGTGGGGCTGAAAACTAAAATCACTTCTGATGTATTCTAACTTCATCCCTGGTGTCTTCCTTAACAATGCTGGAGGTGAGGATGAAAGAAGAACTTTTGTTCCTCTTGCAAAATTAATCCAAACTTGATTGATTTGCATTGATTTCTTTTGAATCATCATGATAACTTCCAAATGAGCTCTTTAAACCTTGAGTACAAAATAAGTATTCTTTTCTCCAACAAATCACAAAGATTATATAACAAATATATCCAAATAAGCACAAAGATTAAGGTCTCATGACACTTATCAGTAATATCGATTGAAGAGTATAAAGATGGTAATGCTCTTACGGGAGAAAACATTGTTACTATGGATGAGTACATCGATTTTATGGACAAGGTGATGCAGGGAATGCAACATATGATGCAACAACATGGTGAAACCCTAAGGAGTGTAGAATGAATTGTTAGGAGAAACCCTCAAGTCCATGAAACACCAGAGCAAGAGCATATTGGGGAGTTAGAAAATAACCCAGGATGCTAATTCCCTGTAGTGGAGTAGTAGATGGCCGTCAAAGAGGAAGAGGGCACGTGCGTTACCCGATGCATGGTTGTAGAATTGGAGACTATGAAGATGATTTTGATGATTATTGTGATGGGTGTAGGCCTAGAGGATTACGTGGTATAGAGATCGTTAAACTGAAAGTATCGTAGTTTGACGGTACTAGAGGAGCAGATAAGTATTTTGATTGGAAGATTAATTGAAAAGCTCCTTGACTATCATGAATGTGAAGATATCTAGTGAGTAAGCTTGTTACCATTAAATTTAAGGACTATACTTCACACAGTGGAAGAATGTATTAGCTAGTAGAAGAGGAATGAAGAGCAGGATGTAACTACATGGGTTGAGATGCATGGGTTGTATTGCAGCGGAGATTTGCTCTGGATTACTATAGCTAAGAATTAATTGATGAGTTATGTACTTTGCAATAAGAAATAGAAGCATGGCTGAATATATTCAAAATTTGAGATCCTTACAATACGAAGTCAAATCATGGAGACTCCAGACCAATCCATTGCTAGACTTGTTGCATGATTAAAATCCAAAATTCATATGTGGTTGAGCTTTGATGGATTAATACTTTGGAGGGAGCAATGTTGATGGCGGAAAAGGTTGAATGACAACACAAATCTTTCAAATCTTTAGGTAACTCTTCTAAATATGAAAGTAGCAAAAAGTCTTGTTGGCATGATGATAAAAAGGAGAGTATTAGTAATCATAAGGATGATGAGAATCATGAGTAGTCTAATGAAAAGAAGGCAAAATCGGTTTCTAAACCAAATGACTCTAGCAGTGTTGGGAAGAAAACTAGAGAAATTAAATGTTTTTAAATGCTTAGGTTTTGGACATATGACTGCTTTATGTTCAAATAGACGTGCTTCTTACATTTGTGGAGATTGTTTGAAGAGTGATGATGAAGGGGAAAAAATTAGTCACATTAATTCTGTCAAGGAAAATAAGGAAGAGGTGCCAACTAAACAATTAATAGGCCTACTATACCTTTGAATGGTCATATCACTAAGCAGGTATTGGTTCCTATTTCTTTACCTTGTCATTACACTGATGAATTTTTTTGTGATGTAGTACCTAAGAATGCATCAGATATCTTGCTGGGGTATCCATGGTTGTTTGATCGAGATGTGAACCACAATGGAAGGGAAAACACTTACTCTGATTTATTCAATGGAAGGAGGATTAAATTATTTCCTATGAGTCTTGAAGATGTGAGACAAATACACGTGGAGTTGAATCCTCCTATGAAAGAATCATTATTGATGACACCAAAAGCAATTGAGAAGAAACTCGTTAATGGGCAAAGAAAGCACGTGTTACATGTGAGACAAAATTTGAAGATCTAGAGTGAACGTCCTATCTGGAATAACTTTGATCAAGATTTGAAGGCAAATCTTCATGAGCCTACGGGAAATGTAATATACTAAAAAATATTTTATAAAGAACGGCAAAGGAATGTCATTTGTTAATTAAGGAGAGAGAAATTTTGGTCATTCCTAATAAATGAGATATATAATAATCATCCCTCACCTTGATGATGGTTAACAAATCCTTAAAGATAGTAAATCTTTAATAAATTATGATAAAGGGAAAAAGTTGTCATATATTAAAAAATGAAAGGGTTTTATGGTCCACCCTAGTATTAAGTTGATGGTTTTGTCTATGATCTAGAGATGTTTGAAGAATAGCTTTTGATAAAGGAAAATTGGTCTCCAGGCCGCCGGCCTATATGTGAAAGTTGCTAGCGTAAAGCTTTCGGACTTTTTGTGAAGATTGGTGAAAGCCAACATAAAGGCCGTCAGCTAAGTACAAAGGCCATCGGCATAAGTGCCAGCTTTCTTTCCCAAAATACTTTTTATAAATAGAGTTTTAGGGTTCGAGTTTCATATGTTCTTTCTTTCTTTTTCTATCTAGATAGTGTCTGTTAGGGTTTTGAGAGTGCTTGAGAGGAAAATCCAAAGGAAAACAAGATCTTTGATCTGGGTAAGTCGATCTAATCAAGATTCGTGTAGATTTATATGGAAACAACATATTTCTCATAGATTTTTGTGTTTTTGAAGGAGTTTTTTAGAGAAACCCTAGTTTTCAATCAGGATCTGTTCTTCGGGGATTAGATCTGTTCTAGGGTTTTAGAGGAAATTGTTCTTTTTGGATTTTTTTGTTTGATTATAATTGGAGAAATCTAGGATTTGGACTAAGAAGATTATCCAAGTGAGTTTTTATTAAATATAGATTCTATAAAAGTTTAACTTTTATGATGATTTGTCTGTAATTGCTGGATTTTTACAAATTAAGGTTTTTGTGGAAAAGAGTTGTTCTTGTGAAAATTCTGTGGGATTTGATTAAAGAAGAAGGTACGGTTGAGGATTTCTTGAAAGGCTAGGGTTTTGGAGAATTTTGGGATGTTAGGGTTTGTTTATAAGGATGATGTTTATTTTGTTTCTGTTATATCTTGTTAATCAGGATATTTGGAGAATTGATTTGTTACTGCTTATAAGGGTTTGTAGATTCGAGGAATTGTTCCTGAAATTGAAAAAGGACGACTTTTCCTTGTTTGCTGTATGTGTTTGCAAGTTTAGTTTTTTGTATGCTTTATTGTAGGAACAGAAGAATAATGAATCTAAATCTATTTGGCTAATTAATTTGTCTGCTGGGTGTATGTGGCTATGACCAGTAAAGACCTGACAGACAGTGATACTAGTGTGGCACCCTGATGATCTATATGTGAGGTTTTTCCAAGTTGACTTGTGCATAGAGATGATTCCGGTAGATTTAGGTGATTTTGCAATATGGCTGTGGGTGTTTGGGGATAACCCATTTACTAATATTTGTATATAATTATCTATTTTCAAAAGTTGGTTGATTTTCAGAGGTCTGAATTACTCCAAGTTTGGGACTAGGGATTCATAGTCATAAACTGTGTTGATTTTGATAGCTTAATAAAGATAATAATCTGGTTGTTTGCATTAAATTAAGTTTCATTTGATATATATATATATATATATATATGTTGTGTGTGCATATGCATTTGTTTTGTGGATTGGTGTATCGGGCGATTTTGCTCATTCCTTTCATGTTACGAAAGAGCCAACAGTCCAAAGTTAGATTCAACCCAACATGAAGATCAAATGGCTACTACGGAAACTCAAAGGAATTCAAGTTCAATAAGTTTTCCTCAAGGACCAATCACAAGAGCTCAAGCTAAGAAGCTTCAACAAGCCTATAATAATCACTTCCAAGGCTTATTAGAGCATGCCAAGGATGAATCACAAGATTATCAAGGCTTTAGAACAAGGAGGGAGCAAGTATACTTCAATATTTTTGAAGCAACATTCAAATAGAGCAAAGGGAAGCTGATTTGCAGGGAGCAGCAAGAATGGCCGCCGGCTATGGCCGCCAGCTATTCCCCAAGGCCGCCGGCTATGGCCGCCAGCTATTCCCCAAGGCCGCCGGCCATTCTCCCAAGGCCGCCGGCCATGACCCTTCTGGCTTTTTTTTTTAACTTTGAGAAATTTTGTCCAGTTTGCTCATAGCCACCAGCCATCTTTGATTGGCCGCCAGCCATCATTTAGGATGTATTAATTCCTTGTTTTGACGTTTTGTTTTCCTTATTTTGGTTATATAAACCTATTTGGTTGTTTGTAAAAGACAGATTATTGTTGAATGAAAAAAACCAAAGCTTTTGCTTGAATTCTTTGTGTTCTTGAATTAGAATACATGCTAAAGGAACATTCAAAGGAGATCTTGATCGCCTTCTTTGTGGAGTGTTTCGGAGATAGGGCTGACCTTGTTCTATCTATTTAGATCAAACACTAAGACAAACCTATTTCTAATCCATCTTAGGGATTGATTACCGATAGAATTTGTGGGTTTTCGTATTACTATGCTGGGGGTTCATAATATCCAAAAGGGTTCTCACGCGCGATTGCGAAGGTTCTCGCATCATTTGGTATCAGAGCTTTGGCTCTAGATCAGGTTATATCCTTTTTTTTATCTATCTTTTGTTTTCTTTGAATTCAAATTCAAAAATCAATAAAAAAAGATTACATCTTTATTTCTTTTAGATCATAAAGGTCACATCTTGATTCTTGTGAGAACAAAAAGTTTGCACCTTAATTCATATTACATCATAAAAATTTGTTCTTTGATCTTTTTGGGTGTGATCTATTCAGATCTAAAGGGAAACACAAGTTAGGGTTTTGAAATCTTCAAGTCTTGTGATTTGAGTTAAAAAAAAAATTCGAAATTGATATTAAAAAAAAATCCTTTTTGTGACACTCATATTATCTCAGATTTGGATTTCTTGGAATCGTTCTAAAAGTGTGATTCAATTAAGAACGCGAAAGAAAATAAGCTTGAGAGGTGTGAGGAATACCCGAGTGATATATCTTATTCCTGAGAAAACACGAGTGGACAACTCCATCTAATAGAGTGCAAACACGAAAGGGAGCGTTTGTGGGGGAATTTTTTTTTATTAACTTGTGTTGATTTTTGCAGGAAATTATGTCAGGAAAGGGTATTGATGTTGGTAAGGATGATGGAGGAAGAGAAGGGGGTTTGATGCAAGATGCTAGGGCTTCGGAATATAGACACTTGACTGAAATGTTACTGGATATGAAGGACTCTATAGAAAATATTAATTTGAGGCTACAGGTTGTAGAGAAAAAGGAGCCGAGTTCTAGTGGAGTAAAAGGAGTTAGAATTTCCTCCCCCAGGTAGATGAAGTTGGGGATACTAATGATTATGTGGAGGAAGAATTTGAGGATAGTGCCACCATGATAGCCAATAGAAGAGGAAGAGGTGGTAGAGGTGTAGGAAGAGGCCGAATGCAGGAAGGTTATATTACTGGTCGAAATAGGTGGAATGAAGACTATGTAGATAGAGATTTGGGTAATATTAAATTGAAACTTCCTATATTTCAGGGCAAGTCCGATCCAGAAGCTTATTTGCAATGGGAGAAAAGAGTTGATCTGATCTTTGATTGTCACCAGTATAGTGAAGAGAAAAAGGTGAAGTTGGTTGTAACTCTCAGTTTCAGGATTATGCTATTTCTTGGTGGGATCAATTGGTGACTAGCAGGAGGAGGAATCTGGAGTATCCTATTGACAATTGGTCCGATTTGAAGGCCGTCATGAGAAAGAGATTTGTTCCCAAATATTTTCAAAGGGAATTGATTCAAAGGTTACAATTGTTGAAGCAAGGTAGTAGGAGTGTGGAGGACTACTACAAGGAGATGGAGATGATTTTGACTAGGGCTGATTTAGTAGAAGATGAGGAGACCACCATGGCACGTTTCTTGGGTGGTTTGAACAAAGAGATTGCCGACAAAGTGGATTTGCTACATTATGAAGAATTGGAGGAAATAGTACATCTTGCTATTAAAATTGAGAAGCAACTCCAAGGCAAAGGTTCAACCAGGTATGTTTCCAAATCTTCTTCCAGTTATAATAATTCTTGGAAAGGATATGGAAAATCTGAATATAAAAGTGGAACTAAGCCTACAGTGGATGTAGCAAAAGGTAAGCCTAGTGGGGATTCATCTGAGAAGCCCAAAATCATTGATCAGAAGGGAAGGAATAGAGATATCAAATGTTGGAAGTGTCAGGGTGTTGGACACATTAGTAGGGAATGTCCTAATAGGAGGACTATGGTGGTTAGAAATGGTGAAGTTGTCACTGATGATGAGGGAGATGATGGTGACAATGGAGATGACAACATGCCCGAATTGGAAGATTGTAGTGATGAGGGAAGTGTTGAGGAGCCAGTGAAGGGTGATATTTTTGTTACCAGGCGTGCACTTAACACACAGCTGAAGGAGGAATGTCATGAGGAGCAGCGAGAGAATTTATTCCATACTCGATGCCATGTGCAAGGGAGGGCATGCAGTGTGATTGTTGATGGAGGTAGTTGTACAAATGTGGTGAGTACACTTCTAATTACTCGATTGGGATTGCCTACAGTTTCACATCCTAGACCATACAAGCTTCAGTGGCTCAGCGACTGTGGCGAGGTGAAGGTAAATAGGCAAGCTTTAATTTCTTTTTCCATTGGTAAATATCATGATGAAGTGTTATGTGATGTTGTTCCTATGCATGCTGGAGATATCTTATTAGGTAGACCTTGGCAATTTGATAGGAAAACAATGCATGATGGTTACTTAAATAGGTATACTTTTACCAAAGATGGAAGAAAAACCACTTTGTCACCACTATCCTCTAAAGAAGTGTATGAAGATCAATGTAAATTGGAGAGGATAAGAGAGGAGGCCGAAAGAAAAGAGCGTGAAGAGAGAAAAAGCATTCTTGAGGGAGAGAAAAATAAGAGTGCAAACAAAAAGAGCGTTGAAGGTGAGTGAGAGAAAGAAAAGAGAGGAGTGAAAAGCAAAATAAAGAACGGCCTAGAGAGCAAAAGAATAAGAGTGTGAGTTTGATTGCTAGGACAAGTGAGGTTAGGCATGCGTTGAAAGCCAGTAGGCCTATATTTGTACTTTTGTACAAAGGGGCTTGTTTGGCCACTAATGATATTAACCCATCTTTGCCTAGTGTGTTTTCTGATTTGTTGCAGGAATTTGAAGATGTGTTTCCAGAAGAGATGCCTAGTGGACTTCCACCAGTGAGGGGCATAGAGCATAAGATTGACTTCATTCCTGGAGCTGCCATACCCAACCGACCTGCCTATAGGACTAATCCTAGTGAGGCAAAGGAGATTCAAAAGCAGGTTGAGGAGTTGCTGGAGAAGGGGTATGTGAGGGAGAGCTTAAGTCCTTGTTCGGTTCCTGTAATCTTAGTACCTAAGAAGGACGGGACTTGGAGAATGTGTGTAGACTGCAGGGCCATCAATAAAATCACTGTAAAGTATCGTCATCCTATTCCTAGGTTAGATGATATGTTAGATGAATTGTATGGTTCGTGTTTGTTTACAAAAATTGATTTAAAATCCGGTTACTATCAAATACGCATGCAAGTAGGAGATGAATGGAAAACTGCATTTAAGACTAAATATGGTTTGTATGAATGGCTTGTTATGCCGTTTGGTCTTACAAATGCACCTAGTACTTTTATGCGTTTGATGAATCATGTGCTGCGTGAATACTTAGGTAAATTTGTTGTGGTTTATTTTGATGATATTTTGATTTACTCTAAGTCTTTGAATGATCATGTTGTGCATGTGAAACTGGTTTTGGCAAAACTAAGGGAGGAAAATTATTTGCAAACCTTAAGAAGTGTAGTTTTTGCATGGATAAGGTTAATTTTCTTGGTTTTGTTGTGTCTAGTCATGGAGTGGAGGTTGATGAAGAGAAGGTTAGAGCCATTAAGGAGTGGCCTAGACCTAAGACAGCTAGTGAGGTGCGGAGTTTTCATGGACTTGCTGGATTTTATAGAAGATTCATCAAGGATTTTAGTACTATTGCTGCACCATTGAATGAGCTTGTTAAAAAGAATGTTGGATTTACTTGGGGCGATACACAAGAACATGCCTTTAATGAACTTAAAGAAAAATTGTGTAATGCACCATTGCTTGCTTTACCTGATTTTGACAAAACTTTTGAGATTGAATGTGATGCTAGTGGCATAGGAATTGGAGCTGTTTTAATGCAGGACCACAGGCCACTAATGTACTTCAGTGAAAAGTTGAGTGGAGCGGCATTGAAGTATCCAACATATGACAAGGAGTTGTATGCCTTAGTTCGAGCCTTACAAACATGGCAACACTACCTTTGGCCTAAGGAGTTTGTCATACATACTGATCATGAAAGCTTGAAACATCTGAAAGGTCAAGATAAGCTGAACCGGAGGCATGCCAAGTGGGTGGAATTCATTGAAACATTCCCATATGTGATCAAATACAAGCAAGGTAAGGAAAATATTGTTGCTGATGCACTTTCCAGGAGGTACTTTACTTAACTCTCTTAGTACTTCTTTGCTAGGTTTTGAGTTAGTAAAAGATTTGTATCCAACAGATGTTGATTTTTCTGAATTTTTAATGCTTGTGTTGATGGGACTGGAATAAATGATTACTTTGTGTCCAATGGATTCTTGTTTAAGAAGAATAAATTGTGCATTCCCAAAGGATCTATTAGGGAATTGTTGGTTAAGGAAGCACATGGAGGGGGCTTAATGGGGCATTTCGGGTAGATAAGACCTATGATATGCTGCATGAACACTTTTTCTGGCCTGGCATGAGACATGATGTGCATAAAGTTTGTCAACATTGCATTACATGTAAAGAGGCTAAGTCTAAACTACAACCACATGGATTATATACACCATTACCTGTTCCTGATGAACCTTGGACTGCTGTGTCTATGGATTTTGTACTAGGATTGCCTAGGACTAGGAAAGGACATGATAGTATTTTTGTGGTGGTTGATAGGTTTAGTAAAATGGCTCATTTTATTCCATGTCATAAAACTGCTACATTCATTGCTGATTTGTTCTTTAGAGAGGTAGTGCGTTTGCATGGCATACCTAAAAGCATTGTTAGTGATAGGGATGTAAAATTTTTGAGTCATTTCTGGAGAGTTTTGTGGGGAAAGTTGGGGACTAAGCTCATGTTTTCAACTACCTGTCACCCACAAACGGATGGACAAACGGAGGTGGTAAATCGCACTTTGATTCAATTGTTGAGGGCAATAATAGAGAAAAACATTAGGACTTGGGAGGATTGCCTACCTTTTGTGGAGTTTGCATATAATAGGGCTATTCATAGCACTACTCATTGTTCTCCATTTGAGATTGTTTATGGTTTTAATCCACTATCTCCTATTGATTTATTGCCATTACCGCCTAACAAGTTTGTTAGTTTTGATGCTGAATCTAAGGCAGATTTTGTGAGGAAGCTACATAAACAGGTGAAGGACCGAATTGAGCAACAAAATGCCAAGGTAGCTTCAAGGGTGAACAAAGGAAGGAGACCTATGATTTTTCAACCCGGAGATTGGGTTTGGGTTCATTTTCGCAAAGAGCGGTTTCCAATACAACGAAAGTCTAAATTGAATCCAAGAGGAGATGGTCCATTTCAGATACTTGAAAGGATCAATGACAATGCCTATAAAGTGGACTTACCTGGTGAGTATAATGTTAGTGCAACCTTTAATGTTGCTGATCTTAGTCCTTTTGATGTAGGTGATGCTTTTGATTCGAGGACGAATCCTTTTGAGGAGAGGGGGAATGTTACGAAAGAGCCAACGGTCCAAAGTTTAGATTCAAACCAACATGAAGATCAAATGGCTACCACGGAAACTCAAAGGAATTCAAGTTCAATAAGTTTTCCTCAAGGACCAATCACAAGAGCTCGAGCTAAGAAGCTTCAACAAGCCTACAATAATCACTTCCAAGGCTTATTAGAGCATGCCAAGGATGAATCACAAGATTATCAAGGCTTTGGAACAAGGAGGGAGCAAGTATACTTCAATATTTTTGAAGCAACATTCAAATAGAGCAAAGGGAAGCTGATTTGCAGGGAGCAGCAAGAATGGCCGCCAGCCATTCCCCAAGGCCGCCGGCCATGACCCTTCTGGCCGTTTTTTTTAACTTTGCGAAATTTGTCCAGTTTGCTCATGGCCGCCAGCCATCATTTAGGACGTATTAATTCCTTGTTTTGACGTTTTGTTTTCCTTTGTTTTGGTTATATAAACCTATTTGGTTGTTTGTAAAAGACAGATTATTGTTGAATGAAAAACCAAAGCTTTTGCTTGAATCTTTGTGTTCTTGATTTAGAATACATGCTAAAGGAACATTCAAAGGAGTTTTGATCGCCTTCTTTGTGGAGTGTTTCGGAGATAGGGCTGACCTTGTTCTATCTATTTAGATCAAACACTAAGACAAACTATTTCTAATCCATCTTAGGGATTGATTACCGATAGAATTCGTGGGTTTTCGTATTACTGTGTTGGGGGTTCATAATATCCAAAAGGGTTCTCACACGTGATTGCGAAGGTTCTCGCATCATTTCATTTTTCAAGTAAAAGTGATGAAGAAGTAGTATTTCATTTATTTGATTATGATTTGTATTTTTTATCATGGGGATGGCAGTAGTAGACCCGATGTCACGCCCCGCCCCCGCAGGTGGCGGCAACGTGATGCCAGGGCAGGCAAACCCACCTCTGGCCCCCTAGTGGTAATGGCCGGCACCACCATTGCATCATGGTGGCCCCAACCAACGCATGCCCAAAGGGTACCACGGGCACTATAGGTATTGTTACCCTTAGGCAGAGTTGAATCCAGTCTGCAACTCTAGGATTCGAACCCCAGACCTAAGGCTTTTGCCTGCCCCAAAGGCAGCACCTTTCACCAGTTGATCTGCAGCTCAACTGGTGAAAGGTGCTGCCTTTGGGGCAGGCAAAAGCCTTAGGTCTGGGGTTCGAATCCTAGAGTCTGCAGACTGGATTCAACTCTGCCTAAGGGTAACAATACCTATAGTGCCCGTGGTACCCTTTGGGCATGCGTTGGTTGGGGCCACCATGATGCAATGGTGGTGTCGGCCATTACCACTAGGGGGCCAGAGGTGGGTTTGCCTGCCCTGGCATCACGTTGCCGCCACCTGTGGGGGCGGGGCGTGACATAAAAAGGCGCCTTTTTATGTCACGCCCCGCCCCCGCAGGTGGCGGCAACGTGATTAGAATACCATTAACATAATATCACACCTAAACATGATACTAAATATGTCAATAATCATGATTAATCATAATCCTATCATAACACAAGTTAAAATCATCAAGTTTAGGCTCAAATCATCATATAACTTCATTTTTAACACGAATCAATGAAAGATATCAACATGGAACATCCATAACATGAATTTCTAAATATGTACAGCAGGTTATTCATATATAAATACATGCTCATCAAGTGATAATCAATATATATTAAGGATTCAATATGTATAAGATGATTATATGCAATATACTTCACTATAACATCATTAACACCTAAATCTAACATGATTATCCAAAAATCATCAAAATATATCATCATATACATATATATCTTACACTGCAGCAAGTGTTCGAGAGGTTCATTAAGTGTTTTTCAAATTTAAATCAAATAAAACATAATCAATTAAAGAATCAAAGTTTACTTACCTAATACTCTTAAAATTAAGTTAAACTTCAATACACAACCACTACTTCAAATTAAATTTGATGAAGATTTCCCTCTTTGTGCCCTGGCCTTTTCCTTGCTAAATGGGGGTTATTTTATGTTGATTTCACTCTTTGATCAGCTATGTAAGGTTGTTGGAAGTTTGGATGTGTTTAGATGAATAAAAGAACCATTTTTGGTAAAGATCAAGGTATATGACTAGAGATTTGTCCTAGGTTTCTCTCAAGTGTGTAAGATGAAATAAAAATGACATTTTTGGTTTGTGGAGGCAACTGACCATAGGAGTGTGGCTTGTGGATTTGTGTGTGGTAGGGTTAGGGTTTTGCCAAATAAAGAAGCTTTTATAGATAGTGGCATTAGGTTAGAGATTAGATGAAAGGCTAGGATTAAATCTTGAATGTGAGTGAGTAGGTGGGTTCTTAAGCATGTGAGGGTTTGAGAAAACATTTTAGAATATAATTTAGGTATTTTAAATAATCCTTTGGGATTTAAGAATGTTAATTAATGATTTTACACTAATTAACCTTGATTTAGGACTTTAGGAGGAATTATTGAATTTAAGAGTCTAGTTAGGATTTCAATCAACTAACTAGAATTGTTTTGATGAAAAAATATATGAAATTGAATAATCAAGGAGTTTAGAATGGAATTGAGTGATCTCTAACACATAATGATCCAATTTCTAACTCAATTAAATTAATTAAGTTAATTACTCAACTAAAAGTTCAACTACTCAGAGGTTTGAACTTGACCCACTAGTTTCTACACTTTACTGAAAAGTTTTAATTTTTTTTTTTCCATATTTTCAAGCTAATTCCTTTCTTTCTTTCTTTTTTTTTTTTTTTCATCTATATTTTTAGGGTTTTTCACCCGACTACCCTCCTGAAGAATAGATTTTGGATACAGGAGATATGAGAAGAATTTCTTTAGAATCATTGGAAGACTTACGGAATAATGCTTTAGAATATTTATGTTTCTAAGAATTTCTGGATTTTAAGATTTTTGATATTTTAAATAATTATGATTATGGATTCTTTGTTGTTAAAAGTTATGAAAGGGTTCTTGAGAGTTTCTATGTAATAATGGAGATTAGAATTATTTGGATTTGTTTGCTTTGGTTTTGCCAACTATATTTGGTTTTTAAGCAGAATCTTTTAAAGGATATTATATTTATATGATATCCAGGCTTTGAACCTTTTGAAGAACCCTCTATGAGAGTTTTATGGAGATTGTTATTTTATGATTATTTTGTGGATTTAGAATGTTATAGCCTTTACGTGTCCTATATAAGAGAGGCAACGTGGTGGGTTGTAATTGCCAATAGGTTAGGGCGTTACAGAAAATGATAGGGATCATGGATCGCTTGGACGACCACCCAATTTACAGATGAAGATAGAGATTGAAGCAGTTCTGGAATTCTAGTTGTCTCACGCACGTTGTAACACCCATGACGCAGGCCATGATGAAGAAGACCCTCGTGATGTAGCTAGTGAATGAGTTTGAATATGAAAGTTGTGCACCGGTGGAGATCAACGCCTCTAGCCCACCCATTATTGGGGTCGTGATCAATGATATGACCGTGATGCAGGCCATTTGCCCAATGTTATTTGAGGATTGTGAGCATAGTGAAGATCACAGGCCTCGTCATGCCATTATGTTGCCCATAATGAACCATGCGATGCTCATGATTGCTTGAACATAGGCGAAGGAATTTGATCCAAGAGGGTCATGGCCCGTGTCATGGCTGTAATCAACAGAGGGATCCCAGACCTGTTTTGCACGCTTTTAAAATGCTACTTTCCTATTTTATTTAATTTGTCTTTTATTCTTTTATATTTGCCTAACTGACTTGTGGATCTATATAAGGGTTGTTAGTGATGTGTTTTGCAGATTTTGTTGCTTGTTGACCCTTGGTAACTTTGAATGTCCTTTAAGACAAATTTGCCTTCTTGAATAAGATTGAATGTTTTGTTTAAAATTGTTTCTTGTCATCATATGTAATATCAATTGATTATAACAACTAGTTTGATTTTATATTTGGTGTGTCATATCCAATGATTAATCATTCATATCTTTTAATTTTCTATTTCATCATTCATAAAACCAAAAAATATTCTATAAACCCTAAATCACAATTGAAAGCACTAAATCCATAAATCACTTTGACTCTCCATATTCGTATCATCATCACAATCATGGTAGTCAAACAGTTTTTCAGTTTGATCTTTTAAATCAAAATACTTCTCCGCTCCACTGGTATCATAAAAAAGATGATACTTTCAGTTTAATGGTCTCAGTACTATGTAATTGATATGAACTATGCCAATCGATGATGAAACCTGATATCAATATGTGTCGAATCAATCCTAACACCATCTTGTTCGTATGGAAACCTCAACCTGTTGCTTATGAGAAGCAAGAACCTTGATATAATTCGTAGACACCACAATCAAAGATGGAAATTCAAATGATAAGTCAAATTGAATGCCATGGAATAGATTTGATAAATTCAGAAAAGTTCAGTCAGGAACTTAAGAGAAATCTCTAAAATTTTTGTATTCAAAGTTGTATGTTCATTATAAAGCAAAAGGAATTATACAAAGCCTAAAGGAAAACAACAAGATTTAATTACAATTAGTTCTGTTGAACAACTATGTCGGCAGCCTTAAACTTAACATAATCGGCCTTTAAACAAAATTGGAAAAGTTCACATTTTGATCAAAACGTATGCCGACAATATGTCGGTGGCGTACTTCGTAACACTGGCGGTGTAGATAAGGAACACTGCCAATGTTTGAGACAGCCTTAATAAAAACACTATTGATCACTTTTCAACACAATGCATGCCGACAATGTAGATGTTGAACACCGGTGGCGTAGAAGTGCAAGCCGGTGGCATTGGAGACGACTTTAAAGAATTTGATTCTATTCCCCTCAACAACAATGCAAAGTCGGCATCTTAGATCTATAGTGTAGGCAGTGTAGGACTCTGATTTGGCTATATTGAGCTGATATTGATCCCAATTTCATGTAAATGGACCATGTGCAGGATTGTTGAACTTGATCTGGCCTCGAATGCCATGATGAGACCCGATTCCTATCATTCCCCCTTCTGTGAAAAGATTTGACATCAAATCTTGTGTTTTATGATGTAAACTGGAACACTGTCGTAGTGAAAACCTTGCATTATGCTTCCACCCTTTATCATATGGCTTCGTTCTCTTCTTGATGTGTTGATGGGCCTTCAGATTACTTTGCTTGTCTAATCTGATCGTTTTTCATCTTTTAAGCGTTGCAATAAAGAAACATTCTTTCTAGAAAAAGAGAAATTAAGATTGTTAGTTGCAACACATCTCGCAAACAAAACATCGTTAACTTCTCTCACTAATGTTTGAGTTTTACACTATAATCTGGCCATATTGGGCTGATTTTGATCTCGTGCTCTGATACCAAATTGTTATGAGTTATGCCAATCGATGACGAAACCCGATATTAATATGTTCAGATTCAATCCCAATATCATCTTGTTTGTATAAACCAACGACCTGTTGCTTGAGAGAAGCAAGAACCTTGGTATAATTTGTAGACACCACAATCAAAGATGGAAATTTGATTGATAAGTTGAATCGAATGACACGAAATAGATTCGATAAGTTCAAAAAAAGATCAGTCAAGAACTTATGTGAAATCTCTCAAATTTGTGTATTCGAAGTTTTATGTTCATTACAAAGTAAAAAGATTTATATAAGGCCTAAACGAAAATAAAAAGAATCAATTACAATTAGTTATTTCGAACAATTACGCTGGCGGCCTTAAACTTAACATAAGCGGCCCCTAAACAAAACTGGAAAAATTCATGTTCTGATCATAACGTACATCGGCAGTACGGTAATGGTGTACATGGCAACATTAGCAGCATAGATAAGTGTCACGCCCCGTAGGGTATCCTAAACGTAACAGCCCGCTACATACTAAGTAAGACTCTCGAGTTCCCTACTCGGGGCCTTCGGGAGTCTTAAGTAGATGTAAAGCGTTCCTTTACGACAATAGAATACTTCAACAAATGGAGTTAAACAGTTTAATGTGGCATTCATTAGCCATAGATAATAAATCAAAACGCATAATTAAAGTTTACAAAATCTAAGGGGCATTCCCCCGCAAAAGAATAATAAGTCTATTACAGTCATCCCGAGTCTTTAGTTTCCAATGGAAGTCTATACAAAAGGAATGGATTAAACTTCTATAGGAAACTCCTATCTCCGGTACCTGCGTTGTGGCTTGTCTCGGCCTAAGCCATATAAAATCATGCTGCAAAAGATAGAAACTATGGGGGCGTAAGCTAACTAGCTTAGTGAGTAATAAATTCCGTAACACAATTAATTATAATTCATTCAAGCAAGTGATTATTCAAGCAAGTGTATGCATCAAACAAAGGTGATCAACAAACATATGACCATCCGGAAATCATATGTGGATGGACTTGCGCCCTCCATCCCGGGTTAGCAGATTAACGAATCCTGCGGTACGACGCCGTTTAAGCTCACGGTCAACTAACAATATTTCGTTTTATGGATCATGATTAACCAACAAAGTCGTTTTATGGATCACGATTAACCAACATATTCATTTTATGGATCAGGAAAAACCAACCAATGCAAATGCTCCAACCCCATCGTGATATGAATGGATTCAATTTACATTTGAAACCGAATATTCATTAATTCAATTCTTTTAAGTGACCAACAAGTATTCGCAGACACTCATCATAAGGTACTAGCTAATCAGTCAATAGCTTAACACCCGGTTTCGATATTCCTTAAGCTCCATTTCACATATCAACAGTAAACAACATATATAACTCCCATATACCCCATCATGCATATACAATTTCTTTTATCTTTGCCTACACCACTAGTGCCACTACATTACAATCACATTCATTAATTGAGAGTGGAAGTAAAACTCACTCGGCCATTGGACGCCAATCCTCCTAGTAATAATAGTCGGAAGGTAGAGTGTCGTCCTGCTCGGGATCACCTACCAAGCAAGAATAATCCTAATGAGATTCTCATTATATAACTAAATCAAGCTATACATCTAAACTATATGGATTCGGATTTCTCGCTATTTGCGGAAGTTCCGACTTAAAACAGCCATAACTTGGTCATTTTAACTCGGAATTTCGCAAATTTTATATCGATCTCTATCTACTTCGAAAGATATATCTATTTCTAATATTAAATCCAAGTTTTGAAAATAATAAGGTCACGGAACAGTGGGATCAGATCTGTTCCACGGATACTCTAATTTCGAAAATATGTTTTGCTTTTGGTAAGAAAGGTCCCTAGTTGATAATTCATGCATGAATGGTATGGGAATGAATTACTAACATGAATGCCATGTAATGAGATCAACATATGCATGGTCATGATAATTTGTGATAATACTTCTTATGAACTCCTAGGTTTAGAAAATCTTACAAAGGTTATTTCTATGAAGCTATTTTTCCACATTATACTCCTTAGGGTTTCTTTGACTTTTAGTCTTGTAGTCCACTTGTTTTCTATCTAAAAATAAGTTTCCAAAGTCTATAATAGTCATGGCCTCCCTTCATGCATAAAAATCCACATTTTTCATTTGGTAAACATGTTTTTAAACAAGCTACTTGTAAAAATCCGAATTTTCCAATTTCATTTTCTTGCATTTTTCTTAAGGAAAATCTTGTCTAATGCATTAAAAGTGAAGCTCCAATATATATTATCTAAGGACTTCATTTAGCTTATAAAACATCCAATTTAGACCTAAATACTAAGTGTTCTTGTGGGCATGAACCTAAGTACGAATTTGACTACTTATCCATATTTCAATACTTTCCATTCTAACCTTACTCCTTATTTTATGTTTCTATTATGCCTAAACTCACCTAAGTTTATAAAAATCATTCCTTCAATATACCTATTATACATACCCTTCATTTTTCTTATGAAACATGAGTTTAAAAATGATTTTGTGGGTTTTTGAAGTAGGGTTTCCATTTCATCCGAATTTTCAACATTTCATATTTGACAAAGTCCTTCCTTTTTCAATGTTCTTGCCTTCCATATGTGAATATTTACCATCTAGCATCTCTATATATACACAAGACTACATTTTTATGATCATCAATGCATGGAAACAAAAATATCTCTATGATCATACATGTTCATGAAGTTGTGAATGTCTAAACCTTAGATCTACTATATATAGTGTATAAATCATGGATCTCATGGCATGAACAACAATATATATGCAAGATCTCTACTTTACATGCATGAACAAGTTGATATTTCAAACAAAACTCATTCAAAGGCTAGATCCACTTCTTGAGATGGCTTGAGATTCTTGTAGTAGTGTTTTCATGTCCCTTGCTCATGCTCATTGGGATTTAGATGAGAAAACACACAAGAATAATCTTGCCATAACAAGATTTAGGATGAACAAAGCCTAAATATACATACCAAAGGGGTCTTGAAGGAGGAAAGAAGAAGAAACAAAGTTGGAAAGTGAGAGGAAAGGGGGAGGGGAATGCTCGGCACAAGAGGGAGGAGAAGAGAGTTTTTACTCTTTTTCAAACTTTGAAATAAGAAGAAATGAGGAGAGAGAGAGAAAAATATGTATATATATGAAGTGAATTAGGGTTTAGTTGAATAAAATTTGCAAAAATAAATCAAATGGGAAGGAAAAACAAGGGGAGGGGCGCCGGCCATCCATGTGTGTGTGTGTGTGTGTGTGTTTTGAAAAATTGAAATTTGTAATTTAGTAAATTAAATGTAATAAATGTGATAATTATTTAAGAGACAAAATTCCTTGGAAAAGAAAATTGAAATGAGTAGTTGTAAGGATGTAAGAATAGGGTATGGGTAGTGTGTAGTGTAGGTTGTACTTGTGAATAGTAGACAAGACATCTACTTTACCGGTTGTACCGAAAACACGGGAAAAGCTATAACTGTAATTTTTATGGCTCGGAAAATTATGAAATTGATATTTTTGGAATCCTTATAAAATTACGGTTCTAATGAATATTCCGGAATATTTTTCTGAATCCGTGGTCTGGGGCACGCTTTTCCGTAATTGAGCTCGGGAAGGCCCGGAATTGAAAAATTCCCGAATTTAAAACTTTCAAAGGTTTAGAATGTACTTTTAAACAATAATTCAAATTCATTTACTTCATAATATCTATTTTATTATAAAACCGAAGGAAAGCCGGATTTAGGGTTCCTAGGCTTCATTCACTAGACCCAACTGGACCGGATTGGGGTTTCGCTTCCAACTCCCGGGGTTTCTTGACTACAAGTATACCGGGGTTTACAACAAGGAATACTACCAGTGTTCGAGACGGCCTTAATAAAAATGCTATTGATCACTTTTCAACACAACATACGTTGGCAATATGGATGTTGAACGCCGACGGCATAGAAGTGCAGGCTGGCGGCATTGAAGATGGCTTTAAAGAATTCGATTCTATTCCCCTTCAACACTACTGCAAGTCGGCAACATAGATCTACAATATAGGCAGTGTAGGTGTTACGAAAGAGCCAACAATCCAAAGTTTAGATTCAACCCAACATGAAGATCAAATGGCTACTACGGAAACTCAAAGGAATTCAAGTTCAATAAGTTTTCCTCAAGGACCAATCACAAGAGCTCGAGCTAAGAAGCTTCAACAAGCCTACAATAATCACTTCCAAGGCTTATTAGAGCATACCAAGGATGAATCACAAGATTATCAAGGCTTTGGAACAAGGAGGGAGCAAGTATACTTCAATATTTTTGAAACAACATTCAAATAGAGCAAAGGGAAGCTGATTTGCAGGGAGCAGCAAGAATGGCCGCCAGCTATTCCCCAAGGCCGCCAGCCATTCTCCCAAGGCCACCGGCCATGACCTTTCTGGCCGTTTTTTTTTTTTTTTTAACTTTGCGAAATTTTGTCCAGTTTGCTTATGGCCGCCAGCTATCATTTAGGACGTATTAATTCCTTATTTTGACGTTTTGTTTTCCTTGTTTTGGTTATATAAACCTATTTGGTTGTTTGTAAAAGACAGATTATTGTTGAATGAAAAAAACCAAAGCTTTTGCTTGAATTCTTTGTGTTCTTGATTTAGAATACATGCTAAAGGAACATTCAAAGGAGATCTTGATCGCCTTCTTTGTGGAGTGTTTCGGAGATAGGGATGACCTTGTTCTATCTATTTAGATCAAACACTAAGACAAACCTATTTCTAATCCATCTTAGGGATTGATTATCGATAGAATTCGTGGGTTTTCGTATTACTGTGCTGGGGGTTCATAATATCCAAAAGGGTTCTCACGCATGATTGCGAAGGTTCTAGCATCAGTAGGACTCCGATCTGGCCATATTGAACTGATTTTGATCTCGAGCTCTGATATCAAACTGATATGAGCTACACCAATCGATGACAAAACCTGATATCAATATGTTTAGATTCAATCCTAAGATCATCTTGTTCATATGGAACCAGCAAACCGTTGCATGAGAAAAGCAAGAACCTTGGTATAATTCATAGATGCCACAATCGAAGATGGAAATTTGATTGATAAGTCAAATTGAACGCCACAAAATAGATCAGATAAGTTCAGAAAAGATCAATCAAGAACTTAAGAGAAATCTCTCAAATTTGTGTATTCAAAGTTTTATGTTCATTACAAAGCAAAAGGACTTATATAAAGCCTTAAGGAAAACAAAAAGACTTAATTACAATTAGTTCTATCGAACAAGTACGTTGGCGGCCTTAAACTTAACACAGGCGGCCTTTAAACAAAACTGGAAAAATTCATGTTTTGATCATAACGTATGCCGGCAATATGTCGGTGGCGTACATGGTAACACTGGCAACGTAGACAAGGAACACTGCCAATGTTCAAGACAGCATTAATCAAAATGCTACTAATCACTTTTTAACACAACATATGCTGGCAGCAAAGATTTTGAATGCCGACAGAGCAGAAGTGCAAGATTGTGGTGTTAAAGATGGCTTTAAAGAGTTCGATTATGTTCCCCTCAACAGCACTGCAAAGTCGGTGTCTTAGAGCTCATGTAAATGGACCTTATGGAGGATTGTTGAACTTGATCCGGCCTCGAACACCTAGATGACACCTGATTCCTATCATTCCTCCCTTCCGTGAAATGATTCGACCTCAAATCTTGTGCTTTATGATGCAAACTGGAACACCATTGTAGTAAAAACCTTGCATTATGCTTGCGCCCCTTATCATATGGCATCGTTCTCTTTTTGATGTGTTGATGGACCTTCTAATTACTTTGCTTGTCTAATCTAATCGTTTTTTATCTTTTAAGCCTTGCAGTAAAGCAACATTCTTGCTAGAAAAACATAAATTAAGATCATTAGTTGCAACACATCTCGCAAACAAAACACCCTTAACATCACTCACCAGTGTTTGAGTTTTACACTGATTTGGCCATATTGAGCTTATTTTGGTCTCGAGCTTTGATACCAAACCAATATGAGCTACACCAATCAATGACGAAACCCGATATCAGTATGTTCCGATTCAATCCTAAGATCGTCTTGTTCGTATGGAAACCACGACCCGTTGCTTAAGAAATACAAAATCAAACAAATTCAATGTAATCTAATTGGATTCATGTGCATATTTAAACTACTAAATTTTAAAAATTACCAAAATTGGCTCCAAACCGAAAAGCTAAATTTTGAAAATTCAAAAGCAATTCAAATATTGGAATAAATTAAATTATAATTTCATAACAATCCTTTAATTGAAACAATGTCGTTAGAAGCTTTGATTTTTACAAAATTACGATTTTACCCCTAATCAGAAACTTACGTGTATTAAAAATTCAAAATTTGTAAATAAATTAGACTTGGTTGAAACAAGCTAAGGGTTTTACATATGTAACATTTAGACACATTGGATCGTTCCATGTGTCAAAAACCTTAAAGTGAGACCCTTTCCTAATATGAATCAAAGGGGGTCAAAATCTCTTTCCTTCAAGAATTTGGGTTCTTCATTCTTGTTATCAAGAAAATCAACTAAATCACCAAGAAAGATAGAATCTTTCTTTAAAACTCACACAAGAAAAGAAAAGATCTTTTTTTAGAGTTTTGTGTAATAGATAAATAAATCTAAGAAAAGATAAAGAATATGAATAAAATCGTAATTCGATATGACTCACGAATGACAAAATCAAACTGGTTTGCAATAAGGATTGTAATTCAAGAGGTTCCACGAATCACAAAACTAATCACTGGTTAAAAGAAACCATAATTCAATCAACAAACATGAATAAAGGAATGAAAACTCTCGATATTCATAAACTGCAATAGATGCAATACAAGTTCTTATCTCAAGAACTCATCAGAAACTCACAAAGGAGGAGTCTTTCACAAAAGAAATGTCATAAAACTTCAAAACAAGGAGAAACATCTATATATAAACTACAAGAAGAAGCCCTAAAGACATAAAAGAAAATGATAAATTTTTGCAATTATACACTGGTAGCTTACCAAGATACGTTGGCGGTGTTGAAGATGGCTTAAAGAATTTTTTATTATGTGTTGTTCGAATGCTGTTTGAAAGCCGGCGGTGTACCTAGGCTATGCCAGTGGAGTAGGGAATCAAAGTCGATGGTGTAGGGCCAACGTACAACCTCCTATAGTTTTCAACAGCTTCTACTCCTTCGTGTTGAAGCCACTTCATCCGCATCATCTGCCCGTTTGAGCCTTGATACTCCATTTTCAAATCGAGTTTGCCTAAAGTCATTCAATGCTTGATCTTTTCCTGAAATCGAATTGGATTGCACTTGATGCATTCACATCATTCTCCCCTTCTTAGAAAATATTTGACCTCAAATCTGTTGTACTTCCTAGAACTTTTGAGGTGATTTCTTTCTTATTTTGGAAGACCTGCAAGGAATAAAAAACAAACTCCTTTGACCTTTAGCACAAACATGCTCATATCTCTCCTGTTGAGCTTCAGCTAAAGTCATTAGAAGCAGTAAGAAAGTCTGGCCATCTTTCTAGACCTTGTAGGTATTTTGATATCCATGATAGATAACTCGCCTATCATGCTGCCATGGTCTACCTAGCAATACTTGTGCACAATCCATAGGAGCTACATCACATGTTATGGTATTAGAATAATCTCCTATTATAACGAAAACCTGATGGAGATTAGATGGTCTCGGTTAAAGAAACAGATTACATCTTGGGAAGACGTACACCACCAACCTTGGGAAATATTTACAATGCTAGCATCTTTAGACTTAGGAGTATTATTATATTTTGACTGTATTAATTTTTGGCTTCTTGTCAAGTTTGACTTTACAAATTCTTAGGAGTCATTAATAGGATGTTTAATTGTCACGTTTGTCTTTATATATTCCTAAGAGTTATTAATAGGTTATTTATTGTCAAGTTTGTCTTTACATATCCTTAGGAGTCATTAATAGGTTATTTTTCTTATTTATTGTTGCTTAGTTTTGAGGCTAATTAAAGCCTATATAAACCTATGGTTTGTAATAGACAAATAAATTTGATAATACAATTGAGAGATTTCTCTTTAGTTCTTAACTGAAATTCTTCTTGGACTTATTAGATCTACTTTGTGGCATTCAATCTTCGACTTATCAATCGAAATCGAAATCTCCACCTTCGATTGTGGCGTCTACGACATATACCAAGGTTCTTGTCTCTATATAGGCAACGGGTCGTGATTCCATGCAATCCTTACGATCTTGGATTATAATTCCAGTCATATTGGTAACAGGTTGCGTCATCCATTGGCGTGGTTCATATCAATTTGGTATCAAAGCCTAGGTTTTTCAAAGAATCCATATCCAGTTTGATGAGAGGTAACTCGAGTCATTCACATCCTTGTTTGTCTTTTTGTTAGTTTTATCGATTTGTCTTCTTCCGGATTAAAAAAAAAAGGTTGTGTCTTTTAAGGTTTGGTTGAGTTTTTTTTCTTAAGGAAGTCTTGTTAAAAAAAAAAAAACAAAAGAGAAGAAAAGATTTAATTTTTAGGGTTTGAGGAAGAAGACGAAGTAAAAAAAAATTGTGGTTTTTAGATCTAGGGTTAGAGGTTAAAAAAAAAGAAGAAATAAAAAGAAAAAGAAGGTGAGGGTTGTCGCTTATCAATATGATTAGATTTTTTGGATAGAAGTTTCCAAGCATATTGGTGTTAGGTCCCAAGGCAGGTCACTTGTGGTTTGCATGAGATTGGAGAATCAAGGACGAAACTTTTTCGAGAAAGAGAAACGATTTTTCCAAGCATATTGATGTTGGGTCTCACCGTTTGTTGCTTGTAGTTTGCATTAGTTTCATTAATAGGTTATTTTCCTTATTTATTGTTGCTTAGTGTTAAGGCTAATTAGAGCCTATATAAACCTATGGTTTGTAATAGACAGATAACTTTGATAATACAATTGAGAGATTTCTCTTTAGTGCGGGCATTACATCGCGGAATTCTCCTAGTAACACTCCCGCTATTGATGGGACTAAAGCCTTCTTTTCAAAATCATCTCTATCAACGTTTAGTGTTGTTAAGTGTGTAGTCTCGTTCTTCTTCAATCCCTTTGTCAACTGCATAGTGGATAGAAACTTTATGGCCTAACTAGTCTTTTGGGTCACAAGAATGACACACTACACCTTATGGTCCAACACACGTAGGTTATTTACCTGTGGTACGAACAAGGCATCAATCCTGCCAAAAATTTTAATACCAATCACAAATTCAAAGTCATTAAGGGAAACTACCTCAAGGTATTCCCATACATGCTAGCCATTAATACGTAGTTCCATCCTTTTTGCTACTCCCATTATGGGGACTTCCTTCAAGGTTGCCGTTTCGTGTCATGTCTTCGTCTTCTCAACATATAGTCCCATCTTAACAGCAGCTACTTCTAATATGAGGAGATGGGAGGCACCCGTTTCAATGAGCGCATTTAGCTTCTTATCTGCCACTTCTAACTTTGTATACATCAGCCCTTTTTGTTTCTCCACTATTGATCTTCATGGCACTTACGACTCGTGGAAAGTCTAATTTTGCTCCATTGTTTGAGCTCTCTTCTGCTACTAAATACGCCTCTGGGGCTTTAAATAATTTATCTACCATCTTGGTATGTCAAAAATACTATTAACAAATAAGAAGATCGAGAGAGTAAGGACATTCGTGTAAATTCTAAATTTTGATAATAATTGATTTTATTGTTCTATAATAGAACTATGACTACGATTCCATTTCGAGCAATGCTTCTGTCCTTTCCACACCCTGCACTAAAGAGAAGCACTTACTGGACACCAAGCCTTTAATTGTTGCTGTACCTGTCTCTCCACTTCTAGGTTCCAGCAAATTGTTTAATGGAACATTAAACCCATCCTGGGGATTTTATGTGGTATATTTTACCCGAAACAGTTATCTGAGAACATCATCAATAAAGAGGGAAAAAAAAGGGAACATTGATTAAAAATATTGGGAAAAAAAATCACGAATAGTATCCAAATTTTGACAAAATATGAAATCGGTTACTTTAATTTTGAAATTGATCGATTTAGTAACTAAAATTATTTTTCATGTATGTTAGCTATCTACTACTGGCATATAATTTTTTTTATAGATATTAAATTAATTAATTTAAAAATTCAAAATATCAAAATTTAGATGTTAATAGGGGTGATTTTACTCACAGTAAATTTTAATCCAACGACGACAAAACTTAAGAAGGTGCTTCGAAATTCATTTTGCTAGTGGAAAATGGATACTATGATGATGGCTCCAATCATTCCAATAAAAATTGCGGGGAGCATAAAAAAAATTCGTAAACTTTAATGATCTTCTAAACTTTAAAATTGTAACTTTTAACTTTAGAAACTATAAATAATTAGTAAATAAGTTCAATCATCTTTTTTTTTTTTTTTTTCTGTCATTTGTCTATATACACTTAGTATATTTCCGTACAAAAATCCATATAAAAGTACATCTAAAACAATAATTTTTTTGTATTTTTTAAATAAAAAATACATAATTAACTTATTTACTAATTATTTATAGTTCTAAAAGCTAAAAATCACGTTTTTAACATTCAAAAATAATTCGCACCAACTCAAAATTTAGACGGTGCTTCTACATTTCACCCTAAAATTATTGTATTGATGCTTCTCGACACATCATCCTTTTTCTATTTGGTAAGTTTGATACGTGTCATTTTGTTGTGCATCTCAAAGGCCAAACTCCAATCAAGGAAACACAAAAAAGAGAAGGGATATGAAACGTACCACTTTTATATTCCTAGAATTATGCCGACGTAAGCTTAAGACCCCGATTAATATCATAAAATATAAATTTGGAGATTTTTTGTGACTTTTCTAATTTGTTTCTTTTTAATTATCTTTTCTCTTTTACTAATTGCATTTGACAAGAAAGATAACCGGAAAATCGACTCAACGAAATGTAATTTGTCAGAACACTTCTTAATATTTTATGAACAGCATGATTAATTCAAAATAACTCTCTGTGTTAGAATCACACAATATAATAATACCTAATGATTTAAAATTTCTACAATCTTTTTTTTTTCCTTTCTTCTAGAATCGATAAATATTTTTATTTTTAAGTCCCGTAGGTACCAACGTACCACGTGCACTTATTGAAAATTAATTAAAAAAAGATCATACTTTTAAAAACTAATTATATGATTTATGAAAGGTAATTATATAGAAAGGTAAAAAGAAAAAAGAATTTTTATTTTTCCGATCAACAAGTGCATTAAGAGTGAGATATACATATATATATATATATAATATATTTTTGGTCTGAATTAGGAGTGATCATTAATTTTGTTTATTAATTTTCTGAAATCTAGCCGTATCAATAATGTTATTGCTGGTTTATCTTACAAAATTAAAATGAAAATAAAATATCGAAAATGAAGGTATAAAAGGAAAGAAATGTGCTCTTTTGCCGAAACACCTGTTTTTGAGTTAAGTCGACTTAAAATAAGATCAAATGTATTTTATTTATATATTAAATCTAGCATATTTAAACCAATTTATCATAAATAAACTTATCATATTTGTATCAATTTAGAATACTATACCAAAATCTACCATATTTAGACAAATGAACCTACCATATTTAAATTAATCAATCGCAAGCGAACCTACCAATTACTGTACGCCAGCCTAACATCTTAGAATGAAGTCCGTATTTTAACTCCGCTGATGTGTAGCTTAGCCTAATGTCTTTGGGACAAGAATAAAGTAAGGCATTGGTCAAAATAACAATTATACCGGGGAAAACCTTAACTAGCCATATTTTCTAATATATAATACTAATCAGAGACGCAACTTAAAGTATTTATTTATTTATTTTTGCCATCCATGATAAAGTATTAGACACGTGATTTGAAGTCTTCTACTTTATTCTGACTTTTTAACCCACCCTTACTTTCACGGTTTCACCTTTTTTCATTGTTTTGTTGCTTTGTGTCATCTGAAGATTGTAAAATAGCCATGGCGGCGGAATACAATGCACGGACATAGGCATGCAGTTACCTACAAAATTCGGGAAAAGGAAAAGAATTATTTAATATTTAACTACACAGATATTAATATGATAAAAATATACATAGCTAACTCTAACTTGCGTATTGAATAGAAAAGTTCATTAGTAATTAAGTTCGTTTCTTAAAAAAAACAAGATTAGTAGAATTAGTATTTGAATTCACCTAGATAGCATTTTTATAATTAAATATTAGAATATTATTATTTTTTCCTTTCCCCAACGAAATTATATTAAACATTAATAAATATTAATGAATAGTAAGATATGATGTATTAAAGTAGTAAAAATAAAACTATATTGATATTTTTGATATGCAGGAATGGAAATGCGATTTTGGATTCTATTCCATTTCTCATGTTTTGATGCAACTTTAAAAGTCAGAATCACTACTCAAAGGTAGAATTGCAATTCTATTCCGGCTTCATTAATTGCATGTAATATAATTACTCTTTTATCATATTGCATATTCATAAGATGCATTTATTGCTAGAGAAATTTCAGATAAATTGTAAATCCCTGTTTTCTAAGCCTTAACCTTAAGCCGGAAAGTCAATCGAAGACCTTAAGTCAACGGATCTGGAGTTAAACCCTACAGTTTAGATCCGGCAAACCCGAGTTCGTAAATCAAGGAGTCGAAAAATAATTAAAGTGTTTAGAATAGTCCGTAATAATATTTGATTTATTAAAAATATCAGATTGGTTTATTTTCGGCTAATTTCGAACCCGTTTGGATACTGCTTTGGAAAACGTGTCCCGGGCTCAGAAAATTAAAAATATATCTTTAATATTTTTAGACTCGTATTTTTATAAGGATTTCAAAAATATTAGTTTATAATTTTTCGGATTTTAAAAATATCAGTTATAGCTCATATAAGCTTATTTTACTCTTACCGGTAACTTAATTGTTAAATTTCTAAAAATAATTTATTTGATTATTTTATTTAAATCATAAAAATTCTGCCACTTAATTAAAAATATTTTTTTTAATTTATTTTATATATTTTCTTAGTCAAAAAGGCACTTTATCAACCCATACCTTAAGTACACATCAATTATCATTACTACACATTATTATGTTTTCTTTTGTTTTTCTTACACTCAATTCCCCAAGATGGCAGCTGACCATCCCCCCAAAATTAGCCACTTTTCCTTATTTTTAATTATTTATTTGATATTTTAAAGTCTCTTTTAGTTAGATATGGAAGCAACTAGTTACACTTTCAAAAATACAAGTTAAAATCAAACTACACACACTGCCCCCACACATGGAAATCACGCTAGCCCCCCCTCCTTGCAGCTGCTTGTTTTATTTTTTTTTTTTCAATTATTTATCACACTTTCATTTCTATTTAAGCATCTCATTCCTTCTCTCTTTCACCTTTACAAACCCTACATTTTCTCCTCTCTCTTTTTCCCTTTCTTTTCTCTTCTTCTTGGCTTTGTCTTCTTAAGAAACAAGCTGCCACCATTTCCATCCCATACTCCACATACTTTTTCTTGCAAATATTTGAGGTAATCTTTCTCTTTTAGCTCTCATAAGATGTTCTAGGATGATATTATGGATGTTTCATGCATCAAAGGACATTCCACAAGCTTAAAAAGCTATGGATGATGATGCAAGAATTGAAACACTCCTCTAGATGAAGATTCTTTTGTTCTTAGTATTTTTGTTATCTTGAAGGCTTGTTTATCTTCTTGTTTTTGTGATAACTTGTAGATCTAGAATTTTACCAAGCTTTAGTTATGTTTATGTGTAGATCTAGAAGTTTAAGGCCTACTACCAAGTTTTTCTTATGTTTCATGGTTGTATTTTGAGTAGATCTTAGATTTGAGTTTGAATGAAAAATTAAATTCGTAACTTGTCAAGGCACCATTTTAAAAACCCTCTTCCAAGTCTTAAAATGGAAGTTTTTGTTAAGAAAATGAAGGTTTGATGGATGTATATCATCAAGACTTCATCTTACAAGAATCAAAGTTGATTTTCAAAAACAAAAATTGTATTTTCGGATCAAGACAAAGATCTAAAATAAAAACATGTTTTCCAACTCAAAAATGAGGATTTTATTCAAGAAATGAAGGGTTCTTAAGATATAATATGTAATGGGTTTTTTTCATGAGTTTTGATGAATTTTCTCAAGAGATATGTTCAAAATAAATTTATGAAAATTCGGATCTAGACCAAGACCCATTTTTGGAACCATCATTCAACTTTAAAATGAAGATTTAGACAAAAATATAAAGGGCTCTTGGTATAGATATCTTAAGGAATGAATTTTCATAAGTTTAAATGAGTTTTCCTAAAAAGTATTGCTTAAATCAAGTGCTTTGTAAAAGACAAAATTTAGGTCTTGTTTTCATTGTAAACTTCAAAGGAAATTCGTAATTAAGGGAGACCAATTTTGAAAACCTCTTTTAGATCTCAAAACAAGTATTTTATATTGAAAATGGAATGCTTTGATGATAAATAATATAGGAAAATTTTTTCATTGAACTAAGTAAGTTTTAGTAAAGAATTACTCAAAACAAGACAATGAGTTTCAATTAAATTTCGGTTTTATGAAAATGGATTTTTAGAAGTTTCATTTGAACTTTATGTTTGGGATAAATCTCTTAATTTTGTTTTGAGAATCTCCTTGCAAGTTTAGGACTAATAAGATGGTCTAAGTAGTTAAATAGAGTAGATATGGCAATTTTTCACAAAGGCTCAAATCTTGGATTTTCGCAACCCTACTGTACAGTATGTTTCCGACCCTTAAATGACCTTAAATGTTTGAATTAACTTTAGAAATAGATAGCTCTTTCGAAGTAGGTAGAAATCGGTATATTATAAGCTTAATTCCGAGTTAAAATGAGTTAGATATGACCTTTTTAAGTTAAGAATTCAACCTAGGCGAAAATTGACGAACTTAGTAAATAAAATTGTTAAGTTTAATAGAACTTCTTAAGAGATACTCATTGAGGGTATTCTTTGTACTTAGGTGAATTGGAGGACGGGTTACCACTTCCCGAGGACTATTACGACTAGTGGATTTCACTACATGGACAAGTGAGTTCATTTCTCAATTAATTATGCTCTTGGGTGTGCTTGTAGTAGTAGTGGCATTAGACTTAAGAAAAGATAAAATTGTGATTGAATGGTGATCTAAACTTGCATGAATGAACGATAAGTATATCGAGGCAAGATTCTTGCAATAACCTTGTGTGAGCTAGTATAGATTTGGAGTGTCTGAAATCTGTATGATCACTTTTAAATTATCTAATTAATATGCCATGATTATATGAATAAACTGTACATGCATATCATGTAGTGAGTACATATCATTGTCGAGTATGCCTTTGGTGGGACAAAGGTGTATTTGGGAGGCAGCGGGTCTTTAATTAATGGGACTAGGGTTGCATGACTTATGGACCACCCCATTCAAATAATGAAACTATGGTTGCATGACTTATGGACCAACATTAAAATGTGGTTGCATGTCTTATGGACCACCCCACTTAAGATTGGGACTATGGTTGCATGTCTTATGGACCAACATTGAACTGTAGTTGCATGACTTATGAACTACCCCAAACCCCGAGTGGAGGGCGCAAATTCCATTCACATATGACTAGAAAGTTATATGCTTGCTTGCTCATTTGCTTGTGCATTCATATGGTTGCTTAATTATAACTTGCTTGTATAGATATTTTAGCTTGGTCGAGTATGTTACTTGGAAAATGAATCTCACTAAGCAATTAGCTTATACCCCAATAGTTTTTGTTGCAGTGTTCCTATTTTTGGATGTTCCGAGAGGACACTTTGTGCAGGTTTATCACATTGGATTAAAGAGCTTTTGAGGAAGTCGGGACCTAGTATAGGCGTGGACTTCTAAAAATCTCTTTAATGTAGATTCAGATATATGTAATTGGAGCTAAACGATGTAGACTCTATTATTTTGGCGGGGGTATGCCCCCTTGGCTTTTGTAAAGTTTAACTATTTATCTTGTTGTGATTTATATTCTTAATGCTATGTATGCTTTCTTAAGACTACTCGAATCAAAGTGTGATCCTAAAAGTTGTGTAAGTACACCTTACACTCGATATGTAAACTTATGGGATGACTAAGGTGGTCATACTTAAGTTTAAGTATCGGGTGTGGAGGACTGTCGCGTTTAGGGTACCCTTGGGGCGTGACGCAAATACATCATATAGCCATTCCATTCCATGCACACTTCCAAATATAGGAATGGATTTGTCATTCTGGAATCCATTTCATTCCATTCCAAATCATTTCGGTGTACTAAACGTAACATATGTATTGCTTATATTTTTTGGCGTCATGTCCTGTATTGTGGAAGAAGTTTTTTTTTTTTTTTTTTTGTTTGATATGGAAGAAGTATATTATTTTTTTTATATTTATACTAAAAATGAATCAAATACCTTATTTATTAATCAATCATTTAAATCTTTTAAGTATATATTAAAACCCAATCAAATTGGTTGACTTTGGAGTCGGTCATTTAAATTATTTATATTTGGATTTCATCAAGTAGTCCCTTTTAGTTGTTGTTATGAATTATGATGCATGGTTATATATAAAGGATTTAGATGTTGTGAAGCATGGACAAGAAGTAATTATAAGTGTAATCTCCCTAATTTTTATGTAACCTAAATGTGATAATTACAAAAATATAATATAGAATCCTAAAGAACTTTAATAGAAGTCGCAAAAGTCACTTCCAATTTTTTGCGATTTAAAATTATTTGGTTATAGTTAGAAAAATTAGAATCCTTACCAATAAAATTTCAAAACGTAAAATATAACTTCCGTAACCTTAGACAATCAATGATTGATGAAAAATTGATCATTACTGTAAAATTCAAGACTCTTTCTCCTTGAGTTCAATAATTAGAAAATAAATTCTACGCTCGTTAAATAATGATAGAATGGTTTTCGAATTATCTCTAATATTTTAATCCCTAAAGTAACACTAGAAAATTTACAATCATCAACAAACAAGATAAATAAATTCCTAGGCAATAAAAGACAAGATTTCGTAACGCGAGTCGATAACTCGACAAGTAATCATAGATAGCCTTTGATTTCAAGTATAAAATGAAATGATTAATTTTAAAAGCCTATTGGTTAAAAAGCGATAATTTAGAAATGAATCACTAGGGTTGAAAAATACGCAATAGGATTAAAAACAGATCAATATCTATAAATTTAGACCTTAAATAAAATGTGTGTATATACAAGGTTTATGCCAAACAGACGTTTTCAAAAAGATATAACAATAATAATATGGTTAAATACAAAATAAAAACCAAGAACATTACGTATGATAGTGAATTAGATCTTGATAATAATTTGAAAGGTTGGACCAAAGGACAAACCCTATAAAATTTATAATAGTAAAATATAAATAAAGTCAAGTTAAGGACAATTTAATTATTAGTTAGGTCATAAATTATCAAAACATTAATAACTTCAACCTTGACGAATAAATTATAAGTTATAATAACATATATTAAAACTAGAAAATGAAAGTCTTAAAATAAAGATTTTAAGTATATTATAGTGTTCAGAATATTTAATATAGTAGGTACATAAATTTTTACTTGAAAATATTATCGAATGAGTGTTTATCATACTTGTTAATTAAACCCAAAAAATATGAACTTTCTCGGCAAGTTTGTTAACTTGCCTTCTCACTGCTCAGGAGAAGGAAAAGAAAAAGAAAAAGAAATAAAAGAATAAAAAGAAAATCAAAAGCTCCTCCAAACTTCAAAAGCTTATATCTTTCACATACTACAACCAATTTTAATTCCGAAAGTACTATTGTTCGCTCTTAAGCTCAAGACCACACGAGGTATGTAAACCCCTCAATTTTTAGGGTAAAGTTAGAATAAACCCTAACCCTAGTCAAACTGGAATGTCAAAAGTCAACTATGATTAAGATAATCTAACAGTTTCAACTCCGACAATCCTGCACTTGAAACTTGAGAACAATAAAAATAAGTTAATGGTGGATAATAGTTCAGAATAAATAAGATAGCTTTAAAAGATCATATTTTTCAAAATTTGATTCATTTTGAACCCAAACAGGATCAGTTCCTGAAAAGCGTGCTCTAGTACTCGGAATAGTAAAAATATATCGATAATACCAAAAGACTCGTAATTATACAAGGATTTCAAAAATATCAATTTCGTAATTTTTTGGTAGCTAAAAATATCATATATAGCCCGTTTACATGTATATTCTTTACTACCAGTATCTATTTGTCTAGTCTATTATTAATTATACAATTTCTACTATTCATTTATCTCTATTTTTTTGTGTTACCTACTTCTTACAATCTACAAACCTATTATTATATTTTTACATTTCTAATACAAACTTTTTACTAAACTTCTCTTACACTTATCAAATTTCTTTATCGAAATTAATTTCTTTTCTCTCTCTCTCTCCTTTCCCCTTTGTGGCAGGCGCTACCCCCTCCTTCCTCTCTCTAATTTTATTTATTTTTCAATTTATTTTATTACATCTAAAATCCCTCCACATTTATCTATAAATATCCCTTTCCTCCTTCACACTTTACACATACCTCTCAAACCTTAATAAAACTCTACCAAGTTTTCCTCTTAACTTCTCTCTCTAACAATTCGCTCTCAAATACTCTCTACCATTTACTACTCTTTGAGAAAAATAACTATCACATTACCCATTTGTTCTTTTCAAATTCCATTAAACCTTAGGTAAAATTCCTAATAATATTTCTTTACCATGTCATGTAACTTAACATGATCATGGTGTGTGTTTCCTAAACATATAAGTGTTATTGAAGCAACACTATGTTCATGTTTTGTTCTTGTTCAAGAACAAATCTCATTTTATTATTGTGTTGTTTTACTATTATTGTTATATTATTATGTTGATATTATTATTCTAATCTAAGTCCTATTTGTTAGTAAGTATATTTATGTATATATATTTCTTAAAACATATAAGCTCACTAACGTAACATTTATTTATTTATGCATTGCAATTTATTTATTTACTTATTTCATGTTATTAAATTAAGACTAGTCTTTTTAGTCTTAAACTTATCTTTATCAAGTCAAAACAATTTTTTTCTTTCTTTTTTTTCTTTTTCTTTTTAGGACTTGATCAAAATCTAAGTTCGGGGAGCCTTGATATAAACCAAAGACTCTTATTGTCATGCCTAAAAAGGAGGCCTAGTAGGATTAATCTAAAGCTATCATACCACGGGTGCACCCGTAATATGAGAGTCGTTTTGTAAGTCAGAGTGTCCAAGACTCTATTTATTTATTAATGTCTATTATATAATTGATATATTATATTACTGGATTTCAACTATAGAATCCGATTTTCCAATTTCTACCAAGATCGCAGAGAATCGATATCCCCTACCAAATAATGAAATTGAGTTCTAACTTACAAAATATAAAGTCTCATTTGTTTATACAAATTATAAATTTTACATTCTAAGTTCAGTGCCACTTTTATATATAACTTCACTATAGTCTGATGGAGAATCACTCTTCACACATCTCTATCCCGGTCCCAATTAGCGTTATACCTACACAAAATTATTGGGGAGTGAGCAAAACCACAGGCTTAATGAGTTCATCCCTCACTACTACTGGTCACACAAGTTATCAAACATGAATTATACATTCATGCAAATCTATCTACACACAATATGAATGCATACGTGATGAATGCAAGCAACACATCTATGGAAATCTAGATCCATAGACGATGTAGATTTCTATCTACATTTCAGTTGTCTCCTATACTTACTCGTATGGGACACCTAGCCTTACTCGCACAAGGCTGTCTGGTGTTAGCATCCATCCAGACTTACCCAATGCTTAAACGCCATTGGTAACAGCAAATATTCCCCATGTGTTCATGTAATCTACGTTGGTTAATATTTAAATATATATACCAATTATTGGTTATTTTCACTAACCATCACCAATTTATGATGAATCAAGCAAGTAGACCCCGACTCGGGTAATATCTAGTGCCAATACTGACCATCACCTACCAAAGGTGAATCCGGCAGATAGACGCCAACTCAAGTAACATCTATCACCACGTGACCAGTGGACCCCGACTGGGCAACATCCACTGTCACAACAATACTCAGAATGTTCCATGTTTATCTCATAAATTCTTTTAGTAAAAAGTCGTCCTTTTCAAAGGATATAAAAGCAACCTCGAATATTCCAAGTCAAATTCCAGTAAAAAAAAAAAATTCAAAATACTTTTGATTTCAAATTCGGGACATTTCCTACAGGGGTCAAGCACATGCAGTGAGTATACCTAATTAGTTTAGTCAAATTATTATCTTTATCCATTTATTCAAGTGATCATGCAGATGATAGCACTCACACAATCAGTCATTCCACATACAAGCAATACAATCAACATAACAGCAGGCAGTAGCAATCACAAGCAAATAGTAGATCATCAGAATTCCTTCACCTATGGTCCTCGCTAAATTATTGTATAAGTTATTAGAAATTCGAGAATTGATCTATTTTTCCTATGAAAATGAAATAACAGATATTTATTATTCAACCAATCTATTCTTTTATTAGTTCTAGAAACAAGATAATTGAAATAAACATATTTACCATATTAATTATGGTATGACTTATATTATAAGTTACACTAATTCTATTTAGACATATTTTAGAAATTACGTACTTCTTTCTTTTTATGGTTTTACCTAGTATATTAATCTAAATCGAGTTGATTGAAACTAATCCTCTAATTCAATTACTAAATCCACTTTAATTAGCTTAATCAACCTAACATGATTTTACTTAATAGAATAATTCATTTAAGATATATTAGCTTTATTTATATTATTTACAATTTATTGTCATTTATTAAGACAAAATACTTATTGATATAATGTGAATAATGCAACTAAACTTCTATCATTGTCTAATTGTCCTATTTTGATATTTAATTTAATTTTTATTACTTGTATCGGTCCTTTTTATGATAACGAATATTTACTATTATTATTTATTTTTATTTTGTTTGTCTTGATCTTAAAATATTTTATATTTTATTTTTATCGGATATTTACGAGGTTCGTACTTAGTAAATTGGTAATTTACTATGATTTGTTATTACCATTTTATGTCGTGTCTTAGCTTGACCGATTATAGCAACAAATATTTATTTCTAATTATTTATTTTTATCTTGTTTCTCTTGATCTTATTGGATACTAAATATTTTTATTGAGTAGTCATAGAATTCATTCTTAATAAACTGATATTTTATTATTACTGCTATTATCACTTTTAGACTGTTCTTTAATTTATAGTAACTAATATTTATTTTCTATCATTTAATCTTATCGTGTTCTTCTTATTCTACTTTATGTAATTATCTTGTTATTTTTTTAAATCACATTGTTCATTGTCTTTTGAAACTTGTTCTTGTTTGCCTTTCTTGATACACATTCTTTTAGCCTTTTCACTTCCGTCACAAGTGTTTTTCTTGATCAAAGATTGCTGAGTTCAATATACAACTCGGGGAGTAGAACTTACGAGTAGTAAAAGGCAACGAGAGGTGAGATCATCATCGAGAAATGCCTAAGTGAGTGATATAAGAGTGGAGTGTCTTTGATTCGAGAGAAAACATGTGAGGGAGTGTTGTGAAATATTATTATTGCTTTGTTCTAACCTTGTTTCAGGTGTTAAAAAAAAAAAAGATGAGTTCTAAATCAAATTCTGAAGAGCGATAGGATGTAGACATTAAATTTCACATGGAGTCTATGTCGAAGTCTTTTGAGAGAATGGTTCGAGTCAATGCCGAATCTAATGAAAGGTGGCAAAGATTAGAGGATAGGACGGCTGAGTTGGAGAGAAGACAACAACAACCGCAGCCTAGACGACAAGATAGGCAAGTGGGGAGGAGGATTCTTGATGAAAATACGAAGCTGATCTTGTTGATGAAATATCCAGACATATTGAAAGTGAAAATAAGAAAATTGTTTGTGAAAAATCTTATAAACGACATGATCTACAAGCTGTAAAACAAGAGGTGAAATAGCTAAAGAAAAATTTTGATGAATGGATGGAGAAGTTTAGTGAAAGGACATTGAAAAAATTAGAGGAATCAAAGGTAAAAGTGGTTAAGGTTAAGCCAAAGAAGTCAATTTCTGATTGTTATATTCCTGAAGAAAAGGTTGTTGAGATTCCACAGGTAAAAACAAAGTCAGAAGGTGATGTCATTGTAGGGATGGTGGAAGAAGAGATTGAGACTGTTAAAGAAGTGAAGGTAAAAGATTCCATTGAGAGGGAGGAAGAAGAAAAAGTTGTTAACACTTATGTAGTGTAAGTGGAGGAAGACAAGTCTGTTGTTACTGCTATTCCTTCTCATTTACAGGTCTAAGACAATTCATGTCACCGGGAGAATTTATTTCAAGCTCGTTATATGGTGCAGGGGAAAGTATGTAAATTGGTTGTTGATAAAGGAAGTTGTATACCCCGGGAATTTTCCACATTAGTGCACGACCTCACAATAGATTGTATGAACTAGATAATAGATTTAGATTCTAATTAAAGTCTAAGAATAGATCAATAACTAGAAATTGATTAGATAAAGGATTTAGAATTTGAATAAAGATTTCTTCAAATCCGAAACTTGATATACAGATAGATTTAAATAGGAAAATATAAATATAGAAATTAAATGATCGTTTTTTATCTCGATAATGATTCGAGATTGTAACAACGAGTAGTAATGAGCTTATATTTAGATTTAAATCCTAAATTCAAGATTTCTAGTTAAAAATTAAACGCTACTAATAAGAATTCATGATAGGTATTAAAACTAGAGATATATATAGTTTAGTCTTCGTATTAAGTCCAATAATAAGTAAATGGTTATTTACGCTTATAAATAGAAAACAATGACCTAAAAATAAACCGATAGGATTATAAATACACAACGAAAATACAAACTGACAAATAACTCAAAATCTGAACTCCAGATAAATAATCGAATCACGCTAATGTTCTAAACCGAGTTTTCTTAAGCTATCGGAGCCTAAAACAAAAATTGACCTAATGAGCTTAAGAAATCTTAAACGGGAGATAAAATTTTGTGAATAAATAACTACGTATATATAAAACTGAAAATTGTATTATTTGAAAATCTAAGAGTTTTGTAAACTCCTATAAACATTTTTATATAAAAATCCCAAATATTAGCTAATTTATACCCGTATAACTCGTTAAATTAACTCAAAAATTAATTAAATAAATAACTAATATATATATGTGTGATTCGGTGCATTTCGGTGGAATTCGAAGAAGGAAAAGAGGAGCCGGATTTGATTCAATCATGCACCAAATTTGTCAAACAAATCAACCTCCACACCAATCAAACAAGGCCAAGTCACCTAGCATTAATTGGCTTGAAAATAACAGCCCAATTGAGAAAAATCAAAGGGAAAAATCAGAAGAAACAATGCAGCCGAAGTTCTTTTTCTTCTATATATATATATATATATATATATATATCTTTAAGACACTTTATGGAGAACAAACAAAACTCATCAAACTCCCAAACTCCTCAGCACGAAATTGCCTCTAGATAACAAACAAAACAAACCAAAAACAGAAAACAAACTAATCGAAACAACTGAGTTCGGATCAAAGGAAAAACAAAACTAAAAACCCTTGAATACGAGCTCAAAGGTAAGTTAAGGTAACTCGAATGATTTTCTTTCAAATCTAAGCTTTATAACTGACTTCTAATAATCTTAGGAACGTAATAAACACAATCACAAGCCTCGGATTTCATCAGATAAGCTCAAACAAGGTAAAACTCCAAAACCCTAAGTTTTATATCAATAAGATCGAGATCTAAATATATATGTTTTTAAACGTGTTCAAACGTGTTTTATGTCCTTATATATGATATATAAACACTTAGAAATAGTTTGAGCATGTTTTTAACGTGTAAAAATTGAAGAACATGAATCGGACAAACGAGGAAGATGATGAACAGTACCAACACTGCCTCAAAGACGGCAGTATAACCGCTCAACGCCGGCGGCTTACATGGATAGGCTGGCGGCGTAGAGACGGCCTACACTGATCAGAGGCTACGTAAAATATTTTTCTCACATAAAAGTTGAACGTAAGCCGGCTACCTGGAGATATACGCCAACGACGTAGGGCCGGCGTACATTGAAAGCCAACAGCTTTCAAAGCTGGTGCACCTAATTTGAAATAATCTTCGAAAACTAAGTTTACACCAGCATCTGGGTTTGAAGGCCGGCGGCCTTGAGCCGATGTACAGCCAAATTTTTCAACGAAAACATATTCTGACCTAAACCGAATATATATATATATGTAATACATCTATTTAGTATATTATATGTGTATATATATAACCATATAGAATTTATTACTTAGACAAGTAAGTTCAAATAATTAAAATATTTAGATTAATATCTAATTTTCCTAAAACCCTAAGATTAAGAAAAAGATATTTAGTATTAATAAAAAGTTAGTATTAGTCAAATATTTGTTCTAATTGGATAAAATAGGTAAGAATGGAAATTGAAATAAGCTAATTTCTTGAGTAATGTGACTCCTAAAAATAACAAATTAATTATAGGAGATAAATTAAGAGAAACACGACGACACTAAATAATAATAGATAACTATAATTTTCTACATTAAGATCAGCATAGAATAACTTAAAACTAGTAATAGTCAGTATCAAAACATAATAAAAATCAAGTCTAGGACACCAGCCACGTATAGAAATTTAGATATATAATTTGTATTGATGAATACTTTATTCATCTTAAATGGGTGACTTTGATACACTAGAGGACTACCAACTGATTACTACAACTGAGTCAGTATGAGCAGGTGAGTAATTCATTCATATTATACTGTTTGTGCTTGTAAGTAGCTGAATGTGTAATGTAAAGATAATTAAACGAATGTTTGAAAGTATGTTATGATCTGATTGTATGATTATTAAGATATCCTTACAAAAGCGATAATGAAATGATTTGATGTTGTGAAGTAGTATAATGATGATTGTGTGTAATGTATGGTCACCGTGAAAATTGATTAAGAATTATTGACTTGACAAAATAATATGATCATGCATTGCACAAATTACATTATTGCATATATAATGGTGTGACAGCCTGCTACGTATTAATATTTCGGATCTCTATTTTCGCTTGGTTGTTCTAATGTGTTAGTTCTTCCAAGGTTCTCTTTAGTCTGGCGGTCCTACGGGAACTAAAAGGCACCAAAGAACGTTGCTCGTAGAATCGCTTTGAAATGATTAATACTTAAGGCGTTTCTAAGGAGATTGCAGGAGATGGTCAGTTTAATCAACTATATTCAAAGTGATAACCTTAAAACGAGAAATCGTTGATTTTCTTGTGTACTTAGTCTCTCCTGGACAGGTGGGTCATTAAGTACTGGTCTTCAACCCATTAAAAAGAGGGTGTAAATCTTTTTCCTGTTTGGATTCTAGATCATCCAAGCTTGTATCTGTGCATATGGTTGAGTGCTTGCATTGCATATGATTTGCTAATAACTTGTGTGATGTATGGTATGTCTGGTTATTCACTGAGCTGTGGTTTCGCTCATACTCCAATAGTCTTTTCAGGTTTACCTTACGGCCATGGTTAGTTACTTTCAGGAGTATGGCTCCGGTAAGGGCTTAGGAGCTGGAAATCTACGGTTATAATTTAGTTTCATGGTTATGTACTATTAGAATAGATTATTTAGTTGTGTACTTTAGAAGAACTATATGGTTTGTAATAGTTTTGTAATGTTTATTCACTAAGTTATTTCTTTCATATATTTGTTATTTCTTATCAAGCAACTAAAAAGATCATGTTGTTTTGAAAACCTGTCATACTTTGAAGGTAATCTAGTAATAGTACTCAAGTAATTTGTTTACTACTATTAGGGTACCCTCGGGCGTGACAGAAGCTGTGCTAATGTGGTTTCTCAGAGTTTGTTAAGAAAATGAGTTTGCAGGTGATCCCACATCTAAAGCCCTATAGCCTTCGATGGTTGAATTCCCTGAATGTTATACATATACATAAACGGGAACAAGTATCCATTGCTGTAGGAGATTATTCTGACATTATCACTTGTTATGTGGCTCCTATGGATCGTGCTCAAATATTACTGGGTAGGTCATGGCAATTTGATAGGCAAGTTATTTATGATGGATATCAAAACACCTATCAGATACAGAAAGATGGACAGACATTTTTATTGCTTCCAATGACCTTGGATGAGACTCAACAGGAGAGATTTGAACATATTCGGGCTAAGGGTCAAAGGAATTTATCTTTGTTTCCTTGTAGGTCTTCCCAGACAAGAAAGAAACCACCTCAAAAGTTCAAGGAGATTCAACATGTTTCAAATGATGTTTCACCTCAATTCAATGCTAAGATTCGAGGTCGAATCTGTTCCAAGAAAGGGAGAATGTTGTGGCCTTTAGACGGCATTTGACATGCATAGAATGCAAATTTTAAATGCCGAAGCTTACACTACCAGTGTATGATATGCGCAAGAATTATTTGAGACTTTTCAGTTTCATTATTTAAGACTTTTCAGTTTTAGTATTTATGACTTGTCAGTTTCATTTTTTGGAGACTTTTCAGTTTCCTTTGTTTGTTATATATATTTGGTTTTTGTTTTTGTATGAACAATTAACTTTTGAATGAAATATTGTTGAGAGAGTTGTCTCCTTTGGTTCCATTGCAAACTTGTGATCTTATCAAGATTAATTTCTTGTTCTATTTTGAAATACAATTTAGGGTGAAAGGTTCCATCTTTATATATCTGTGGTTCGAGTTTGAGATGCAACTTCGGGTCAAGATCCATCCCCAATCTGATTTAGCTTTCCCGTAGACCTGCTTTTGAATCGAGTCGTAGGGTTTCGGGTTTAATATACCTGAGGTTCACATCACGGTCTCGTAGGAATTTCAAAAGAAACTATGTTATCTTTACTTCTAATTATATGTTATGATTTAACTAACTAGGTTAAGTTAGTAAAAGAAGTGATCAAGATATATGTTATATGTTATATTCGGCCATATATGTGCATGTAAAAAGTTATGTTAAATTTGATAAACAATATAACTTTATGACTATTCAAGTTTCAAGTAACTATTTATATGCTTAAGATTAAGAAATGAAATAGAATTAGAAATATACAAATGCATATATACCTCTACGCCTTAAGAACTCAGGAAAGATATGATTTATAAAACTAAATCAACATAATTTAAGAACACATTAACTGATATAAACTTGTGCATGCTTGATGTCATATTTTGGTTATGCTAAGGTTTATGTATACCATAAGCTATGATCAAGTATCTTACATGCAAAAAAGATGAATTTCAAAGAGTATAAATGAGATTATGGAGTAAAACAATATAGAAAACCGTAGATGTATCACTATGACATGTTTCGAACCTATATGGACTTAAGAGGAATGATCTTGTAATTAAACTCAAAAGTATGCTCAAATGTATACATATATAGTCACAACACACCTAGGAAGTTAGGGTTTCAAGACCAAATTTGTTATGATTCAAAGGATTGTTAAGCAATATATTGATTTAACCTTGAATCAAGTGATCAATTCAATAACTACTTATACAAGCTAAAGTGTAGGTCTTGGATCATATCAAAAAAGATTTGGGTTTAGAATTACAATCAAAATATTAAATGAATAGATAATGATTTAGCTTGAAATCCCCTCAAGAACATATTTCTTAAAAAAAAAAAACCATATATGTTTCAGTATATATGTAAGTTAAAGTTTACAAGGCTAAATTTAAATAATTCAAGAACAAAATAGCTAATATGATGATATAGATTGTGATTAAGAAATTAAACCTAAGAAATACTCTAGGAAATAGAAACATGAATTTTGTCATATATAGGATCACAAGGATATCAAGTGTAGATTAATAAAGATCATAAAAAATAATAGTTAGCATGATCCCATTTACTAAAGATAAATGTCTAAAATAAGATCAAGAGACACACGGTGAAATTAAGTAATAACAGGTGATTCAGCCAAAAGAGGAATAATGAACCTAAATTGAGATTAATCTCTAAACTTGCTTAAATATACATCAAACAAGGAATTGAACTTGGAAAGAAAATTAAAAATACAAAGCATAAACAAAAGACATCAAAATGATAACTTTCAGATTCCTACCATAACATGGAGAAAAGTACACAAAATGAAAAATTAAACTAGATAATTGAAAACCACATTCGAAAAGCTTTTCAAACAATTATTCATATGCAAAAATTGAAATTAAAATAAGTATGATAAGCCTACATTAAGATTACGCAATTAAAATTGGTACTAGAATCACTTAAGGCATTTTTCCTAAGAAAAGTGTTATACGAATTTTATAACTCAATCGAAGAAACTTAACACTCATATGATTTAAAACCCATATTAAAGTAAAATAGATCCATAATAGCAAAGCTTGAGTTTAGGACATAAAAGACACAACCAGGATTATTATGCAGATAATAGTATAGTAATGGGTCTCTGTTATCTCATTTTATAGGAGAAACAGATCCGTTATGGAACTTCCCAGTAGACTATTAGGACAATTAAGCAAGGATGACAAGTGAATTAACATATTAAATATGCTATGTATGTAAGGATGGGAATAATGTATGCTAAATGGTGTTTGTTGAATACCAAACTATGTTATTTGAAGTGATAACCAAATTGGATGATATATAATGTTTGAAACATGTTGATGCTTGTCTGTGAATTGTCTGGTCACCTAATAAACTGACATAGTACTATATGGTCTTTAAATGAAATGGTCATGCATTGCATACATTGCATTTATTGCATAAAAGGTGTGATAGTCCGCCAGTGTTAGTATTTTAGTTCTCCATTAATATTTGGTTTTTTTAGATGAAAGATTCCTAGTTTTACGCAAGATTATCTTTGTTCCGTTCGGTTCCACGAGAACTAACTGGCAAATGAAGGAATGTCGCCCATGGTGTCGGCATGAAATGACTAACACTTAGTGAAGTTTCTTTGTTCTAAGGATATGAGAAAAATGTTTTAGATAAATTTATAAGGGTATATGGCACCACTCTCCCTTGATTCTCTAATTCTTCTGAGCATGGGTCATTGAGGCAGAGTTCCTCAGCTAGGTTCCTTCAACCCCGATGAGAAGGCATAAATCTACATCCTGTTTGGATTCCTAGTTCTCCAAGTTTGTATTTATGCATATGATTTATTGTTACATTGCATATGCTTTTAAACTTTTTTATTATTGGTTAATGTGTGGTCTGGTCAGGTTATCTCACTGAGATGTGATTTTGCTCACCCTTCAACAATTTTTATGTAGGAATAATACTCATCGGAATAGGCTAGGAATGTGTGAAGAGCTCCTCCATCAGACTCATTGAAGTTAGAAAGATAGATCACGGTGAACTTAGAATATGGTTTAGATAAACTGTACAAACATCTAAAACTTTGTATTTTATAGATTAGAACCCTATTTTACTATTTGGTAAGGGATACCGATTCTCTGCGATCTTGGTGAAATGCAGGAAATTGAATTCCATAATTGAGTTTTAATAATCTTATTATATGTATATGTATAATTAATGTTAACAAATGAGTAGAGTCTTGTAATCTTTGGCTTGCAAGACCGTTTTCATATTGTGAGTGTACATGTGGTATTACAATTTCAAAATAATCCTACTAGGCCCCTATTAAGGTCGTAACGCCTTAAACTATTAGCATTACAACCTGCCACGTGTCCTCTCTTAATACGACACGCTAAGGCTTCAATTTCCACAAATAATATGAATAACACCTGTGTAACTCACAAAGTATAAAAGAAGACATGTGGTCCTGATAAATAAATCATGTGATAAGAATGTAATCTACATAATCATAAAACTAGACATTGTAACTACAGTCAACAAGTCGAACCATACTCTAAAACTATTACCACATATAAAACTCCAAATACAACTGAAAAATTCAATGAACAAAACATGATTCTAATACTGAATAACAACCAGACATGAAAGTCTTCTTTAATTCATCCTATGTCGTCTATGACTATACAACTAGTCATCAGCAGGGTAGTCTGGACCGCTAACTCCATCTCCATCCTCATAGACGATATCAAAACCCGATAGATCATATATCATACTATCATCACCTACACCTAAAATATAACAAAATGAGCGTCGAAGCCCAGTACGATAATATCCAATCCAGTTCAAGCAAGGTTATGTACATATAGCATGTATAAATAAATGCAACTGAACTAAATGCATACAACAGTTTATTATCTAATTTAGTCCAGCAAAACAACACAGTTCAGAATCTAGTATACATAAATCCTGAACTCAGAGTAACTCAGACTCTACTTTAAAAACAAACAACTGATTTTGAAATAAGTAATCATATACGTATATGGATGAGTGGGTACTTCCCAAACATCCCAATTCCTGAACACCTAAATTCTACCGGAATCATATCTTAGTACGAGTCCACGGGACAACCTCATACTAAGATCATCAGGGTGCCTCACCAGTATCACTGTCTGTCAGGTCTCTACTGGTCAAAGCCAACCACAACCAGGCAGATAATTATTAAGCCGAATATTTATTAAGTTCATTATGCAAATTCTGTTCCTACATCCATTCACAAAATTCTAACCTACAAGCACATACAACAAACAATGGATTGGTCGTACCTTTTATATTCAGGAGATAACTTGAACTATTCAAAGACAACCATCAACAACTATTAGAAAACCAAACCACAACACAACCAGCCACTACCACCAAACTCTCAAACTCCAAATCCGATATCAAACAACAATGCCAAACTCAACCTGTAACATATCAACATATAACAAATCACCAACATTTATAGATAAATCAAACTTAACATAAAACAACCTATGTATACTAACCTGATTTAGAAATCTCCATTATTGTACTGTCTATTCTGATTAAACTTCACAATTATCCTCAAGAATAACAAGGAACCGCACAAAACTCCACAATCACCAAATATTTTCACCAAAACCCTAATTCGCATAACATAAAGAACATATAAGGATTGTTTAAATCGTATTTTGTTGGAATCCATAATAGAGGAGATTTACTTACTATTTTGAATCACTAAAACTCGTCTCGCATTCACCAATTCACTGATCTCACACGTGCTAGGGTTTTTCTCCAAAAACCTTCATATAAAAATTCAACCAAACCCTAAGAATCTTATATAAATTTGTATAAAATCCAAATGAGAAGGTTAAGATTACTTACATTGGATCAAAAACACTCTCCCGATGATTTTCCAAGCATAAATCTCCAAGAACACTCCAAAACTCTCTTACACGAAGGAGAAAATAATATAAAGAAAATCTGCCGAAAATGTTTTTCGCGTCTCGTATTTATAGAAATTTGGTCATACGCTGGCACTACACCGGCGGCGTACTTGCAGATCTTGTCGGCGTACACCATACATTGGCAAATTCACACGAATGCCGGCAGCCTTCATCGGGGCTTTAAATCCCAGAATTTCAATTCTTCCTTCATGCGCCGGCAAATCCTTGCCTTACGTTGGCGGCTTTCATGCCGGTGTTGAGATAAAACCCTAGTGAACGCTGACAGCTTTCCTCTCAGCGAAAAACGCCACTGTTCCCATCCTTACACCGTCTCTATGCCGGCGGCGTAGATTCCCTCGGCGTACAAATGCAGAAAATACAAAGTTTGATTCAATCGATACCAATTTTGTTCTAACACGGAATTGATCAAACTTAACCTACTTTTAACATCAACATAAAGGCATATTAAAATCTGGTAGCTTGTGAACACTTATCACTTATTATTTTGTATATTACAAAGGTTGTAATAGAAGTGGTGTCAAAGCTGTAGGTTTGTCAGAGATAGGAACAACCTACCAAATGGTGAGAATTGGTGGAACTTGGGTAGGCAAATTAAGTTTATAAATTAAAAGATGTGGGCATTTAGACTAAATGTTATATATTTATATATTCCAAACATTATATGGACATATGTTGTCCATGTAGATGTAAATGATAAATTCTTATGTCCTATCCTAATGTCTAAAGACAATGCCACCTTATGCTAGAAGCTAAATCACAAGCTTCTAGGTAAGGTGAATCTAGTATAATAGAATTACAACAGATATCCCATTCTCCTACTAAATGGATTATAATTAATAAGGAGAGTTAACAACTATAAGTAGTACGACATGGCACACCAATGGAAAGATCAATTGTGCCTCTAGCCACATTATGGTAGAAAATAACTCATACAATACTATTAAAGAAGTTTAGCTGCTGCATTAGGAAAATTGGGAGTGACTTTTGCGACTTCTATTAAAGTTGTTCAAGATTCTATATTATATTTTTAGTAATTATCATATTAGGTTATAGAAAAATTAGGGGGATTACGATAAGACTTAAAAAAACAAAAAAAAAATCGTTAATATTTAACTTTTGGTTTAAACATAGGGGGACTCCAATGACTAACTTAAAATAGGGGTGAGCATGTATAGAGTGGGTAGGATATGAAATGTTACCTATATTTTACTCCATAAGATATAGGATATTAATTCTTCTACCTGAAATCTATCTGGTAGCATCCTATACCTACCCTGTATCCTGTAAAATTTATACGGTACAGGATACCTTATGGAACCTATAATCTTTTTATAAAACCTTTGTTTTTTCTTTTCCAAAATTTCTTAAGTTTCAAGTTTGTAGTGATATATAAATTCATTTAGTATGTAAAGTTATCTTATAAATAATACTATTTATTGTTAATAACTTAATATTATTTTATTCAATTTTTATAGAGATGGTACAAAGTATCCAAGAACCTGCACCCTATATTTAATAGAGTATTGGTTCTATAGTAAGTACAAGGTATGGAAAGCCCATACCCATACCCTACTTTGTGGGAGCAGATTTTAAAAATTTTGTAGCCCGAAACCTACTCCACTAACTCTTAATGCTTACTCGGAACCTACCTGATCGAGCAGTATCCAGATGAATACCCTATGCAATGAGTTACCAACTCACCCCTAACTAAAAAAAAAAAAAAATTGTTCTATCACGAATAAGGGAACTCCTAATGCATTTCTTCCTCCTATATTATATATTTAATCATATTTTATTGATAAGTTTATAAACATTAAAAAAGAAAACTTAAATTGTTATTGCTTATATGAGTAAAGGCCTATGTAAATTGTAGGGAGATTTAGTATTAGTTCATAAGTTTAAGGTAGTGATAATTTGACCAAGTACTTAAAAAGACTCATTAATTACTTGTTGACTTTATTATTTATTATTTTTTAGTTTAAACTTTATTATGGCTTCTATGATGACCTAATCATTTGTCTTTTCTTTGAAACAGCGACAAATTCGCAAAATATGCAATAACAAAATAATAGACAACAATAATTTTATGCCATAAATGTAAAGAGGTAAGGAAAAATAAATCAAGCCTAAATTTAACATGGAGTTCAAATCGTTCCCTACTCTCCACGAACACAATACTCCTCTAACCGTGGAGTTACACACTTTAATTAGTCACTCAAAATTTTGTGCACTTAAAGCTAAAAAAATCACATTGCATAATTTCGACAATCTTTCAAAAGTAGAACTCTTTTACAATTTGTAAGTTAACTAACGAGTGAGTACCACTCAAATTTTTACTCTCTAAAGATTTCAAATTAAAAATATAATATAAGAAATTTAAGGGAACTTATTTCTTAACAAATGAAAGTTCTTCTAAAAGTTATTGAAATCTATATAAAAAAAAAAAAAAAAAACCTTTGCATTTATAGCTATTAGAGAAAACTAAGTCATCACCCAAATTTAGGCAAGTTTGTCTCTATAATTAATAGCTCCAACAACTAGTTTCCTATGTGTACCAATCACACACAATCACTCGCGATCAAACACCCTTTTGAGAATGAGCATTGTCCCTATTGCTTGCACCATTCCTAAAAAATATAAAAGAAAATAGAGATAGTAGTAGGATAGCATGCCTGGTGTCCGAATCCTAGCACAACTTTGTAAGGTCAGAAGCTCTCAGCACAAAATGAAAAACACCTACCATCTTGTCGTTATGCCCTGGCATCGAGATGCTAGGCCACTGCCACATGATTCATAGCATTCTAGCCATGTTTTATCAAGATGCTATAGCCATTTTGCTTCAAAACTTGATTAGCAGATTATCAGTTCTCCTAATCATGCTAGTGTCTAAACATAAGCTATAGTGTAGTAGCATCCCAGACATTACAAGCACATTTCAATATGTTCTCTTATGGCCTCTTACAAGTTGTTAAGCAGTTCGAGATTAAATTTCATGTTCTACACTTATTTGGTTGTGTTTCAAGAAAAAGTAATGATTGTTTTGGTTAAGTGCACTTTTGTCATTAAGTTATAGATAAATGGAGCAATGTTTGGTCTTATCAAAATGTGACGTGAACCTTTCGATTTAACAATCAATTTAAGTTTAGGTGCCAAATTGAATTTTCATGAAAAGTCTAAGAACCAGTTTTGACATTTTCTCTTACAAATAGTATTAAACTTAACTCCTTACTAACAAGTGGATGATTTGGGTGAAGAATGTCGCCAAAGTGTGACTTATAACATGCTTTCTAGGATGATGTATAAGTCTAAGGTGGCATGGATGAATTTAATTGCACACTGAAAAAGGTTCCACAATGAAGCCGTTACACGTATAGAGAGGGAGATTGTGATACCCCATATAAGTAAAGTCTCCCGTAGATCATGGAAGAGATTTCATATATCTTTATTAAGCCAAGTTAATGTTCAACCACAAAAAGGGGAGGGGGGGGGGGGGGGGGGGGGGGGGGGGGGGGGGGGGGGGGGGGGGGGGGGCGGCGGTGGGGTAAGGATTGTGTTTGTTAACTAATTTTATTCTTTTTCAACTTCTAAGAAAAAACAGTGCAAACCACAAATGTAAATAATAACAACTAAATTGCAATAAGCAAAAAAGAAGGATTAGAGACGATAATACTGATTTTGACATGGAGTTCGGTCTACCCTTAGTATCAACAGTATCAAAATGCCTTCCACAATGAAGAACTCTACATACTTTATTTCACTCAACAAATAATGCTCTAATGTAGCTACAAACATAATCACATAAGTTGTGCCTATTACAACAAAATCACTAACTCAAAAGCACAACTTTTAGCTCACAAAACACTTTACAAAACTTAGTTTAATGCCTTACAAAAGATAGTGTTACGAAAGAGCCAACGGTCCAAAGTTTAGATTCAACCAACATGAAGATCAAATGGCTACTACGGAAACTCAAGGAATTCAAGTTCAATAAGTTTTCCTCAAGGACCAATCATAAGAGCTCGAGCTAAGAAGCTTCAACAAGCCTACAATTAATCACTTCCAAGGCTTATTAGAGCATGCCAAGGATGAATCACAAGATTATCAAGGCTTTGGAACAAGGAGGGAGCAAGTATACTTCAATATTTTGAAGCAACATTCAAATAGAGCAAAGGGAAGCTGATTTGCAGGGAAGCAGCAAGAATGGCCGCAGCCATTCCCAAGGCCGCCGGCCATGACCCTTCTGGCCGTTTTTCTTTAACTTTGCGAAATTTGTCCAGTTTGCTCATGGCCGCCAGCCATCATTTAGGACGTATTAATTCTTGTTTTGACGTCTTGTTTTCCTTTGTTTTGGTTATATAAACCTATTTGGTTGTGTTGTAAAAGACAGATTATTGTTGAATGAAAACCAAAGCTTTTGCTTGAATTCTTTGTGTTCTTGATTTAGAATACATGCTAAAGGAACATTCAAAGGAGTTTTGATCGCCTTCTTTGTGGAGTGTTTCGGAGATAAGGCTAGCCTTGTTCTATCTATTCAGATCAAACACTAAGACAAATCTATTTCTAATCCATCTTAGGGATTGATTACCGATAGAATTCGTGGGTTTTCGTATTACTATGCTGAGGGTTCATAATATCCAAAAGGGTTCTCACGCGTGATTGCGAAGGTTTTCACATCAGATAGCAACTTAAGGAACAAATGGCACTACACTTTATCTTTCATTTATAATATAAAGCAAATAGCATAAAAATGACTTTTAGAGTCTTATACAAGTATTTGATTGTACTTAATAAGCTCTTCCAACCATCTTTAACTATCTAAAGTCTTCCATTTATAAGCTTTATAAATCTTCTAGCCTTTTGTCTAACAACCACCAAATTATCCAAGCATTTAATGCTTAACAGCTAATTTTTTAATTACCTACGTCCAGACACTAAAAAACTAGCGTCAAAACAACCTAGCATCCAGATGCTGCATACCTAGATTCTCGGTGTTACCTACAAAGCATCACTAAGATTATCTAGCGGTCGAATGCCACACGTTGGTGTCCAGATGCTAGCCTATTGTAACATGATCATAAACATTCTAATCATGTGAGTCATGTCTAGCATCCAAACGATACCTTTTGGTGCCTAGACACTAACTGCATTTCACATGATCAGCCTTTTGATCATGCCAACATCTAAATACCTTATCTTTAACATCTGGACACTAGCTCTAGTGCAATAATGATGGCACATACATAAAAACCATATAACAAGCACAAACATAATCAAATCAATTCACATGTTTGTTTTGCTAATTAAGTGTAACTATATAATCAAGTGGGTAATTATGTAATTCGTTTCATCATCAAAATACACATAAACCCCATTTAACAATCTCCTTTGTTTTGATAAGGACAATCATTGCACAATTAATTCCCCCTCAGTGCGACACTTCCCCTCAGTTAAGCATTCAGTTTTAAGTAAAATTTAGCAAATAAGTTCAAACAAAATGATGCTTAACTCAAGGGAATTGCAAGTTGCACTTAAATGGCCAAACACACAGACATAGAACACAAGCATATTAATTGTGCATCCAACATTTCTCGCCCTTATATGTATCTCTCCTTTTTTATGAGGACAATCATTGCACAATTAACTTCCTCATAACAAAACACATCCCTCAGTTAACTACTTGGTTTTAAGTGAACTTTAGTAAATAAGTTCAAAAAATATGATGCTCAACTAGAGGTACACTTAAGTGGCAAAACAGGCACACAAAAATCACAAGCATGTTAATTGTAAATTAAAACTTGTCCCCAGTGAACTTATCAAGAAGGCAAAAACATTCCATACCATTTGAAGAGAATAAGCATAAAACATGCACATCATACTCCTATCATTTGAACACTACAAGCTTAGTGCTCGGATGCCATGAAGCAGACTTAGCAAACAACAACATGAATAAGAAACCAAACTCTCACAATCTCATAATTCAATACTTGAAGCATATCCAATTAGTTATTTCAAATATGTTGGATCAAGTCAAATTCATACATTCCAACACAACACAAATTTATGTAAGGTATAGTCATAAGCATGAATTTCTTCCTCAAAAGCGTATGGATTTGTCCAACAATATTTTCATGCAACTTTCCTCATTTACACAAGTTATATATGCAACTTTTAGGATGAAAATGTATTGTTTAAGCATTATGTCAAAAATAAACCTATTTCATGCGTCTTAGACCAAATATTAGCACAAAATAGGTTCATCCAACCACAATGGTCATAAATATATCAACATTTGCATACTAAATCATATCAACAACACACATTACACAATGATCAAAGGCACAATGATGAAGATCGAATGGCGTCAACACAAAAAGAAATACATATATATATACATATCATATTTAAGTTTATGTCTTTTTAGGATATTTATTATTTTTTTAGAGTTATTTATTGCATTTATTAGGGATATTTAAATTTTTGTGTCTTTTCGGATTTTTTTTATGTCTTTTCATTTTTCCTTGTTTATTGTCAAGTTTATCTTTACATATCTTAGGAGTCATTAATAGGTCATTTTTCCTTATTTATTATAGCTTAGTTTTTAGGCTAATTAAAAGCCTATATAAACCTATGGGGATGTAACATATATGACATATCTTTGATAATGAAAATATAAGAGTTTCTTCTCTTTGAGTTATGGAAAGAACTTGTTTGTGAAGTTATTAGGAGTTTCTCGTGGTGCTCAACCCTTTTGACTTATCAATCGGTTTGCCATCACCGGTTGTGGCGTCTATGACTATACCAAGGTTCTTGCCTCCATATAGGCAATGGGTCATGGTTTCCACTAGTATTCTTAGACGATCTAGGGATTTTGTTTCCAGATCTTGATGGCAGGTCTCGTTCAGGTTGGCGTGGTTCCTATCACATCATTTGGTATCAAAGCATAGGATTTCTAAGAATCCATATCTAGTTCGATGAGAGGTAACTCGAGTCATTCATATCCTGCTTATATCTTTATTGAAAAAAAAAAAGGAAGAAAAAAAGGGGAAGAGGAAAAAAAATTGAGGTTTATTGCTTATCAATTTGGTTAAATTTTTGGGATAGAAGTTTCCAAGCTTATTGGTTTCGAGTCTCAAGGCAGGTCACTTGTGGTTCGCATCAACTTAAAGATTCAAGGACAAAACTTTTTCGAGAAAGAGGAACGATGTTTCCAAGCATATTGATGTTAGGTCTCAAGGCAGGTCACTTGTGGTTTGCATCAGTTTGGAGATTCAAGGACGAATCTTTTCGAGAAGGAGGGAATGATGAAGATCGGATGGCGTCAACACAAAAAGAAATATATATGTATATATAAATATCATATTTAAGTTTATGTCTTTTCAGGATATTTATTAGTTGCTTGGGATATTTAAATTTTTGTGTCTTTTTGGATTTTTTTTATGTCTTTTCATATTTCCTTGTTTATTGTCAAGTTTGTCTTTACATATCCTAGGAGTCATTAATAGGTCATTTTTCCTTATTTATTGTAGCTTAGTTTTTAGGCTAATCAAAAGCCTATATAAACCTATGGGGATGTAACATATATGACATATCTTTGATAATGAAAATATAGAGTTTCTTCTCTTTGAGTTATGGAAAGAACTTGTTTGTGAAGTTATTAGGAGTTTCTCGTGGCGTTCAACCCTTTTGACTTATCAATAGGTTTGCCATCACCGGTTGTGGCGTCTATGACTATACCAAGGTTCTTGCCTCCATATAGGCAACGGGTCATGGTTTCCACTAGTATTCTTAGACGATCTAGGGATTTTGTTTCCAAATCTTGATGGCAGGTCTCGTTCACAGTTGGCGTGGTTCCTATCACATCATTTGGTATCAAAGCATAGGATTTCTAAGAATCCATATCTAGTTCGATGAGAGGTAACTCGAGTCATTCATATCCTGCTTATATCTTTATTGAAAAAAAAAAAGGGAAGAAAAGGGGAAGAGGAAAAAAAATTGAGGTTTATTGCTTATCAATTTGGTTAAATTTTTGGGATAGAAGTTTCCAAGCTTATTGGTTTCGAGTCTCAAGGCAGGTCACTTGTGGTTCGCATCAGCTTAAAGATTCAAGGACAAAACTTTTTCGAGAAAGAGGAACGATGTTTCAAGCATATTGATGTTAGGTCTCAAGGTAGGTCACTTGTGGTTTGCATCAGTTTGGAGATTCAAGGACGAATCTTTTTCGAGAAGGAGGGAATGATGAAGATCGAGATGGCGTCAACACAAAAGAAATATATATATATATATATATAAATATATAATTTAAGTTTATGTCTTTTCAGGATATTTATTAGTTGCTTGGGATATTTAAATTTTTGTGTCTTTTTGGATTTTTTTTTATGTCTTTTCATATTTCCTTGTTTATTGTCAAGTTTGTCTTTACATATCCTAGGAGTCATTAATAGGTCATTTTTCCTTATTTATTGTAGCTTAGTTTTTAGGCTAATCAAAAGCCTATATAAACCTATGGGGATATAACATATATGACATATCTTTGATAATGAAAATATAAGAGTTTCTTCTCTTTGAGTTATGGAAAGAACTTGTTTGTGAAGTTATTAGGAGTTTCTCGTGGCGTTCAACCCTTTTGACTTATCAATCGGTTTGCCATCACCGGTTGTGGCGTCTATGACTATACCAAGGTTCTTGCCTCCATATAGGCAACGGGTCATGGTTTCCACTAGTATTCTTAGATGATCCAGGGATTTTGTTTCCAAATCTTGATAGCGGGTCTCATTCACAAGTTGGCATGGTTCCTATCACATCATAGAATCTATCAAACTTAACCAAGTTAAAGCACTACCTCACCGATGCCCTTGAAGCTCCTTTATGGTCTACAAAAACAATATCATTTTTTTTGTTCCCACTTTTTCTTGGATCATTTGGAGTTAGTTTAAACAAGAATATCATTTTTAGGCATCTAAACAAACTTACTTTTGTGATTCAAATGCATAATTTTCCTTATTTCACAATTATGTGCAATATGGCTAAACTTTCCATAATATTACAAGCACCGTAAGCAGCTCTCACAAACTTAATCTTGTAAGGTTTAAAAATATTGTTTTTTCACCATTGGTGGATTTGGTTATGATTACTTAGATTCAATTAAGCTAGTTTTCAACATGGCATTTTCATTTTTAAGTTCCTCTAACTTTTTCATACCAGCATCATCACAACCATTTAAACCATTATCTACTTTTAAACTTTATTTTATATATCAAGTAAATCATTTTCAATTTTTAACTTCTCATTTGATTTGCATAATTCATTATTTTTACTATTTAACTTATTATTCTCCAATTTCAAAAATTCAATTTCTTCACTTAACATCTCATTTTCATCTCGCAACCTTTCTAGCTCATTTAATTCATTTTCTGCCTTTTTCATTGAGGATTTTAGCATGCTATTGTTTTTTCTTTATTGTAATCATCTCATTGCAAAGCTTGTTTTATATATATATTAATATATTATATATATATTACTTAACTCATGAAATGAGATAAGTATTCTTTTTCTTTATTTTAATCATCTCATTACAAAGCTTGTTTTATATACATATTAGTGAAATGAGATATTAGAAGAAGTAGAACATACAACATTATCAATGACCATCAAGCAAAGGTCTTTATCATTTGATACAAAGTATCCAATTTGTAAAGGATGTTATGTAAGTGTTAGTTAGTTAAAATAGTCACTTGATGGGCTTTGAAATATAGCCTAAATCTTCTGGCCAAAATGACCAACGCTAAAGCAAGCTTTTCCACCTTTGAATATCTTTCTTGAAACCCTTGCATAATGTAACTCACATCAATGGTTCACCAGCTCATATGTCAACTCAAGTGGTGATGAAGAGTCTACCACAGTGGTTTGTTCAAAGTATCTCCATGTTAAATTTCTTCCATCAATTTGACCTGGTTTCCCACTTTTCTCAGTTGGTCATTTAGGTGAAGAGTCAATCTGGTATATATCATCTCTGGTCTATGCCTTAAGCATGGGAAAGTCAATCGTCAAATGGATAGATGGAGGTACCATGTGAAAATAAAAGAGCTAGGTCAACATAATATCATATTATATGGCAAACAACAATTTGATACAAAAAAAATCTACGTCATATTGAGTTTGGCGTTTGCCATCACTAAGTCTCATGGGGAAGGTAATGATTTCCCGAACTTTGACTAGTTGATTATTGAACCCTAAAATCTCATGCTTGTAAGGTTTAACTTTTTCCTAAATGTGTTCATTGCACAACTAATCAAAACCATGTCTAAAGATAATGTTTGTTGCTTATGCCATTAACCAAAACCTTCATCACATGAAATCTAGATACTTTGGCTTCGACCACAAAAGCTTCCTAATATGGGACTTTAACATCCTCAAGATCTTCATCGATGAATGTGAGAGAGAGATCTAACTTTTCTTTGTTGGCAAGGAGATTCACCTTTTGCCTTTATTATTTATGGAAAAATTCGAAAAATGTGGTCAAATGAGGTCCTCCCAGAATAGTATCGACTATGTTACAACATCATCTTCCATTGACTTATCACTCTTGCTGCCACCTTCCTAATTATGATATGATCTTCTTTGCTGTATTAGTTTATCAATCCTATTGGATGGGTTGGGTAGAGATTGATTTAATAATCCCCTCTTTATAGCAGCCCACACACAACTTTCAACTGTATACTATCATTTATGTTGTGGCTCATATCCTTGTGGTAACTACAAGACTTGCTTTCGTCTCGACAGCTAGAATTCTCTTTCATCCAGTTGGGATCAAGTAGGATGCCCAAGTTTCGTATTTTTGGGAAGATATCTTTTCCGTTGTTAGCTGAACATAATGAAATTGGAGCCAAAGTACCTCTTCTTCCCTTATTCTTTCCCATTTTGAGTAGAAGATCCTCTTTAATAGCTGGGGGGGCCAAATGATCTTTAATATAGATCCTTTATCTTTCTTATCCTTCTCTGGGGAGTATAACTTTTGAATCTCATTCTAGGTAAGAACAAAATCTTTCCAACGGATGTTCTTCTTAACTTGCTTCAACACTCTTTTAACGCCATCCGCTTACTCTTGAAAAGGGAGTGAAAAATGCTTTTGTTCTAATGAACCCCCTAAAGAGCCACTTGAGCTACAATGCTTAAGTCTAAGCCTATCAATTTCAATCACTGCTTAATTGAATCAAGTAACATGGCCTTGTAAAGACTAGTCTTTATTCAAATTTATCAGGGGAAAAAAAAACAAGATATCTTTTCGAGGAAGATGAATGACTATAAAATGGTTCTTAAAGGTGATTGTCAATTCCTCAAAACTAGAAATAGACCCAATAAGCAATTGAAGGTACTAATTGTGACACATTTCACCCGTGTTTTCAAGGAACAATTTGCAAAAATTGCATCATAAAAGACAAAGACCACATTAGTCCTTATATCAGTACAATTGCTCATTTGGGTCTGTAATCCCATCGTACATTTTCAACGTAGGCAACATCATGCCTACAAGGAAAGGCTTTTCAACATTTGATTGCATTAGTGGGGGTTTATAATCACCAAGGACAACATCTTTGGAGTCTAGCTCTCCTTTTACTCTTCTTGATTTTCAACACCCTTTTTAGCTCTTTCTCCATCTCCTTAAGCGTTAGATCCTTAAGGCATTTCTCTTGAAACATGGGAAGATCGATGGGAGAAGGGTCATTAATATGCATCTGCGAAGCAAGTGACGCTATCTTTGAGAATAACTATTTTGGTATGGCCCCTCTAGCAATTACTGAGATGTAATGATTTGAGAATAGAATAGTGAAATATCTCCATTGCTCCCCTAGCATTGGAGGGCATTTACCTCCGGTTTAAGGTTAATGGGGCATTTAACAATGTAACTTTTGCCTTTTTTAAGGAAGGAATTTAGTATGTATTTGATGTAGTATAATAGTTAATTATGAGAATTTGATACTTAATTTGGTAATTTTGGATTTCAAGAGTTTAAAAGGGTATTTGCGCTAAAAGAGAAGATTTAATCAAGATTAAGGAGAAAATAAAGAAGATTTTGAAAATGAAAAGAAGAGCATGGGCAATCAACTATCTCGTGTATATCCCGTGTTTATGTTGACGATGATCCATAGTTGAAGGAAGAAATCATCTTCATTGTGTTGAAGATTAGAGAGTTACATGATGAGATACAATATCCCATGTTCTGGAGAATATTGACAATAGAAGTTAGAGAGGTTCACAATTGATTACATTAAGTCATGCACAAATCGTATTTCTGTATGTTTTAAGCATTATTGAAAAGTTAGAGAGATACACTGGGGAATTCATGTGGTCATGTTCTAGTCGTGGAGTTCGGACATTATACAAAGTTTATCCAACTTTTTGGATATACTTTCAAGTTGAGCCATGTCCAAAGATGACAAGATTGACTAGGATTCTTAGGTATATAAATAGATTTTTAGAAAGAGATTAGACATACTTTCATTCTTAGACAATTTAGATAATTTTCTAAGGTTTCTAGAGAGATAGAGCAAGTCAAGAAGAAAGGGAAGATTGCAAGATTGCAGCTTTAAGGGGTTTTAATTATTTATTCTGATGTTTCTTATTAATTATCTCTATTGTGCTTAATAGTTTTATGATGGAAGAGTAGATATATTAGTGTACATATTAAAGAACCCTAAGAATTATTATGTAATCTAGGATTTATTGTTATTCAATGAAATTAGTAGTTTTCCTTATTCTAATTATGTCTGCTTGATTGTTTCTTGAATTGATAATTCTAGAGTATAGATTCTTGACTGATTTTACATTAGTAGATCAAAGTATTGCTGTTATAAATAGATCTAACATAATTAGAGAGGTTTGATTTGTAACCCTAGAAATAGGATAATATAAATTTTCTATATTAGATTAAATTAAGGTTTGGTCTAATAAGGAATTCACAGATCTTCAATGTAATTCTTCAATTGATATTGGTTAGGAAGAAAGCTCAACAAATAGATTCAAGAATTAGGAATTGGTGATCAACTGATGTGATCCTATGAACCCTAGGTATAGAAAACCTAAGATCCAAGCAATCAACAATGCAATCCAAACCATAGGATCATCTTGAAATAGATAAAAAGGAATTCAACCCTAATTGAAATTATTAATTGAAACCAAATCACAATCAGAACCTGACCCAACCAAACCTATCGATTGGAACTACGATTATCCAACAGAGCTTGACGCTAATTACACTGGTTAATTAGAACCACAGCTATCAAAGAGAACAAGTTCTTATCACAAGAATCAAGGATAAACTCTCACACTTGAGAGATCTCTCAAGAGAATTGTTTTCAAACAATATGTTAAAACTTCTGTTTCCATAACATAGCAAAGGACTATATATCAAATACAAAAGAAATCTAAAAGACATAAAAAGAAAATACAACTTTTCGTATAACTATGCTGGTGGCCTAACTACAATGGCTGGTAACCTTTATTACATATGCCGATGGCTTTGAAGGCGGCTTTAAAAACTTTGAATCTATGATGTGTGAAGACTAGCGGCTTAAGTGCATACGTTGGTTGCGTTGAAGCCAACATACAGACCTGTAACAAAGGTTAGCTGATCTCCAAACAAGGTTGCAACTTTCTACTCTTTAATAATTCTTAATCTTCTTCGCCACCGCCGCCATTTTGATCCTCGTCATTCCCCCTCCTCAAATCTTAGCATTCAACTGGAATTGAACATATCCTCTTGGATGCAATCTTCTTAAAGGAGGCGATTCATCAAGAATGTTCTGAGAAAGCAAATCCTTAGGCAATAGTTGCTGCCCTGCAAACATAGAACTCTTGATCTCTTTTATTTTTTTTAATGGCAAAAACACTAACTCTCTTTTTTTTTTCTTTATTTTGATCTCTCAAACTCTTTTGCTTTTCTCTCCTCTCGTTGTTTTTCACTCTTTTTTTCTTCTTTTCTCTCACACTTTCACTTTTTTAATTTTGATTACATTTAACCTCCTTTCATTTGGTTGATCATAAGCCTCTAAAAGTCAGCTTTTGATCTTCATAAACTTGGCTTGGAGTTAAAGATGCAAGTGTCACATTCTTACCCTTCATAACAATAGAATACACATTGTGAAAGCCATCATGCTTAACCCTCCTATCATATTGTCATGGCCTCCCTAACAACACTTGACCTACATGCATAGGTGCCACATCACAAAGGACTTCATCTTTATAGCTTCCAATGGAAAAGTAATTAATTCCTGCTTTATCACCTTGGCTTCCCCACATTGATTCAACCATTGTAGCTTATATGGATTGGGGTGTTTAGTATTCTTGAGTCCTAATTCCTCCACAAGAGATGTGCTAACAACAGTAGTGCTACTACGTCCATCAATAATCAAACTACATACCGTATCACCAGCATAGCAACTTGTATGAAAAATATTTTCTCAATGCACTCCAGCTTCCTCTTTCACCTGCACACTTAAGTCCCACTTCACAATTGCAATTAACTTTCCCTTCACCGGTTCTTCATCACTGGCATCTTCTAATGGTGGTATATCATCACCATTATCCTTAACAATCATAATTCTTTTATTTGGACATTGGAGAAGCAACATGTCCACATCCTTGACATTTAAAACATTGAATATCATGTGATCTAGAAGAGAGTTTTTCAGTGTTACCTTTAGAATCAACAGTAGAGTCCTTGGCATTTTGCATCATTGTTAGATTTTGACGTTTCTTTGCATTTCTTCCAATCTGATTTCCATGAAGAAGATGAACCATATCTTGAATTGCCCTAAACTTCAACTACTTTTCCACTTTAATGGCTTCATACAACAATTCTCCATCTGCACATAATGCTGCAAGTCTAATATATCAGCAATCTCCTTGTTCAGCCCACCAATGAACCTAGCCATAGTAGCCTCCCGATCTTCCTCCACATTAGCTCTAATCATGACTATCTCCATCTCCTTGAAGCAGTCCTCCACACTCATAGATCCTTATGTTAGGCTCTGCAATTTCCTACACGAATCCCTATAGTAGTAACTTAGAATATATCTCTTGCACATCTCAAATTTCATCTCTTCCCAAGAATTTATAGTTCTTTCTCCATATCTTCTCCTATTACGCACAAATCGATCCCACCAAACGTTGGCATAATCTGTAAACTCAACTACAGCCAATTTCACTTTTTTCTCAGAGTAATTGTGACAATCAAATATGTGCTCCACCTTATTTTCCCATTCCAGACACAAGTTTGGGTCATTCTTTCCTTGAAAGCAAGGGATTTTCATTTTAATACTTCCCACATTTCTATCCTGTTTATGAACAATTCTTTTTCCTTTTTGAACACCACTCACTCCAAATTCAAATTCCTCCTCCTCCTCATCCATATGCCTTCTAGAGAATTTAGGCTTGATTAGAGATTCAAGATCACCTAATCTCCTATTCAATTTCGGAAATTGATCTTGTATAGCTTTCATGAATAACTTCATACCATTACCAGTATTTTCTTCACCAATACTCTTTTTTTTAAACAGATTTCTTTCTTCTTGAAACAAATCTTAATCAAATCCTAATAATCAAATTTTTTTTTTACCATGAATTTCTCTTCTTTGAAAAAAAAAAAAAAGAACAAGTCCAACAATTAAAAGTAAAGGATAGGATTACACGAATCAAGAAGCCAAAAGCTCTTATACCAATTGATGCGATCCTGCGAACCCTAGGTGCAGAAAACCCAAGGCCCAAGTGATCAACAATGCAATCCAAACCATAAGATGATCTTGCAACAGATAAAATGGAATTCAACCTTTGAACTCGTCAATTGAAACCAAATCGCAATTGGAACCTAACCCTGTCACGCCCCAGCGAGTACCCTAAACGTGACAGCCCACCGTACATAATATTAAAACTTAAGAATTACTACATTGGTCACTTGAAAGCTTCCATATTGGTACAAGGCATACATTTACATCAAAGGGAGACCGGTGAAGTAATGCATTTTAAGATATTGGCAGCGGAACATACAGAATATCACTTAACATAATTCATAGAAACATAAAGTCTTACAACTTTTAAGGGGCATTCCCCTAATAAATTCATAACAATATGGTTCTACTAAAGATAAAATAACTAAAGCTAGAAGATTTTAGAAGAAATCTACTCTATGACTTAAAAATAGAATTCCTCCAAAAGCTTCTCAAAATAAGGATTCTACCCGGGGTATCAAGGTGGTCTCGGGTGCAAAAGATAATCCTGCAAAATCAAATGTCTACAAGAGTATAAGCATAACTAGCTTAGTGAGATATTCCTTACGTAAAAGTACTCATAACAAGCAATGAAATGCAACAACCATATAATCAAACATTACATACGACTATCCGGTTTCGTATGTGTGATGGATTTACCACTTCATCGATGGTTAGGGAATGCTTTGAACTGGGTCCCAAACGACCTCCTTAAAGTTGCGTGCGTCTTGGGGTTCCAAAGAATCGTACTAGTCCCCGGGCTTTCCATACCCAAAGCGATCGATCCGGCTCGGCTACAACTTGAGACCGTATTCCCCGAACGTCCTAAACTCTCAAGGTTGTAGCAAGGCAGCTTACCTTTCTAGTCTCACGCTGAGGAGTAGTAGTAAAATTTCAAAATGATATTCTAAGTGATATGCATGAGCAATTTATTATATGGGGATTTCAATATGACATTAAATCATTTAAAGTGATCAAACAATATTTGCACACATAACAATACGTACATGGAAACATTTATATCAATCACAAATCAGGTCCCGATATACTTATTATTCATTGATCGCACACAATGATTTACATACATAATTCCCATGATATCCCACATACATATCAATTTTATCTTTTCTTAACATCTAGTGCTCTATTCTACAAGCACATGCGCGAATACATAAGCGTAAAGGAAACTCACTCATCCATAGCGATCTAGGAGTCGAAGTAATCCTCGGGGAAGATAAGATCTTGATCCTCAACATCTAAACAAAAGAAATACCCAACATGATTATTTCATCCAAGATCTATTCAAATTCTATAATTCTACCTTAGAGAATCCGTAAAAATCGTATGAAATGGAAATTCCAACTTAAAATGGCCATAACTTGCTCATTTTAACTCGGAATTCCGCATATTATATATCGATTTCTACCTACTCAAAAGGATCTATCTATTTCTAAGGTTATTTTTATCAAAATAAGTTTTGGGTCTCGGAATAGTAGCGTACAGATTTGATACGAATTTCAAAAGTAGAGTTTTCAAACTTTCTTCATTCAAGGACTTTTGTACAAAAATATAGATATTTTGTATGGTTGAAAAATCCTTTGAATACATATATATAGACTCAAACCATATGCATGAATTTAGTGGTGTTGTCTAACAATGATTTTTGTAAAACAATGTGTCTTAAAAGTGAGATAAGCTTAAGACTTGAAAAGAAATTAGTTTTGTTTTGAAAATTTTCTTAAATTATCATAAGTGAGTATTTCCTTCTTTAACTCCATTTCTTAGTTATTGAGAATAATTAAATTTTCAAAAAGAAATCTTAATCTTTTAAGATTCCCATAACTTTATTTCTAGCAGTTTGGAAACATAGTTTTTCTAAATTTTTCATGGTTATATGTTTTGAAGTATTCCTAAAGTTAGATCCACTTTAAAAGAATAATATCAATAATTTTATAATTTATTTATTATTTTTATTTCCTAAGTAAAGCTTATCCATAGAAAAGTTATTCCTTGATAATCTTGTAAAACTTATCTAAATCTTTGATGAAAGCTTTACATATGAGTTTTAAGAAAACCTTTGTTTAAACAAAGAATTAAGTTTAAGGAATTTTTTCTTTATTTCATTGGTTTAAAAGAGAGTTTGATAACTTTGTTTTTATTGATAAAATACCATATAGTATTATTACTAAAACTTGAGCTAATCTTATCTAACTTTAGAAAATATTTATTAGGATAAAACTTCAAGTCTTTAAGGAAAATAATTTCTTATGTGACAAAATTTATTTTTTAAAGAGAGTTCTTATTCTTATTTTTATTACTTAAGAAAACTTATTTCTATTATGATTGAGACAATAACAACATATCCATGCATGAATGAGAATATGTAACTATGAGAAATATAATAAAAACAACATAATAAGATAAAATATATAAGAGCATAAAAGTAAAGTCAAGTATTGGGAACCTTAGCTTCATCAAGGTATCACGGGGCTAAGAATAGACTAGTCCTCAAAAGAAAAGAAAAGCAATGAAAGAAAATTGTTTTGACTTGATATGGACAAGTCTAAGACTAAAAAGACTAGTCTTAACAACAACATGAAATAAATAAATTGCATAACTTGAAAGTAAATAACAAATGAGCTTATATGCTCCAAATAAATATATATATATAATATACATAATATTTTATATAAGTTAGATTAGAATAAAAAATAATAACAATAATAATATCAACATAATAGTAACATAAAGAAAGAATAAAAACATGAATAAATTGTTGCTTCTTCAACTCTCATGTGATGTGATCCTAGAAGCCTCAATTTTTAAGCCGTCCAATTTGAAGCTCAACAAGCCATCCGAATGGATGAGAGGTGCGATGATGAAAGCTTCAAAGATTAAAACAAGAGCCAAGAGAACCAAAAGAGTTGATAGGATAGTTTGGGATTCAAAGGATTGAAGATTTTCAAGTCTTTTCATTAATTTTGAGTCGCGTCTTTTCATTTATTTTAGATCGTGTCTTTTTATTTGTTTTAGGCCGCGTCTTTTCATTTATTTTAGGTCGCGTCTTTTCATTAATTTTAGGTCTTTGTGTAAGCCTATAAATAGAGGCTCCACTTTATGTATTGAAGATTATTATTGAATGAAAACATATTTCTTGAGAGAACTTTCTCTTTTGTTCTTTGCGAAAGAACTCCTTTTTGATTTCTTCAATCTAAACGCTTGGGGAAATCACCTAGATAACTTAGGTTTCAATCAACAGGTTTGGTTGGGGTCTAGTTCCTATTCATCACTTGTTCAAGACGATCCTTTGGGGATTTGATTTCCACAATGATCGTAGGGTTCTAGGTTTAATATACCTAGGGTTCTCATCATCATGAGTCTAAGAAACATACACTAAACTCATGTTAAGTTGTATGAACATGATGAGTATATGAAAGAAACTTTTACCTAAGGTTATGTATTTGTTGAAGAAGAAAAAAATGGTTTGTAGTAATATGTGGGAATGGGTTTTCTAAAGAAAAGAGAGAACTTGAGAGAGATTTTGAGAGAGAGGTTTTGTGGAGTGATTTTGGGAGAGTTTTAGTATAAATTATGTTGTGTGAAAGAATGAAAGAGGAAGGGAGTATTTATAGATTTTTGGAGTGGAAATTAGATGTAATTAAATAAAATGGAAAAGAAAACAAATTGTGAAGGAAGAGGAGAGAGGGGGCGCCGGTTTGCATTAGAATAGGAAGGAGAAATAATTTATTTTGTTTGTTTTGTAATAAAAGAAGTAATGTGTAAAGTGTGATGTGATTAAAGTTGTATGGGGAAGGTAACTTGCAAGGTATAGGTATGGTAGAGTGTAAGAATAGAGTATATGAAAAAGTAGAGATGGGTGAATAGTTAGAATAGTAGACTAGACAATTAAAATACCGGTAGTAAAGAAAATACGTGTAATTAAGCTATATCTGTTATTTTTAGTTACTAAAAAATTCTAAAACTGATATTTTTGAAATCCTTATATTTTTACGAATCTATTGGTGTTGTCGGAATATTTTTACTATCCGGTGCACCAGGGCACGGTTTTTGAAAACTGATCCCGTTCGGATCCGAAAGACACTAGAAAATTACGAAACTGATATTTTTTAAGCCTTCCTATATTATTACGAACCATATTCCACAATTATCTCAATTTCATTTTCTAGGGTTTAAGAACACGGGATTGCCAGATCTAGATTCACTAGACTAATCATATAACTAGGTTAACTATAGGGTTTCGTTTTGACTTCCGGTTCTTGGGGTTTGCTAATATTATCAAAAACTCTAGGGGCTTACAAACCCTCACCAAACCTGTCGATTTGAACCACAGTTATCCAAACGGAGCTTGACCCTAATTATACCTATTAATTAGAACCACAACTATCAAAGAGAACAAAATCTTATCATAAGAACCAAGGATAAACACTCACACTAGAGAAATCTCTCATGTGAATCGTATTCAAACAATATGTCAGAACTTCTGTGTCCAAAACATAGCAAAGGACTATATATAAAATACAAAAGAAACCTAAAAGACATTAAAAAAAAAAATACAACTTTTCGTATAACTATGTTGGCGGCCTAACTACAAAGTCTGGTAGCCTTTAATACATACAATGGAGGCTTTGAAGACGACTTTAAAAACTTTGAATCTGTGGTGTGTGAAGGCCGACTAAAGGCCGGCGGCATTGAAGCCGGCATACAGGCCTGCAACAAAGGTTGGCTGATCTCCAAACAAGGCTAGTAGCTTTCCACTCTTTGGTAATTCTTATTCTTCTTTGTCGTCGCCATTTTGATCCTCATCATTTAATAAAGGAATTTAGTAAATTAAGAAAATAATAATTGACATTAAATCATCTTTAAAGATTAAGCATAGTAATTTGTAGTAGTGATTTAATATCTAGATACTTTTGATGATCTTATGATTAGTATTTAATTGTCTTGACTTATGATTGCAATTGAATTAATAAATAGAGTAGCATTAGTAGTTGAATAAGTAATTAATTATATTGAATTGATTATTAGGTTAGATGGTAGATAAAGAAGCAATTACTAGTAATTCGAGATCCTTGTAAGAACAATACCTGTGCTTATTTGCTATATAATAATTTGATGGGTATACTTGTCTAAAAGTGATCTTAGGATGGTTTATTAATACAGATTGTATTGAGTGTTACGATCATATAAGCATTACTCCACTTGTCAATTGGGTTTATCATCTCGACATTATTTAATATTTTGGTGTACAATATTAGTTAAATTACTCAAATGCTCCTGATCTTGCAAGGAGTCAAAAGCGAGAAAAGAACTAGGGCCTGCATAGACTTGAGAAAGAGCATACTATAAGGGGCAAAAATTTAAGCCACTTTCTTGCCTTTAGATTGTGGAGGCACTAAGGATAATAAGTACAATCGATATAAAAGCAAAGTATCTAGAAAGAAAAATAGAAAAAAGGAAACAACTTCAAGAGTGGTTTCTCTAAATGATGTTAGCTCAAAACTACTAGAAGACTAAGGGTCTGTTTCGATGGTATTTTTCATCTGTATCTGTATCTGTATCTGTATCTTTTTCAAAACGGTATGTCTAAATATGTCCGATTTGCATCTATATTTGATCTATTTGATCTTTTGATGAGAACTGTCAACTTTTTTTTTATTTATATCTATTTCTTAATAAATAATTTGTTAAAAAAAAGTTTGAAAAAAGTGTCTGTATCTGCCGAATAAAGCCAAACAAACAGACCCTAGTTTGGATGATTGGGCTGGATTGTAGGCTTTTAACTTGAACACGCAAAACAAAACACCATCAGTAATGAGTTGAGGGGTTGTCTGGCATGGCACTTTGACATTTAAGTTAGATTGCATCCCAAATGTCCAAAGAGGAAATGAAATGTATATAAGCTACTGATGTAGCATATCTTCTAGGATGTGTAGAGGATGTATTTATAGGAGACGTACATGTTGCAAAGATCATGGAGTAGTAAGGGATTGGAAGCAGTTTTTGTGAACATTGTAGCCAGGCCACACCCCTAACCATTCTCTCCAGTGAAGCTAGCAACGATTATATCGACAGTGTCGAGTGACTTGATCCGGGGTTTGTCCATCATATGGCTTGGGAGATGAACTGCCAAGTTGGGGGAAAGCCGATGCTCCTGGAAGCCCAAGGTGAGTCAGGATAGGTTAATCTTAGGCTTAATGGTTTGGAAGTGTACAATGAATCAAACTAGATCTAAGGAGAATAATTGATCATTAACAACTGGAATTCAATAAATTTTTTCCTTCCTATTTCTTTACTCTTGATTCCGCCCTTTATCTAATAAGTGAGATTTAATTTTAGTAAGATGTAATAGCTGGCCCTAGCTCTGAATGTTTTCAGTTTGAGCCGCATATGGTTAACAAAATAGAAAAATCTTTGACAGGAAAGAATAAGAGGATGTGAATGTCGAATGGTAGCATGGAGGAATAATTGTGTTTCTTCTAGATGTTGATTAAGGCTATAGTCGGAGAAACATTTGAAGTTACTCACGTTTTGTGGACCATATCATTGGATGATTCCAAATGGCACTCAGCCACACGGGGCACTTGCGTGGCACTGCAAAGTTATGTTGATGCATCAGTCGGCTCGAGTAAAAGATTCTTTACTTTTGGTGGGTCATTACATCACCAAAGCAGATTTTATTTCTTCCCATTAATAATTATAAGGAGATGTGGCACTTATTCTTCATCTTTAAAGCTCGTATACATATTTTGAATTTTCAGGCTAGTGTTTGACTTTTGTTGATCATTCTAAGCCAATATTTTTCACATTTAAAGCTAAAAAGAATAGTCAAAGAGACTTTGGCAGAAAATATTGTAGGCATGACATTATTTTCTCATGGGGAGAGAATATTTAGTTCCCCCTGCCCCTCTTTATAATATGAATATGGGCAAAAAGAAATCATATGGCAGTTAGAATCGAGATATACAGAAGTGAGCAGGCATGACATACAGAGAGGTTTGATTTTCTATATTGTAAAATAACATTTCTTTTTCCTTGTCTAATTTTTATTATTTTTAATAACAGCTTGATGTGATCCCACCATTTAAAAAAAACATACAGAAAAAAATAATTGATCAACTTCGAATTCCAAAAATTTCAATAACTAGGAGAAGCAAATCAAATCCTAGGAGTCTTGGGTTACATTGAATGTGTTTGGCTTCTTGGTTTGAGTTCAGGTTGACATATATTTTAATTATATTATTTATCAAAAATAGATACTAAGAAGAAACAAATATTTTTACTCATAAAAAAACCATACATATCATACAAAAAAAAAATCATATTTAGATTGCCATAATCATAGGGTTAACAAATTGAATTAACTTTCGCGCAATGCATCACTATAAAATGAATATTAGACTCTGCCTTCTTATGCATTACCAAAATATAGATATATTTTAATCATATATTTATCAAAAATATATACTGATAAAAAACAAATATTTTTACTCATAAACAAATCATACAAAGTAGATACAACAAAAAAAAAAAAAAAAAAAAATCATACTTAGATTGCCATAATCATAGGGTTAACAAATTGAATTAACTTTCGTGCAACGCAGCGCTATAAAATGAATATTAGACTCCGCCTTCTTATGCGTTACAAAAATACATGTATTTTTCATAAATCGTAAAAAATACACCACATATGAGCAGGGTAGCTCGTTGATGAGAATGGATTTGTCAATGTCCGTCTACAGGGAAGTCACTTTGCACGCAGCATAGTTATTTTCAAACATAAAATTCTCGGAAAATTATTAAAGAAAAGCCAACTGGAGAATTGGTCCTACAGTGAATCCTTCAATACGTTAGGTCCAGCCTTGGTATATAATTTAACCCTCACGCATACATTGTAAGTGTCAGTTTTCCAAAAACAACAACTCTAACAGGAGGGCGACAACTCAAAGCGGCCCAAATCCTCGTGACTAAACTTCAGAGCACTTAAAAGCCGGTATTTGCTGAATAACCAACCATGATCTCAGAGTTAAGACCAAGATAATGACAGTTTAATCTGCAAAATTTCTAGCCAATTCGAACATGCTTTTACTTGCATTCTAACATTCGATATTGGAAATTGCCCATGCCATAAACCCCACCCCCCAAAAAAAAAAAAAAATCCCAGTACAACTGACCCTAAAACACAATCGCTGTTGCATCCTAAAGAGGTATGTCAGCGGGAATTTCTCCCAGGCCTTTAAAATCAATAAACCTCACCATACTTTTGAATATATCATTCAGCTGATAGTACATGTTTGGATGAAAATCTTGCTACAGTTACAGCCGCAAACTGAACTAATGATCAGCATGCATCTTACTTCGCATGAACACTAAACATAAACTGTTATGGCTGCCGTTTCGAACGTGGCAGAAGTGCAAGGAGAATCTTCTTCCTAGGGCCCTGTAATAAGAGTATCAGAAACCACCACATACAGAAACTTCAAAAACATTCAAGGCATTCAGCTAGCAGGTCAAAAACAAAAACAAAACTTAAAGCTTTACCATTGGAATTCCCAATTCCTTAAGGTCATTTTCCCCCATCTGCCTCAAAGCTGTCATGTCCACCTGGGAAACATATCAAAACAAGGTCGATGGAGAATAGGTGAATGTCAATTCAACTTTTGCTTCATATAAACTCAAACCAGACAATAAACCGTTCAAGAATGGCTTTGATTGTCCATATAGATAGCATAGCGTTCAAGCCGAAGACCCACTAAATTTAACTTGTGATGGTGACTGAGACAATGTGGAAAGCCACACACCTTGACATATGGCCCAGCCACTCCACATTATTTAAAATGGTACTTTTGAGGGTAGAAATGTAGGGTTCAAAAAAAGTCCTTAAAGGATAGAAAGACGATCAAGATGGAAGACAGTTCCACATGAACAGAGAACGAAGAGTGATTGGGATTTGAGACATTAAAACATTTTTTTTTAAAATTACATAAATGTATTGATAAAATACAGAAGAATGTGATGCTGCTTATAACAGGTAAGGGTGACTGCAAACTCTAATCTATTACATAGATTTTACAAACAAACTAATATAGATTCTTAGTTCTTCAGATGCAACATGCAGCAACTGTTAGGCCAACACTCCAAGCAATGACCTTGATATCCTCGAATGAAGCTGAGGCTAGAAGACCAGAAATAATTCAATCACACAAAATTAATGATGAAAGACCAGGCAAATTCAATCATCTCCTTCCCACCACCAGAACTGTAATCATGAGCCCAATAGTAGATTCCCGTGGTCTTCATGGCCTTTAGGCAAAAATAACACAAATATGAAGACAAGATACCCCATGGTTGAAGCTTGTCAAGGATGTAAAACTCCCTTAACTAAGCAAATCATGGAATGAGTAAATGTCCAGTGATTGATTTCTTGCACCAAACAGCTCTATGCAACTGGACTTTACAACCATGAGGCATTAGGACTTTGTAGGCTCTGTTGATTGTGAAATCCCCTAATGCTGAATGCACCCACAATAACTCATTGCCCAGATTGGGAATAGGCTTGATATTGGGAGGGATTAGATAACACCTTAAGGGAGGAATAACCATCACCTTCAATATTAACACAGAGGCACACATTTCCAGACATACCTGAAGTTGCAATGTCTAGCACTGAGTGATGCTAAGGGGCCACTAGGTAGCAAGATCTGACCAAAGGACCATCAATAAGCCATCACCTACTTTCCAGTGAAATTAAAAGAAGCAAGCAAGGGAGTAAAGCATATTTGGCCAAAAAAAAGGGAGTAAAGCATAAGGGGCTTTTGCCAATTCCAAAAAAACTGGAGGGGGTCTTGACTCTTGACAACCAATAAGCTATTTCCATTAAAAAAATAAGTTTGAATCCAATCCACCTTAACTCCTCTTAGGCTCCCCTTTACAAAGATGCCATATGTTTTTAATCTGGGCCACTTTGTTCCAAACTTCAAGCCTAGGAATACCTAAGACTACCTCAACATAAGGAGTGCAAAAAACCTTCCAGTGCACCTTAGCCTTTTTGGAAATATTAGGATGACCAAACTAAAGGAAGTCCTTCATTATGCACTTAATCTGATTAAAAACTTTCTTGGCAAAATGAAGATAGAAGCTTAGCATAGTTGCATCGAGAAGAGAATATACTTGATTAGTTGAAGTCGACTTACAAGAGAGAAAATTTTGACGTCTAAGAGTTAAAACAAGCCAAGATTCTTGTGAGAAAGTAATCACAGCCCCCTTTGCGCAACTTAGAAGGATAAAGCCCACTACTACATAACAAATTAAAAGATTTCCTTCCTCAAAGCCAAGGGTGCAAAGGATGACACCTTATCTAGGGAAAAGAAGGCTTTCACCTTTAATGGCCCTTGGGACAAACAATGACTCAAAAGTCTAGTAAGGTCTGTTTGAATAAGGATGTCAATGACAAGTTATCTTTGTAATAGATCAATAGGTCATCAACGAAACATAAATGGGTTAAGGCATGCCTCCTTATATCCCCCATGAAGGGTAAACCAAAGAAAAGCAGTCACTTTTCTTAAAAACTCAGATGAAACTTCCAATCCAAAGCAAAAAGATAGGGAGAAATTGAGTCTTCTTGACACAAACCCCTAGATATAGAGAAGAAACCAACAAGTTTACCATTGATAGTAATGGAAAACTCAAGAAGTAAAATAACATTGGAAGAGTACAAAGATGCCTAGGAAAATCATAAGCTCTTTGAATGTCAACTTCAATACGTTGCCCTTATTGGAATGATAACCACGAAATAAATCTAGAGCATTGAAAGCATTAGCATTGGACCTATGACTAGGGACAAAGGGAAGTTTACAATTAATTACCAGAGAAAACAAAAGTTTGATTAATCTAGAGGCATAAAGCCTGGGAATGGTCTTATAGATGACATCATAACATGAATAAGTATGAAACCAGACAACTTAGATGGGTCAGACACTTTGGGCACCAAAGATATGATAGTGGTATTTATCACCTCCAACAACTAACACCAAGTCAATGCCTATTACATTTCTATTGTGCCTTTGAGTGAGAATTTGATGGAAGTAAAGTGTTTTTATCATGCAAATGGAGCCACTCAACATAGGAATTTTCCTTAGTGAAAGCTTTCGCTAGCCTAACAACAAAAGCACTCTACTTGGCCAACACTAACACTAAGAATTGAAGCAGCATCATAATATTTGTGTCATCTACCCCTTACTCAAAAAAAGATGGATCTCCACAATTGAGGAGAGGATTAGATGGACATTTACCTTTACTTGATTAACTCCGGCAAATAAATGGGAAAACTCTGTAGCATTAGCTTCCTTAGCTCTGTCTTTAATAACTATAATTTTGCAACTATTTGAGATGTATGGAACCCTCTGCTTGACTACTCCACGTGTTTGCTACCAAAGGAGAAACTCCCCATTTTTCTACCCAAAAGTCAAGAAACTTAAAAGGTAATCTTTTTTGTGCTAGACTGAAGTCCATTGAGATTAAACCCACTAAATGACTCAAGAGCAATAGCGAGAGAAACTTAGCTTCAATTCTTGAAAAAGTTGTGAGCCATGATTGATTCACTTAGATTCTATCAAGCTTAATATGGTTTCTCAACTTGTTTATTTGCCTAAGACAAGAAATTTCCAACATAATGTAGGTCATCTGACTCCAAGAGATCCAGGAAGTTGTTAAATCGACTATCACTTCGCCCATCCTTCTCTCAACCCCCCTCCTTGCTAGTACTAACTTGATAACACTGAAGTCCCAAGAAGAACCCTAGGCTTGTCTACAAGAGTTAAGGCAAGGGCCCCCCAACCTCCACCCCCCACCCAAAAAAAAAAAAAAAATGAAAAAAGAAAAGAAAGAGAGAGAGATCTTCCTGTAGAACCTTTCTTTAAAGGGCAGAAACCACACCATAGACAAAGGTGACAATTAAGTAGGCATTTGCGCTTGAGTAGGTGCAAAACTAATGAGTGAACCAACCAAGCTCCTTCATAATGTGGACGACATCCAAAACATTAGGATCCAATCCTATGTGAATCCTTTTCCTTGCAAGAGAGTATTGCAAAAGACCAAGAGCCACTTACTCCTCCCTAACTCCATCTTCATTCATATGCTTAAGTTTCTTGGAGCCTCAAAAGATATATTCCACTTATCCATACAAAACTTTCTGTAAAAGTACTTATAATGGGGTCACCCAACCTCCTAACATGCCAAGCAGTTATGCTGATTAAAACAAAAATAAATAGCTAGAAGGTTAGGTAAACCTTCACCTCCCTTTGAAGAGTTTCTTGCCTCTTCGACCACCAAAGGAAGCTAAAGTTCTTCCACTGCTAGAGTTATTTACCCCCTACCCCTTCCCTACATAGTATTGTTACCAGAGATTTAGAGCCACCAGCAGCTTCTTTAGGAAAAATCACCTCTATAAAATTTTTTTTGCTAAGAGTTTCTTCCCAAAAAAGCCTGTTACTGCTTCATGAGAACTGCCCCTGCTCAAAGAGTATCTAACATGTGGGAAGGATGGTAAAGGAAGGAGAGGATGAGCTGCCTTAGGTTGGTGGCCTTTGACAGTCACTAAAGGTGTTGGGGTCCATAGGCTCTCCAAAGGCAAAAGCTGGGTTGTTTCTACGGTGAGCTAAAGGCTTCATAGGCAAGGAAACCTCCTCAGTAACTTCAAGGATGGTCTCTCTTAGTTTTGCTGGTATTCTAAGAGACCTTGGTCTTGTTCTGGTACAGGTGCGTTACCCATTCTTCTTTTATTCATACCTAATCTTGGTTGGGAGCAGTGTCTTTATTAAGCTCTTGGTGTTAGGTTGTGCACATACTTGACTTGAGTGGCCAAACACCCAAGCTGTAACATGAGTAAACATTGATAGTCCACCAATGCTTAGACTGAGGAATCATCTTCTCTCTCAGCTGTAATATGGGTAACCAAGTCTTCTTTGGCAGCAACCTTACAAGGACTTGAAATTGATTTGGTCTCTGGATTTGTAAGAAGTGCAGATGGGGAAGAAGATGAAGGAGAATTTGTCTATTGAGGATCTTGATGCTGAATTGAAGAAGTGTCATGCAGAAGCAATGCAGATAAATTAATCTTTGCAGATATCATCATATTATATGCTGGAAGAAATGGAATGTTGTTATCATATTATATCCTGCAAGAAAATGGTGTTATCTTTCAAGAATGGTGTTTCTTCTGGAAATCTTTACAAGACAAGTCCCATACACCATGCCCTGTCAAAAACATGTATGGTTTTTATTAAATACTTGATCTTTACAAAATTGACTGTCTTTGAGAGAATTCGACAGTGTCTTCTGTTTCTTAAACTCTGATGGATGCGCCACACTGGATGTTAGGATATTAGAGCAAGCGTTATTGTAGGGCCATAATTGAGTTCACCCAGAGAGGGAGGGGGTTACTACTCTGCTTGCCATATAGCCGGTTCCTATGGGACCAAGGTACTCACAGGAATACCAGAGGAGTACCCATGCATGGATACTAGAGGATTGCAGGTTCATAGGAGGCAACATACCCTCCGTTTTTATAAGATGATGCACGGGGCAAAGTATCATAGCTTCTCCAAGATAGATTCAATCCGTTGTGATAGGAATCATGGATCACTTACACCAATAACCCGAGCTAGAGCTAAGGGCTTGTCTAACTTCGTTCAAAGGATCCTTCCAAATGATTCGAATAACGATGAATTGGGCTTTCTCAAAGGATATATGATACATTTTGGATTAGGAATTGATTTAATTTGCTTAACTAGTAAAAATTCGTTGTCAAAGAAGATCACGCCCGCCATAACGTTCGTGATCAAGCCCATGACTGAATTTGAACTTACACATTGTGTACTAGTTGAGATCACGACAACTATCACACTCGTCATCAAGAATACGACTGTAATGGAGGCTATGAGCACGTCATCAACGTACAAACTAAGAACCCAAGGAGATAACAGGTGTGGTCACGCCTATGATGCTAATCATTATCTACCCTATCACGCCCATGATTGCTTGAAGATGGAGGAAGAAAGTTGATCCGAAGGGATCACAGTCCATGTCACGGCCGTAATCAATAGGGTGATCTTCACCCTGTTTTCTGCGCTAATTATAGTCTTGTTTCCTATTTTGTTTGTTTGTCTTGCTATTTTCCATATTTGCCATTGCCCAACTTATAATAGTATATAAAGGTTATTAGTGACATGTTTAGTAGTTTTTGTTACTTGTTTTATCCTCAATAAACTTTGAAATATCCTTATGACAAATTGTCTTCTTGAATAAGATTGAGTTTTCTATTCAAGATTGTTTCGTTATTTCTAGTCATCATGCATAATATCAATATAGAACAATTAGTTTGATTGTATATTTGGTGCGTCATATCCAAGGATCGTTCATATCTTTTAATTTTTCTATTTCATAAATCATGAAAACCCAAAAACATACTATAAAACCTAAATTGCAGTTGAAAGCACTAGATCCACAAATTACTCATATTCTTCGATCCGTATCAGGTTGTCATTTGCAAAGAAAAAAACATAAGAAACCATCCTTGTTACCAAAACACTAGCTATGCTAGAGTCCTTCTCACCCATAAAGCCATGGTTTCAACAAGGGAGAAAAAGATTTTCTTGCCAAGGAAATAGCCCACAAGAGTGTTCTCCTAGTTCCCTACACATTGTTCAATCATCGAAGGTGATGAACATACCATTAGAACTAGGCCATGAGATAAGAGGAGATGAAGTGGAGCTTAGAATCAAGAAGCAAAGGAAGCTTCAGAGGGAACACAGGTTCCAAAGCTCTTCAAAATATAAGGGAAGTCTTGCTTTGGAGAGGTTTTAATTCTCAACTTTTTCTAAAAGATCATTTATCTGCTCCACAGTGTTATTGCTTTGGAGAGGTTTTAATCCACTTTGAGGATTAGAGCATAAGGATTAATTTTTGGAAGGCAAGGATTTAGTCTGTCATTGGCAAACATCTCACCAACTTTACGGCAAACCATGTCCAAGTTGACTTTTTTGTCTAAGTAAACCTCATTGGCAGAGGGCCAATAAAAGGCAAGACTGCTTTTTTGCACAAAGTGCCAAAATTTGCTACCTCCTTGGAAGATGAAGTGCCATCCAAAGTGATAGAATATCAAGTGTTTTTTCTTGGGTTGGGGGGGGGAAGGGAATGAGGGAAGAAGATGGGAGCACTCAGAGCTCCAAAGAGTCAATAGAAACTTCTACTTCAGTAAAATATAATTTTTTTTTTCTCTTCTTCAGCTTGCATATATATATATATATATAGCAGCATATTCTCTATGATTTCCCAGGGCATGCTTGTCAAAGTGTGGGTTCGTTTGTGCTGAAAACTAGAAATAGGGACCACCATATGACATTCTACTCCCCTCTATTTTTTTTTTTTTTTGGTAGTAAACATGTAGGGTTGGAGGCACATGGGCTTTAGGCCCACCTTGGGCCCTATCAACTTCCTCCCCGCTGGAATTGGACTTGTCCTCAAAGCCCAATTGAGGAAATTGAGCAACAAAAGTGTTGGCACCTACCCAAGTGGCTTCTTCTTGTGACTTCCCTGCCACCGCACAAATATTTGTGGCACTTCTACTCCTTCCCTTCTCCGAAGTCTCTTGACTAAAACATGTTCAGGTTGCACAGCTGGTTATTCCCCAGCCTCCATACCTTCTGGTAATTCTAACTCAACCAGATGCCCCCCAACAAACTTCTTCATTAAGGAAACATGGAAGACGGGATGCACATGACACCCCAGAGGGAGCTTGAGCTGATATGCAGCAGCTCCAACATGCTTTTGAACCTGGAATGGACCATAAAAGCATGATACCAGCTTTGGATTCACACGCTTTGCAACACTAGTCTGGGGGCTTGGCCTCAATTTGAAGAAAACCCAATCCTTTACCTCATAGGCCATTTCTCTCAGCCTTTGTTTGCAAATTTCACCATTTTATTTTGGGCCCACTGCAAATAGTATTGCAGCTGCTTCAACAACTCATCCCATGCCATTAACTCATCTCTAATGGCATCCGCTAGTGTCTCACCATGTGTGTATCAAGTTAGATTGGTGGTGGGCAACCATATACCACTTCAAATGGAGTTATGTTACTAGCTCCATGAAATGCCAAGTTATTCTTACATGTTATTTTTATTCTTACTCCTTAGGTACCAGTTCAAAGGGGAGTTTTACTAGTTATTTTTATCCTTACTCCTTGTGTACCCTTTGATCATATTCTTTAAAGAGAAGCAGATCTTTTATCTAGGCATTGATGAACCTAAGTCTGAAATGTAGCTTGGATTATTTTACATTCAATGACAATTAGTTTTCTTGAAATCAATTATGAGTGCTTGATCAGTCCTTTGAATTAATATTGCTAGCATATGGAACCATGTATGATTTTATGGTAGTAGATTGAAAAATCACCTCCAGAAATGGATCTTGCATAATTAGTAAGATTTGATTGCAATCCTAGAGATAGGGCGACATAAATCTTCTGCATTAGATTCAAACTAGGATTAGTTGATATCCAATAGTGGATTCACAAAACATTAATGCAATTTCTAGATTGATACTGATTAGGAAGAAATTGCAGCAAATAGATATAGAGTTAGGAATTAATAATCTCAAGAGTGATAATATAATATAGGAATTCCGCAGTTCAAGAAAGTTAATTTAATCATTAAAGGATTAAGAAGTTACATAAAGGATTTAGTGGGGATTCAACGTCTAGATAGTCTTGTGATTGAATTAATTTAATTTAAAGTTATAATCTTAACCTGTAATCTTAATTGGTATTTTGGGAATCTTGATTTGTTTATTGATAGTTATAATTTATTGATTATATAATAATATATTTTATAAGTTAGATAATAGGGATAAGATGATTACTAGTACTAGAAAGATCCTCATGGGAAAGATACTAGTGCTTATTGTTATACTATCGTTTCAATATGTATACTTGTGTAATTGATTGTAGAATAGTATTGAGGATCGGAATTTTAATTATATACTATTACATCAAGCCCTAAAAAAAGATGCGGTTTTTTAGGGGTTCAATGGGGTTTCTAGAAAGCGCAGAGAGCATTCTCTCTCTCTCTCAAATAATGCAACATAAAAACTTCACCTGCTTTCTCCAAATACTCTACCATCTTCACCCACATTTCTATCTAAGTCTTACTCTCATAAAAATGTTTTGCTAAACGTACTTGGCCTCTCCAATGACAAAATATACTTACAGAAAACAGCAGGAGCAACATTAGCAAAACAAAGGGATGACTGAATAAGCCACCACAGAACTGCTTTTATTTAAGTACTTGATTCAAACTACGTAATACACACAATGGTCAAGTCAAACTCAGATTTTCTTTTGAGGCTACAAATGATATTTCTCAAGATGGATTTCCGGTAGAAATCAAAGTATCAGAAGGCTAGATTATATGAACATTGTCCACATATAACAATCCATATTTTTGTGAAGTGCATAATTCTACAGGAAGTGAGCGACAAGCATAGGAAGGCTGTAAACTGTAAAGAGCAGTAAAACCAACAAACATAAATAATGAACAGAGAATTTAATCACTCCAGAGTGCCAACAAATTAATAGGATTGAGTGACAATCACAAAGAATTGGCCATCTGCAGTAGCTCGCATCGCTCAATGACATTTATTCCAAAAGCTATCACAAGACACTAAGCATTGGTTAATCATGAAAGGTTACAAGTAAGTCTCAACCAGGAATGTTTTCCAAAAAATTATAGTGACATGGAAAATGCTACAAATACAGGGACCCTCCAATTAACTGAAAAGGAGCACTCCCATCATGGAAGATACTAATGTTGCAAAATTTATCTTACAATGCAATCTCAGATAATCTTTTCCATTAATATACCATCATAATTATTTTTTCAACAATTCACCTTGACATGACATTGTTAATGTTAAATGTGTCAAATTGCTTAAAGAAACAGCACAACAAAGTAAATAATAATAGTAGTTATATTGGGGATTAAGGAAAAAAATAATCATTTTTTCAAAAAAAAAAAATATACAAATCCGCTAAATGAAAAAATAATCCCAGAAATAGGCAAGACGAGATCGGCCACTTATGACCTCGTCGAGGTCAACTTGCCTACTTCTAGGATTTTTTCCCCATAATGGCATTTTTGTAATTTAAAAAAAAATCAATATTAATTTCCTTTTCCCATTATAATGGTAATACAAAATTGGTGATTTGACACCATATTGAAGAAACAAATTTATGACATCAGTATTTTTGAGACGTAAGTGCTCATCTTTTGAAATTAGGAGAGCACTGTTATTTAACTGCTTTCTAACGAATGCCACTGTGTCTGTAATTTTCCCGATGCATTGAGATAGAGACCCATAATATCTTCAGTTTAGCAGTATGTATTGAAAAAAATATGAAACATAAATTCGGCACCCAGTTTGATCCAAAAAAATAAAACATACTCAGCACCCATGCCATAAATAATAAACGTCATTGGGGACCAATGTATGTCATCTCTCTTCTTAAATGAAGACAATCTTTTTTTTTTTTTTTTGGTTGGGTGGTGGTGGTGTGTTTTTGGGGGTGGCGCCGGTATGAAGACAAGTATTCAGATCAGCATTTTCAGTTTAACAATTTTAACAAGAATTATTTCATGAATCTTTAACACAGCAAGTAATATGCCTATGTTTGTAGGTACATCTTGCATGTTAGCTTCAAAGAATAGCTCTAGAAAACAGTGATTGAGAAACTATCTTCCATCAACAAAGTGATGTTCGTGTGTGGCAACCCTCTGGAAAAATTGAGCTGCTATATTTCTCACAAGTTTTAGTTTCTATCTCATGGTGGACAATTTATGAAAAGATTTTCTGACTAAGATAGGCGCATAAATTGATCCCCGTGCCTTTTTGACTCAACATAGATGCAACATGAGGATACCAAAATGTGAAAGAAACTCAGTGCCATTCCACATTAAAGTTATGCTGTATGCTTTGATATCAATACAGGACTAGCAACACTTCTAAAAGACTAGCCATTCAAGTAAGCAATTCATAAAAGGATACTCATGACAGAGAGGCAGACAAAGGCATTTAAAACAACCACATACTGAAGACCTTACAATGACATTGGTTTGCCTTCATATAACCCTCCATTTAGGATGCCTGTACGTAGGCTTCATTTCATTCTACTTACTATTGATCATGAGTTTTGTTGACTACACAAAGTAAGCTGTAGACATACTTGACAAAATGGCATCACCAATCAACAGGAAAAAAAAAGACATCTCCATTAAGGCACTTACTTCCTCTGCCTTGAAGATAATGGCATACTTTCCCAGTCCTAATGAATGCAAGAGCCCATCTACAGTCCGGTGATCATCAATCTACAAAGACCAACAAAGACAACAACTTCAGAGTTAATAGTTGACTATTAGTTACCACAAACAGGCGCGCGCGCATGCACACACACACACACACATCTAGTATGATACATTGCCACGAGTGTATAAACCTTTGTCAAATGTCTATAGTTGGAAAATTAACAAGTAGTGTTCTGTGTTGGTTGGTGTTTTGTGTTGTTTGTGTCGTTTAGTAGTTTTGTGAGTTGTGGTATTTTGCTGTATACAGTTGTATAGTGATGTGAGTGGTAGGTTGATGTTTGTCGTTTTCTTTTGTGGTTGCTGACGTGGCTATGAGTTGTTAGTAGATGTCTAGTAGTATAAATAGAGTTAGTTAAAGGAGATATGGAGGGAAGAAGAAAAGAGTGTGGAGAGTTTGAAGAATTGCAGTGGTTGGACATTACCTATCGGGTAAGCAATGCTTTCTTGGTTAATCTTTATCATAGTGGAGCTTGTTATATCACAGTAGCTTCTGCTAGTGTCACTAATCATATAATAAGGGGACTCCTTAAACCCAGAAGAAGAGACAGAAGGGAAGTGGGAAAAAAAATTCAATGAGATCAGGCAAATATGGCATTCAAAATTTAAAAAAAAAAAAGAAAGAAAGAAAGAAAAAGGAAAATTAATTGAGCAGTAGTCCTGACTCTTGACACAGCTTGCGTACAATGATTTGGGAAGTGCCAAATATACTAAAGATGGCAAATATGGCATTCAAAATTAAAAACAAAAAGAAAAAAGGAAAATTAATCGAGCAGTAGTCCTGACTCTTGACACAGCTTGCATACATTGATTTGGAAAGTGCCTAGTATACTAAAGATGACTGCAGATATTACAGACTGCGAATTCTTCATAAGATCAGATACAATCATGCCAGTGGACTGAAACTTATGGATCTTATGAATAACTGTGAATGCCTTGAAGCAATTACAACTAAAAGAGTACGGAAATCTCAAATTATGTGCACATGATCAACTTTGATTTACTAGTAAAATATCCAGCCCCAGGCATCACCTTTTCACATCATCATACATTAATGATACTAGCAAACATCATACAATCTAAATCAGCGTGAATAAATTAAGTCAGAAAGTTTATTTTAGAAATCGCTAGCGGGTCAAATACAAGGGCTTAAACAGAGTTGCTAATGGTAAGATCGCTAAGATCCTTTTCCAACCAACTCTCAGCAATCCCTAATAAAAAAAATCAAACAGAAATTCTGCTTTAACGGCCAACCAACCCTACCAAAGTATTCTTGCCTTGAAAGTGGCTGATATTATAAGGAATTGAATAAATAACAACAGGAAACAGAATCAACTAAATCTTCTTGGTTAAATGCAATCTTCAGCTTAAAATACTGCTAGAAAGTTACTTCTACTTTTATTACTTGACCATGATAATAGTTAGCCAAAGAGGGGAAAAAAAAGAATAAATTAAAATACATATCTCAAAGACCATGATATTACGTAGACAATGGAATAAATAGCTGGATTGAAATGATCAATGTTGCAAATTACATACCATCTTCAAGCTTCTCTGAGTAATGCCATTTGAAGGAGATGGGCCAGGTGGCTGTCCCAAAGATGGTACAGAAGGCCTTGCGGTAGCAAGAGAAGGTGTAGAACTTGTCCTGTATGGTGCCACAGCATCATTAATTGGCCTGGATACATCAAGTACCTCTTTCTTTATATACGGAGCCGGAGTCCTTGGGATTGGCCTTCTTACAATTTCCTCATTTCTTTCCGGGGATAGAACCCTAGAACTGCTGGCATATTGCACTGGGGATCTTCGTCGCAGGGGATCCAGACTCCAAGAGGAATAAGAATTTCTCAAAGAATCCTTTTGTTGGATATCATTCACACTTCTTGATAGAGGAATTTGACCTGAGAAACCATTCTCCTTCCTTTGAAACATATGCTGTTGTCTATCACGAGCAGCAGCTGGCGGATGCGCCACTTTTTCCAACTTGTCTCGGAGGTCAACAACCTTGTCCATCTCATCTCTCTTGACCTGCCTAGACACACTTTTTTTCAGTAGTTTAAATCGCAGATCATCTCTCCCAATGCCTCCATCTTGAAAATCAAACACCAATAAGTTCAGATAAGGAATCCCTTTGGGATCAGTTCAACTATATATAAAAAGAAGTTTGTGTTAGTCTACATAGAGCGTATTACAGTTCATACCATTAGACCCCCTACTTGGCAAAGCACCGTCTCCCCGCTGTCTACAAATAAGAATGCACAATGACTTTCAGTAAAAATAAAAATACCAAAAGCAAAACAACCAATCCCCATTCCCACAACACATTGATGTTGCCAATACCAAACATTTAGGGATTTGCTATATTGCTTATACCACAGCCAAAGTAAGTTATAAGTTCTGCTCTTTTTTTTTTTTTTTTCCTGTAGGTGAATTAATTGATAGCTGATTGTTAAAAGTGAGTCATTACTCTTAAAATGCATGAAACACGCAAAGAACCAACTGAAAGATCTATGAAACAAGATATCATTTTTCCAACTAGGAAAGTGACACTGCAGCATCAGCACTGCTAAAATATAAGTCTAAATGCACATACCGTTTGTTCCCATGACTTCCACACAGCAAAGAACCATCCGCATTTCCCAATCTATCTCTCACGGAACGCTTATTCCCGACACCCGGAACAGAACCATCATATGAAATATCCGACACAGCTGCTGCCCTCTTTACAACCTGTGATAGAATACGATGATTCAAAAGCCTTTCGCTCCATCGAAATCTCCCATCCACCAACAAACTCAAGGCAGAATAATTGAACTTAAATGACAACAATAACCAAGCTCATAGCTTAAACTCAATATACGTTAGCTATTGAAAACCCTATCTTTTAATAACAAGAGCTGGATTGAATTGAACATACCTGACCACTGCGTCCAAGAGTTATTGTAACTCTGCCTCTTGAAGTCTCGGCCATTTTTTGCAATCTGTCTGAAACCCTGATTTGATGAATCAACCGCGAAATTACGAATCCAGTGGAGTAATTAGTATTTACAAGTACGGAGACATTACGGAGAGTGAGAATGAAAATGAAAGACCCTAACTGTGTAGTCTAAGCAAAATGGGACAAACTTGAAATGGAAATTTTTTTCCTTCAGAAAATAGCAAAGAAAGAAGAGAGGGCTTTTTTTTTAGGGGAGGGGGCAAAGACAAGTAGAAAAAGTAAAAGCTGGGATTTTTGAGCTTTGGCGATGGAAAGTGTCGTTTGGGGTTTGGGCCGCCAGAGAGGTGATTGTGCTACCGGAAATTACAGTGGTCTCCAGATTATCACAGCCGTTGATGTAACGACGGATTTGGACTGCGGTTAAGCATGACTGCAAGAGAGAATCGATTTCTCAAAATATTATTGGTGTGTATGAAAAGTTTTATACTAATTCACGAGGATATGACAACACTATTTATTAATATTTATTATGTACATTGACCATGAATAAAAAAAAAACTTAAGGGATTGAGTAAGTTGTCAAAGAGGTGTGTCAAATGGGTGGAGTTCTTTAAGAGTTTTGATTATAGGGTAAATGTTATATTTGACACTTAAAATTTACCAATTTATACAATTAACTACCTAAAGTTCAATAGTTTCATTTAACTATCTAAACATTGCCATTTTGCGATTAACTATTTGTACTTTATTAAATTTTTGTAATTAGATACATGAACTTTAGTTAATTTTTCAATTAAGTACTATCACACCCTAAAGGATATCTTAAACGCGATAGTCCGCCACCAACAATATTAAGACTTAAGAACGACTATCACAGTCACACAAAAGTCTCGATATCATATGTAAGGCGTACAACTGTGAAGACCCGCTATCTCCTATGATTAAAATAGGTGATAACAGTTCCCCAACTACATATAACCTGCAGAATTATATGTAAGGTTGTCCAAAATGAAGTATTTGAGTAATTGTTTGCCTAATTCTATAAGGATCAACATATATCAAATCATAGGTTTTTAAGACTCTAGCAAAACATAACTTCACTACTAATATATATATCACAAGAGATACAACCCAAGACATACATAGTCAAGTACATAAATATATTACAACCAAAGGCTTCTTATAAGCCTTAACAAAATCACAAAACATAACTCAAATCGAAGCTTAAATTGCATCAACAACAAAAGAGTTCACATCTAGTCTATTACAAATACAGGGTTCCATCAAGTCTATGGTTATCTCTAATCCTCCAAGTCATCAAAAAAATCTTCAAAGTTGGTTCCATACTCCATACTTGCATAAAACTCATCGGAGTCATCTCTTGAAATGGTTAAAATATGAGCCAAAGGCCCAATACACAAGTAACGAATATAAATGCAAAGTGAATCACACGTTCTTAAGCTAAATGCAAAATGCAAAATGCAATAACCAATTATTTATTATTCAATCTTTAATTACTCATACAACAAGGGAGTATTCAAACTTCGGATAACAGGGATCCCGTGGAAACCTGAGTAACAACCTTGACGCTCGGGGGGTTGATATAAGTAGCTCGGATACTCATACCATTCTAAATAAATTTATCATAACAATTAAGTAATTTCATCTAGGGTTTCTAGCCGTTACACAACTCTACTTAGACTCAATCCATAACATGAATCTAGTTCACTGTTCCCATAAATGTTGAACTAAACCATGGTACTTCCCTCCAAGTCTAAGCAAATGTTACACCGATACCAAATTCCCCATCGATTACCCGTTGAACCACTTATGAAAGTCATATCAGAGTGACAAAGGTGGTCTAAGCACCTAAACTATCATGCCCCCAATTTGAGCAGGGTGCCGTTCTCCGAACCAGATTTAACAGTGTAATAGAAAATCCAACAAAAAATTATTAAGTCTTTCTCAATATAGAGTAGCTTTAAAGTAATGCCTATCTTAGCAAGGAAACAAGCAAGTTACTGCGTACTTGAAATAGCTCAGGAACTAATAGGGGTAGCCGAGCAGGGATCAAGCTCAATATCAACTAATCTCATACTCAACCATTTAAAGAAATTCAAATAAGTTATCACAAGATCTTAAAACAAGCAAAGGAAATCATATATACAATATAACTATTTTAGCTTAACACTCATAGAAATCAATAATTTGATAAATCTACAAATATACTTAAATCATGCTTAATTATATCACTCAATTATCATTACATATCAAATATCATTAATCTATCTCATTTTATCTTAAAAAGATTCATTTTATAAGTTAAAACACATTTAACAAACCAATACAAGTTTTTAACTTTTGTTTTGGAAAGTGCAGCACTTGAAAATAATCAAAATTTAAGCATTGATATTTTTAAAATCTGTAAAAACTTAAAACATGAAAGTTATAGATCTCTTTTTAAGCTTTCCAACGCAACTTGAATTACCTCAAACGGAGGTCGAATGAAAAAGTTATTATCAAATTACAAAACAATATTGCAGCAGGGGAGAGATCAGAAATTGAAACGCTTTCCCATATGGGGCCGTTTGGGAGGCCGTTTCAACCCAGTGACATTGCACTTTTCCATCACAGAGTGATACACCCTTACATATGGGGCCGTTTCAATTCATACAATTCTCAACCCCACCCCGCCTCCCCCCCCCCCCCCAATTTCAAATTTTTTTTGCCTTTTCCTGTTTTGAACACAAAATTTTATAAACTTTTACACTTTCAAACCTTCTTTAAACTCATCCTAAGTTTCCCAAAGCTTGTTAGATGATCAAAATACCATTCAAACCACATAAACTCCACTCAAAACATTAAACAGTTCACCATCATCATTATTCACAAATCAGACCTCAAACCCCAAGTCCACAACACCCAACATTTAGTCATCAACCATTTGCATTTCTCAACACTTCTAATCTCATATACTACATATATAACTAACTTCACTAGTCCCATAACATTTCTTATACTATCAATACAACATATAAATCATCAAACACAAGTTTAAGTTCAAACCTAGTGTCAATAAACTACATACATTCATATATTCAAGATAGGAAAAAAAAACATACTTACCAAGCAAACTTTGTACTCTTGATTTGTAGTCCTAAAGCGAGCTTTTGATGGTTGAATTTATAAGAGATGAACGGCTTAATAGCATAAACCATGAGGAAGCTTTTGGGAGTGCAAAAATGGAGTTTAGAAGCCTTTGAGTGGTGTTTGGGTTGTCTAAAAAATTGGACGAATTTTGCACTTTTATGGGTTGATGTTATCCTTTTGTTTGACTTTCATGGCTGCCACTAATAAGGCATTTAATGGGCTTAACTTGTTTTAATTAATGGGCATGATTTGGTTAATTAAAGATGGGTTTATAGGCTTTATTTGTGACTAAAATTTTGCAATTTTGAGAATTATGTACATGCTTTATCTAACTTATTCTAATCATATTTCATGCATTCAAATACACTTAAAAATTTATAAACTCAATATTGAATCAATTCTAATACATTTAAATATTTTTAGCACAACTACACAACATATAATTCGTCATAAAAAGCATGTATAATTTCAACAACACATATATGAAATGTGAATTAGGAATTTATGGCTATTTCAACAACACAACAATAGGAGACACAGATAAGATGTACAGTTTGAATAAATAATATAAAGTATACAAGAATCTATATAAACATTTACCCACAAAATATAAAGATATAAGTTCTTTACATTAACTTAGGGACATTCTCCCACTAAATCTCCAAGGGTTGAAAAATAATTTAGTTTTACATACAATTAAATAACTATCACCAAAAGATTTAAAGGAATTGCAATCTAAGGTCCTTAATTGGATTTCTCCCAAAAGCTTCTCAAAATAAATCTTACTCGGATGTAAGAAGACCTCTGATAAATTAGCAAGTGATCATGTGAAAGCAAAAATCTATAAGGGTGTAAACTTAACTAACTCAGTGAGAATATTTCTGGATTAGCATACTTAAAGTAAAATATCAAACAAGTTATAATTAAACAAGCATATGATATGCATTAAAACACATGAGCAAGTGAGACGTATGATTTTCTGGGCTCGATGTGTTGAATGAATTTACGTCCTTCATTCAGGGTTGGGTATGTCGACTAATTATGGCCATTGCTTTCGCAAATAGATTTTGTTAATCTTACCAACTATTACTCGCCATAAAAAACATATAGGTCTTACCAGCTACTACTCGCTACTTTGTAAGTCTTACTTGCTACTACTCGCCACACACAGATAATGTCGGTTATGCCAACCACTACTATTATGCACATGTCCCATCACATATATAATAGCAAATGCAATGAGATTTATTATGTAATATGCATGAATCAATTTATTAAGCTCTTGGCATGTAATTAAAATATTTTAGAGGTGATTATACAATTTGCAGACACTTCAACATGATAATAAATCATTCATTTGATTATTGATAGTTCAAGACTCGATATGCTTAGTTTAAATTCATTGAACATTATAAATCAAATGCACTTCCCATTTTTATCTTTTTCTATTTCTAGTACCACTAAACTACAAGCACAATCATGAGTACAAAAATTGAGGAAATAAACTCATTCGGCCATGTCTTGAAAAAACACTTTTAATCAAAATAATCCTCCTGGTAAAAAGTATCATCTTCCATATCACATAAACAAGATAAATACCTAAAATGAATATTCCATAAAATTTCTAATTATATCTTCTAATTCACAGTAAAATTCAAATTGCGGAAATTTTAACTTAAGACGGCCATAACTTGATCATTTTAACTTGGAATTTTGCACATAAGCAGTTGTTTTCTGTTTAGTCGAAAATATCCATCTATTTCTAAGGTTATTTTTAACATTTAAGGTCATTTGGGTCTAGAAATAGGATGGTACAGATCTGATCATAATGCTCCAACTCTTATATTTTTACAACTCTTGAAGTTTTACACTATTTAGATGCTTTAAAGCAAGCACAAAATATTTAATTATTTGAAAACCATTTTATACTTATATTAGCTCATATCATATGCATGATTTTAATAATGATGCCTCAAGAATGATTTTTTATAAAACAATTTAATCTAGAAGTTTGTTATGTTAACTTTAGGAAGGAAATCTTTCGTCTTATAAAAAAAGAATTACAAATTTTAATTTGTAGTAATAGAAATATATAACCACTAAGATTGCTATTTCTACATCTTCTTAATCTTGTAAAATAAATTTCATACCTTGTAAACTTGGTTTTCCCTATGTGGAGTACAAATTTCTATTTCAAGTTAGGTGATCCTAAATCAACTTGTGAAAAATTGGTTTGTTGTTGGTTCTTAGCAAAACATTAACATGTCTAATAATATTTTAAGAAAATTTTGCATAGCAATGAATTTGATATGAAAATGAAATGGACCAAGACATGTTTAGGGCGAATAGAAGCTACATCGGCTCAATGTCGTCGGCTTATATGCTGAACATTGTTGGCCTTTGTCTTCGACAGAGCCAGCATTGTCGCGTCATTATCAGTTGTTCTACATCGGCCTAACGCCACCAGCCTTCATGGCCTACGCCGGTGGAGTAAAAGTTTAAGCCATTAGCCTTTTGACCGACGTTCCAAGTCTAATGCTCTCAGATTTTTATTTCGGTTTAAGGTCGCCTTGAAAGCCACCAACGTACTTGTTTTTCATGCCAGCTTATGTGTTTCGACAGCAACATTTGTTTTTAGGTTTTTTAGGGATTCCTATTGTAAGTCCTGGAAAATTTCAGTAAATAATTTTGAGATGAACTTCGAAAATAAACCCTAAAAATCACTCCAAATTTCAACTAATCCTAAATCAAGAATGAATTCGGAAACTTCTTAATCTTGAGAAAATGAAAATCCTCAAAAACAAAATAAGAACTCAACATACTTCAATTCCAAAACCATTACGCACGAAGAATTCCATAATTAACTCCGACTTATAAAACAGGTAATATAAAGCCCAAAAACAAATTATTAAAAAGTAAATAACGATTGACTTTCGAAAATATAACTCAATTCAAGAATTCTGAAAACATTAAGAGATATTAAATACTTATAAAAATAAAATTTAAAATAAATTTCTCAAATTAAAAATGTTGTATAAATATAAAATATCAGTTTCCAAATTTGGCAAAGATCTAAACCGAAAAATCACCCGGAAACCCTAAGTGGTATACAATAGTTTAAGTCCGACAATCTAGCGCCCCTAACCCTAGAGGCCGAGATGTAGTTTAAATATGTAGAATAGCTCGTAGTAATATAAGTTTGTTTAAAGATATCAGATTGGTGAACTTTTAACCTAATTCGAACTCGTTCGGATACAGACTTCGAAAAGCGTGTCCCGAGGCTCGAGATATAAAAAATATACCAATTGTACCGTTAGACTCGTAATTTCATAAGATTTTCAAATATATCAGTTATATAATTTTTCGGGTTATAAAAGTTACAGTTATAACCTTTTTATCGTATTTCTATTATTACCGACAATTGATAAGTCTTTTGCACTATTCATTTTTATTTCATTACAAAATTTTATTATTCTTATAAAGCCTTATATTTTAATATAAATATTTTATATGTTATAGAAAATTTTGTTTTTCTAAAATTTAGTTCGTTTCGGGTCTTTACGGGATTAGATTCTGTTTAAGACTCGATACTAAAAAGAAAATAAATTAATTTAATAATTGAAAAATATTTTAAAAATATTTTTATTTTCATAAAATAATTTTTTAGAATTTTTCGGGTTATAAAAATATTATTTATAGCCCATATTCGCGTATTTTGATCATACCGGTAACATATTTGTTAAAATACTAAAATAATTCAAATAATTATTTAAATTTAATTATGAAAAATCTGATACGAATATTTGGAATAAATTTTCTAATTTTATTTTATTTTATTTTAATTTATTTTATTAAGAAAGTACTTTTACAACCCATACCTTCAAGTACACCTTACACATATCACTTCCTTTTCACTTCAATCTTTCTACACATTATTCCACACTTCATGGCAGATTTTTCCCCTTCTTTATGGCTGCCATTGTCCTTTATTTACTCCATTTTGACTAACTTAGTTATATTCTACTGTCCTTTATTCACTCCATTTTGACTAACTTAATTATATTCTACTACTTCTTAAGAAAGCTACATTACACATTTATTACACAATTCAAATTCAAGTCAAATTTCAACAAAATTCACTCTCTCTCTCACCATCATTCACGTGCAGCATGGCTCCCTCTTGGCTGCCCTTGTTTTATTTTTTTCTCTCATTTATTCAATTAAAACACTCATTTTCTCTCTCTCCTTCATTTACTCACTTTCCCTCTTTCATTCCTTAGCCTTTTCTCTCTCATTTTCTCTCTTTCTTTCTTCTTTTTGTTCTTGTTTCTTCAAGAACACAAGCTGCCCCTATCTCTTCCATTAGCTTCCACCCATATTTCTTGAAGATTTCTAAGCAAATCTTCATCTCAAAGCCTCCATAGGTGATATAGGTAAAGTGTAGTAAAGGTTCCATGCATCAAATGACCTTCCATAAGCTTAAAAGCTTAGGATGATGATGCCAAAAATAAAACACTCCTTTTCTCGACTTTTATTATCTTGTATTACAATTATTTTCTTGTTTAAAGTTAATATATATTGTAGATCTAACTTTTTGTAGCTTTGATTTTCGTTTATGCCATAGATCTTGTTATTTAAGTTGTTATTTTTGTTATTTCTTATGATTTATACATAGATCCATCATCCACATGTATTCATGCACTTATAACTAGTTTAGAAAAATAGATCTAGAGTTTTGAGTTCATAAAATGCATTAGACCTTGTTTTATGTTCATGGATGACTTGTAATAGCATGATGATGGTAGGAAAGTTGTAGGAAACTCAAGATCTATTTTATTTTCAACCAAAACAACTTTTGAAAATTCGGATGAAAATGGAACCATATTTAGAAAAGTGGTTTTTCAACTTCAAAATGTGTATTTTCATTTAAAATGAAGGGCTTAGGGTATAGACAACATAAATGAATGATTTTGATAAGTAAAGTTTAGATCTATGAGTTTATAATTCATTACCATGGGTTTCTTTTAGATGTATGTTCATATTATGTGTGGATCTTAGATTTGAACTTTAACAAAAGTAGTGAAATTCGTATTTTGGCAAGACCCATATTTAAAAACCACTTTCCAAGTGTCAAAATATAATTTTTACTTAAGAAAATGAAGGCTTAATATATGTATATCATCAAGACTTCTTTTTACAAGAATCAAAAGTGATTTTCAAAAATAAAAATTCTATTTTCGGATTTTGGTCCAGACATATTTTAAAAATATGTTTTCCAACTCAAAAATGAAGTTTTTATTTAAGAAATGAAAGACTCATAAGATATGATATGTAAGGAATGGATTTTCATAAGCTTAGATAGATTTTATCAAAAGATATGACAAAAAATAAATTTTCTAAATTCGGATCCCAACCAAAACCAATTTTTAAAACCCATTTATCAACTCCAAAACTCATGTTTTATGTGAAAAATGAAAGTATATAGATAATAGGTATCATTAAGTAATGATTTTTACAAGTTGAAATGAGTTTTGATGAGATTAATGTGTAAGACAAGAAATAGAATCAAGATGAGAAAATTTTGAGTTAGTAGCCAATTTGTGAAATTCGTAATTTTGAGCGAAGGCCGTAAGAACACCTATTATCTAAGCTCAAAATGAAAGTTTTATGTATTAAATGAAGTCCTTAAGTAATAGGTATCATAAGGTCTTAAATTTTAATGCATTAAACAAGTTTTTCCCAAGGAATCATTTAAAAAAGTGGATTTTCTAAAATTCGGATTTTTGAGTAAATCATATTGGAAAACATATTTGCAAAGTGTAAAATGCAAATTTTTGTGTAAGAATGAAGTCCTTAGTGGTTATGTATGATTGAGCCCTAATTTCCTAAATATCAAATGATTTTTACTTAAAGGAATTACTCAAAAACCAATTTTTGAAAAATTCGGATTTTGGAATCAACCCCACGTGAAAACATGTTTGCAAAGTGTAAAATGGAAATTTTTGTGTAGAAATGAAGGTCATAAGTAATATATATAATGAAGGCTCAATTTTGACAAAAATAATTATATTTTCTTAAGTAATAAATCCAAGACAAATAGAAATGATCGAAGTTAGAAAACTAGACTTTTCATAAGTAGTTGTTATTATGGTATTGCAAAAATAAAAAGTTATAAAATTTTCTTTTAGCAAAAATCATCAAGATCATGCATGCATTAAACTCATCTCATGTCATTCATGTTAGGAAATCACTCATATTGCATTTATAGCTAATTTATACAGTAGGAACATTACAAACATTTACAAAACTATTATTCGGACTTGGAAATTGTTACTGCCCTAATCTGATCCGAACTTTTCGAAGCTTCAAAGTTTTCAAAACTTGAAAATAATATTAGAATTAGATAGATCTTTCGAAGTAGATAGATATAATTTGCGAGATTCCGAGTTAAAATGACCAAGTTATGGCCGTTTTAAGTTGGAATTCCCGCTTAGGACGAGAATTACGAATTTGATAGTTTGTATAAAATCGTTTGGATTAGTTTGAGTTGAAATACTTATTAGAGTATTTTTTCCTTTTTAGGTGATCCCGAAATCGACGATTCCCTGCCAACGAATTATTATTACTAGAAGACCGGTGATCCAATGGCCGAGTGAGTTTTCTCCTTGTTTTGTTACCTTGATTGTGCTTGTAGTTAGTTGCATTAGAATTATAGGAACAAGATAAAAATCGATATGAATGGGGATGGGATATATGGTGAGGCTGTGATGAATGTATGCCAAAGAATACTAAAGCATATCGAAACCACGATTTGATTGGATAACTGCACTGTTCATATTATTTCTGTTGTGTGTATGATATTGGCTGGTCACTCTAAAGAATGTATAAATATTTTGACCTAAGAAAAAATTAAATTGATCATGCATCGCATCGGACATATTGCATTTGGTAGCATGCTACTTCTACACAGGTCGATCGATATGGTCCGTTGATGCCTCGTTTGGATAACGAGCCCGGTGCCAGAGCTCATTCAGGGGTACTAAGGCGCATGTGGATGCATTCCTTGATGAGCCTAGCCGAGTCGAGTGCTAAGAGCAGAGGGCTTGGGGACCAGATGCGGTCGTGTAGACTCAATACCATTCCTAACCCAAGATACGAGGGCGTAAATCCGTTCTGTGTGTGGGTTCCGGATACCTATACATAATTGTTTGCTCATGTGTTTGTTCATGCATAGCATATAATTGATTATAACTTGTTTGTTATGGTACGGAATTAAGGAAATTCTCACTAAGCTAGTGTAGCTTATACCCCAATAGTTGTTTAAATGAGCAGGTTATCCCAATAATGCTAAGTGGGGATTGTCACGCCCCGAGGGGTACCTTAAACGTGACAATTCACCGTACACAATACTAAAGCCTAGGAATGACTATCTTAGTCACGCAAAGGCTTCCATATCATGTACAAGGCGTACATCACAACCAAGGGAACGCATCGGAGTAGCGCAATTTATATTGATAATAAATAAGTAACAAGGCAAAGAGAATACTTATCTTAAAACATACGTATTGCATTTCAATTCTTAGAGGCATATCCTACTTCAAATAAATATACATCACTTATCATATAGGTCATTTCATATAAAAATCCTTACAACATTACTTCGTCTTATGATCCCATTTTCTTCGTAGAAGCTTAACCATCCATCCATGACTTCCTTAATATCATGATCCTCAATTTAAGCCGTGGGTATACCTGTTTCAACAAATCTATAAGGGTATAAGCTGCAACTAGCTACAACAAATCAAACAAGTTTATTTATATTTTCACACATATGCTATGCATATAATGCAACAATCACATGATTACGCAAATATATATAATTGTCCGGAAACCATATAACCCCTCCGTATCAAAGGTTAGGGAATCGGGGTTGAAGGTCCTTAACCTTCTACTGCTAGTCCCCAGGTCCTCACCCACAGCGTTCGGTTGGCTCGGCTCCGAACCTAGAGTCGCTTTTCCCGAGCGATTTGGATTCTCCAGGAAGGAACATGGCCTGTGGCACCGCACGATCACAGCTAATCCAACTCTACACGTAGGAGTAGCAGCCTTCCGAAATAGATGTGACTCGATGAATGCTATGCGTGAGCGTTTTAGTTTTCTTAAGCCAAACCTTATTAAGGTTTATTAGGGGCGATCAATCAATTTAGCAAACAATAAACAATCATACAAGTAAGTAATAAAAAATTATTTAAACAAGCAGTTCGAAATTGTGATATTCTTAATTCTCATTTCACTCATAAATATAGAATCACATATATACACATAATCCCGAATTCCCCAAGTATATATCCATTTTTATCTTTTCTTAGTAGACTAATGCTACTACTTTACAAGCACAAGCAAGGTAACGAATTAGGAGGAATAACTCACTCGTCTATTTTGCTATCTTCTTAGTCGTAGTAATCATCGAATAGGGTATGATTGAGCCCTAATTTCCTAAATATCAAATGATTTTTACTTAAAGAAATCACTCAAAAACATTACTTACAAAAATTCGGATTTTGGAATGGACCAATTTTAAAAACATATTTACAAAGTGTAAAATGGAAATTTTTATGTAGAAATGAAGGTCATAAGTAATATATATAATGAAGACTCAATTTTGACAAAAATAATTATATTTTCTTAAGTAACAAATCCAAAACAAATGGAAATAATCAAAGTTAGAAAACTAGATTTTTCATAAGTAAATTGTTATTATGGTCTTGCAAAATAAAAAGTTATAAAATTTCCTTTTAGCAAGAATCATCAAGATCATGCATACATTAATCTCATCTCATGTCATTCATGTTAGGGAATCACTCATATTTCATGTATAGCTAATTTGTATAGTAGGAACATTACAAACATTTACAAAACTATTTTTTTTGGAAATTGAAATTGTTGCTGCACTAATCTGATCCGAACTTTTCGGAGCTTCAAAGTTTTCAAAACTTAAAAATAATATTAGAAATAGATAGATCTTTCGAAGTAGATAGAAATCGATATATAATTTGCGAGATTCCGAGTTAAAATGATAAGGTTATGGCCGTTTTAAGTTGGAATTCCCGCTTAGGACGAGAATTACGAATTTGATAATTCGTATAAGATCGTTTAGATTAGTTTGAGTTGAAATACTTATTAGAGTATTTCTTCCTTTTTAGGTGATCCCGAAATCGACGATTCCCTGCCACCGAATTACTATTACTAGAAGACTGGTGATCCTATGGCCAAGTGAGTTTTCTCCTTGTTTTGTTACCTTGATTGTGCTTGTAGTTAGTTGCATTAGATTATAGGAACAAGATAAAAATCGATACGAATGGGGATAGGATATATGATGAGGCTGTGATGAATGTATGTCAAAGAATACTAAAGCATATCGAAACTACGATTTGATTGGATAACTGCACTGTTCATATTATTTCTGTTATGTGTATGATATCGGCTGGTCACTCTAAAGAATGTATAAATATTTTTTACCTAAACAAAAAGTAAATTGATCATGCATCGCATCGGACATATTGCATTTGGAAGCGTGCTACTCCTACGCAGGTCGATCGGTATGGTCCGAGGACTCGTTTGGATGATGAGACCCGGGATCAGAGCTCATTCATAGGAAACTAAGGCGCATCGAGGATGCATTCCATGTGTGAGCCTATCCGAGGCGAGTGCTATGAACCGACGGCTTGGGGACTAGCAGCAGTCGTGTAGACTTCAATACCATCCCTAACCCGAGATACGGAGGGCGTAAATCCGTTCTGTGTGTGGGTTCCGGATACCCATATATAATTGCTTGCTCATGTGTTTGTTCATGCATAGCATATGATTGATTAATGCTTGCTTGTTCTGGTACGGAACTAAGGGAATTCTCACTAAGCTAGTGTAGCTTATACCCCAATAGTTGTTTAAATGAACAGGTTATCTCAAGAATGCAAAATAGGGACCGAGATGGTTGAAGTTATCAGCTAATTTTATGATTTGTCTTGTAATAGTTTATATAGGGAAGTCTGTGGATGAATGTAATTGAAGTTAAATGATTTGTATTTTGAAGTATAGTGGTTTGTATCGAAAGTATAGTGGATTTTATTTCCTTTACATTGTTACTCAATTGTATCAAGATAAAATGTATCATTCTGATGTGTCTTCTTTATGTGTTAGACGCCTTGTACATAGTATGGAAGCTTTCGCGTGACTGAGGTGGTCATTCTTAGGCTTTTATATTGTGTACGGCGGACTGCCACGTTTAGGGTACCCTTCGGGGCGTGACAGATTTAATAACATTAAAGTATAAATAAATCCTGTTATAATTAGAAGGATTCGAATCCTTATAGATAAAATTTTGAGGCACAAAATATAACTTCCATAATCATAACTAATTAATAATCAAGATGAATAAATTTCTAAGCAATAAAAGACAATATTTTGCAACACAAGTAAAAAATTCCACAAGTGATTATAAATAGCCTTAGACTACACATATAAGAAGAAACAATTAATTTTAAAAGCCTATTGGTTAGAAAACGATAATTTAGAAAAGGATCACTAAAGTTCAAAAATATATGATAGGATTAAAAGAAAATCAATATTTATAAATCTGGACCTTAGATAAAAATATATATGTGCATATACAAGATATATAGTAAAGAAATATTTTCAAAAAGAACATAACAATAATAGTATGATTAACATATAAATATGAATCCTAGATATATGATAGATATTGGATTTAAGACCCGATTAGACCTTAGTTAGAAACTTTAGAGTATTGTGAACCTATTTATGATCTAAAAACCTTAAGAATCTAAATAAATAAATGCATTAAAAAGACACCAAAGATAGATTTTGTAATCTAAGTCAAGAACTAAGAATAAAGTATATATATATATATATATAAATAAATAAATGGTTTTAAATTTTAAATGCATTAAAAAGCTAATAATTCATGGTATGTGTATAGTAAGAATAACCTATTAAAGATAAAACATTAGGGGATATAAATACTCAATGAAGAGCTATAAACAGACCTACAATTAATTATTTAGACTTCAAATAAAAATTTAGACCACACCATAATTTTAGTTAGAAAATTTAGAGGCTGTAGGTACCAATCTTATATTTTGACCTAAAATCTTAATCGCGTAGAACAAAACTTTAGAAATACTAAATTGCGTAAATTTTAAACTCAAAATTTGAAACTCAACAATATTTTAAAAATATTTTAGGACCATAAATAAATTGTTGGAAATAAAATTCTCATATAACTAAAATAAATATACGCATAGCAAACAGTTTTTGATGAAATTAGCTAGATATTTGAATTTATTAATATTTTCTCAAATGTTGTTACAAGTCACGTTGAAAATTGGAAACACTTGGCCAGCCCAAAATTGCTCCAAGTCTCTCCACCATATGTAGCTAGCTTAAGGGAGTAGTGAATGGTCCATAAAGAATACACATCATTAACAAATTACTTGGACCCAATTCCACCATGAAGCCTTGTTTAAGAAGTAGCTTGCACATGAGGTTAGAATTTAAACACTTAACTAGCCTAAATTTGCTACAAGTCTCTCCACCATGTAAGCTAGCTTAAGACAGTAGAAAAGAGTATATGAGGTCAATTTTAAGACACATCAACTAATGAAAATGCACCAAATAAAAACCCCTAATTAATGCAAACTTATTGAATTACTTAAAGGGACTTGTAGAACCGGTAAACAAAGATTTCTCTTCTGCTTTCGTAAAACAACAACAACAACATAATTTATTAAATAAAATAAATAATTAAAGCCTAAACTAGTCAAACCTTCCTACATAAGTCTTCTCAACCCTTCATCCATAAGTTATTTAAAACCTTCCTTCATAAGTTATTTTGACTCCTATAAATAATAGACAAACCAACAAAGCAAGTCCCTCTCTTCCAAAAACTTAAACCGTGAAACACATACATACACCATTAAATTTACAACTTAAATTCTTCTAACACCATATGCCCCTATCTTGAACTTCCATCAAAAAATACAAACCAATCAAAGCTTTATCTTCTCTCTTGCAACTCTACCAAAATTAACATCAACAACTCAACAATCAACAAGACAAGGGTCTTGGTTTATATAGGAAGGAAAATTTATCATCTTTCTCTCTAGGCCATCAAGGTAATGTCTAACCCATTTTATAACTTACATCTTGTTTATGTATAGAAATTTGGAAAATGAAAGCATACGGTTATCATAGAAATTCTCCATGTGTAATCTCTTTAAAATTTTGTTGGTAGTAACATGAAGAATAGCATGTGATGATCAATTTAACTAAGTTAAAATACTCTATCTAGTAAAGAAAACTATGAAGAAATTAAACTTAGGCTTTAGAAAACCCTAGGCCCTAATTTTCTATCACTGTAAGATCGTGACTCTAAAAACCTAATTCATGATTTAATTTAGTTCAAAGGAATTAGTAGAATATGCCTATAATGCTCTTTAGATAATAAAACTCAACCAACATAAACCCTAAGATGTCTATAAATATATATATATATATATATTAAGCATATGATGCATGAAATTATAATAAATAAACTTGTCATTAGGCATATTAAAAGTATGATAACAATGAAGGATTTTTGAAGGAGTTAGAATTAAACTTGAGAGATAAACTATAATTTGGAATACAAAATAATACTTAGATGAATTTAAAAGATCATTGGAACCATGTATTAATAATTGAAATTTAGATAAGATCCTCTAAATAATAGAAATTCTAACCTACATAAGCAAATAGGGTTGACAAAATAAACAATAAAAGAAAATTTGTTATCATTAAAGGTATTAATGGACAATATAAATTAAAAATAATAAAACTCATTACCAATGATAAAAGCTTAATAATGACAATAGGAAACAAATATATATATATATATAATATAATATAGGAAATTCTTACACCAACTTTAGGAATTTATAAGAGTAGGAGGAATATAAATTAACAAGTAAGTAAGTTGAGTAACTATCATATATATACAAAACAAGCTTTTTAACACCTATTTATACAGCAAAATATAAGTTAAAATAAGTAATATAAGTCTACTTAAAGATTTTACACTAAAAACATGAATTTAAAATTATTTAGGTCACTTTTTAGTAAGAAATAATTATCTATACGAATTTTGTAAAAATATAATGTATTTCATAAACTTTAAAAATGACTAATTAGAGGCTACTATCAGAATAGAAATAATAAAACATTATAAACATTAGAGATTCAAAAAAAAAAAAAAAGATCCTTAAAGGATATAACAAAATTGAGTTATTAGAAAGCTTCTATAACAAATTTTAGAATTAGTAAAATCACTTAACTCACTTAATAATTTAAAAATAAGTAATTTATGTTTAAAAAAAAATAGTAGCTATGTCTAAAACATAAAACAAAGTATATAGAAAAACAAATAAGGTAGACAAACAACGTAAATAACAATTAAGAACCTCAGTTGTTTTTACTTACATTAGAAAAAGCAAAAATTTAAATAACCTATATTGGTAAAAACACTTCCTTGACATATAAGTACCAATAAGATCAAGAGAAGCAAAACGAAAATAAAATTATAACATAAGTTTCATCCAAGTGATGATCAAGACACTTAAAAATGAATTTAATCACCAAAGCTTAGTAGTAGATACATAAAACAAAGCAATAGACATGAAGTAAGAATTAAAAATATCCGGAATAATAGATATCGTAGTATAAACATTTCGAATCCATAGTCATATAAGGAAAAATATACAAAATAAAAGAATAAAATAGAAAATGAAAGAGTATGTCCAATAAGCTTTACAACACCCGTTTATTTGTTAAAATCAAAGTTAAAACAAATAAAATAGATCTAGGTTAAATGCTATTGAAATTGGTATTTGAAATCATTTAAGGCACTTTTCCTAAGAAAAACGAGCTTATACAAATTTTATAACTCGACCGAAGAAACTAAGCCCTTATGAACCTTAAAACCCATATTTAAATGACGAAATTAGGATTAAGATGATAAAGGTTGAGTTTAGGAGACAAAATGGCACAACCGAGATTGTTATGCAAATATTAGTATAGTAATAAGTATCTTTTATCTCATCTTATAGGAGAAACAGATCAATCTTTGGAATTTCCAGTAGATTACTATGACTTAGCAAGGATACCAGGTGAGTAACTTTGACCTTATCACATTGATTGTGCTTGTAGCATAGTTGCATATGTAATAATATATTAATACTGTTATGCATGTGGGGTTGGGTATATCGCATGGTGCTTGGTATATGATTGGTTGCAAAAATACCATATTGATAGTAACAATTACATTGTATGATAATTAATGTATGAAGCATGTTAAGGTTTGTCTGTGAATTGTATGGACACCTAAGAACCTAACTTAATACTATTCGACTATCTATTGAATTGGTCATGCATTGCATAACTTGCATATACTGCATAAAAAAAGTGTGACAGCCCGCTCGTATTAGTATTTCGGATCTCAGTTAATGCTTAGTTTTTCTAGATGTAGATTTCCTAGTTCTTCCAAGATTATCCTTGTTCTGTTCGGTTCCACGGGAACTATTTGGCAAAAGAAGGAACGCCGTCCATGGTATTGGCTTGAAATGACTAATACTTAATGGAGTCTCTTTGTTCCGAAAGGAAATTGAGTGAAGAAAATATATCTAATGAAGTGATAAATAAAGTACGTACTGCTATTCCTATGGTTCTCTGTTTCTCCTGGGCGAGTAGGTCATAAGGATGTGATCCTTGACTAGGTTCCTTCAACCCTGATGTGAGGGCGTAAACTTGTAATTGAGCATATGTTTGATTGATACATTACACTTGCTTGATAATAAACTTGTTTGTTATTGCTTGATGTGTGGTTTGGTCAGGTTATCTCACTGAGCCGTGGTTTCGCTTATCCCCCAACAGTTTTTGTGCAGGGCTAATGCTTGCTAGGAATGGGCTAGGAATATGTGAAGAGTGATTTCCCTATCAGACTTTCATGAAATTAGAAAGATAGATTGCAATGAACTTAGAATGTAAATTTGATAAATTGTATAAGCATGCGAGATTTTGTATTTTATAGGTTGAAACCCAATTTTTATTAATTAATTGGGGATACCGATTCTCTGCGATCTTGGCAAGATGTTCATAATTGAGTTTCAATAATAATAGTATATGTATATGTATATGTATATGTATATGTATATGTATAACTAATGTTAACAAGTGAATAGAATCTTGTAATCTCTAGCTTGCAAGATGATTTTCATATTGCGGGTGCACACGTAATAGGGCAACTTCAGGATAATCCCACTAGGCCCCTATTAGGGTCATGACACATTATGTTCGAAGGGACACCGGATTTGTTGGGAGATTTTGGAAAAGTCTATATCAAGCATTGGGTACTAAAGTCTTTTTTAGTACAGCTTATCATCCCCAAACAGATGGGCAATCTGAGAGAACTATTCAGATCTTGGAGGACATGTTAAGAGCGTGCGTTTTGGATTTCAAAGGAAGTTGGGATGAGCATTTACCATTAGTGGAATTTGCTTATAATAACAGCTACCAATGATTGATTGACTATTCATTGGGATGAAGTCGGTGAGAAACAAATGTTGGGACCCGAGTTAGTACAGGAGGCAGTGGATAAGATCAAGCTGATTAGACAGAGGTTGCACGCTGCATAGAGTAGACAAAAAAGTTATGCCAACAAATGAAGACGACCTTTGGAATTTCAAGTGGGAGAGCATGTTTTGTTGAAGATTTCACCAACAAAAGGAGTTGTCAGATTTGGACTAAGAGGGAAGTTGAATCCTAGATATATGGGACCATATGAGATATTGGAAAAGATAGGCGATGTTGCTTACAAATTGGCCTTACTGCCTAATTTGGAAGAAGTACATAACGTGTTCCATGTATCTACACTCATAAAATATATTAGAGATCCAGATGAAGTAGTAGCTCTTAAACCGTTGGAAGTGCAGCCTACTCTCTCGACAATTGAGAAGCCGGTAAAGATTTTGGATATAAAAGAGAAAGTCCTAAGAAGAAAAGTGATTAAATACGTGAAAGTGCAGTGGACTAATCAAACCGAGAGAGAAACGACATGGGAATTAGAAGAAGACATGAAGTCAAGATACCCAAGCTATTTTAATTGTCACTCCCCGAATTTGGTTCAAAGTGTGCCAGCCTCCACGTATAACACTTATACATTATACATTAAGGTTGACCTAATCTACAGTTTATCGTGATCATTGCTAAACAAATTTTAGACTCTAAAATTGTTAAATTAGATTTTGAAAATGACTAGAGTTGCAGTGGAAAAGAAATACATATCTCTAAAACGATTTCTAAATATGCTACTTTCTTGAGTACACCATTACATATAATAAAGTAAATTTCTCAAAACGATTTTCAAATAGACTATTTTTGTGAGTAGACAAATGTTTATAAATAAATATCATACCATCAGGTATCTCAAAGTACACAGTGTCTAGTATCTCAAGATACAACCATGGGCTCATAGATATGCCCTCATCAAATCATAAGTTTGAAAAGATGATCAATAACTTTTGCTAATAACATAAACAGTTTAATGTTCCTAGGCACTCAACTTGTTAACAAGCTCCTTTAGAGTCGTTCCATACCCGATAATCACAAGCATCCAGATCATCACCTGAAAAAGAAGAAATGAGCCGAAGCCCAGTATGACAACAACACAAGCACACATGAGATGGGCACATACGCCTATTCTATATGCAATGCAATAACCAATAGTTTATATCTTTAACTTAAAGTGCGACAAACAACAGTGGAGTACTCACACTCCGGCAACACACTGGGAACATGGGGGTCCTGAGTAGCAGCAACTACTCAGGGGGTTGATATAGGTAGCCCGAATACCTATATCCCTTATAGGATCATCTAGTAAATAGCTTCATCTAGGGGCCACAGCCGTTACACATCTCTATCCATATTAGTCCATTGTAATTAAGCAGAGTAATAGAGCCCATATATTAAACTGCTTAATACAACTTCTTTCCAATATGAATAAACGTTACCCCGATACCGTCTCCCCCATCAGCTACCCGCCGAGCCACTGATAACTATCATTTGTCCAATGTCAATGATGGGGGGTGGCCTAAGCGCCTAATTATTGTGCTAGCATCGCCTAGCAAGGTTGTCGCCCCTCGAACCGAGTTAAACGACCAAGCATAAGCAGCAAGCAATTATTAAGGCCATCTTTAAATATTAATTGATTTAGGATGCCTGTTCTAGCAGGCAACACACAAGTTACTGTGTACTTGATACAAAATCTGTGCTCTGAACAATCAGAAGATAGACCAAAAGATAAAGCAGAATGCAGACTCCTAACAAATATCTGCTTCAAAGATTAATTCATATAAGCATTTAAATCAATTATCAACTTATATCAAACTCATATTAACTACTTAGTTTTCTAGCAAATATACATTTGAAACAACATACTCTTTTTATTATTCATGGTCTATCATATTTTAGAAATTATGTGCTCCTTATCATTTAAGGTTTAACCTAATATATTAATCGAAGCCAATTTCAAATTAATATGATCATATAGGTATTTATCAATTAATAGCTAAGTATAAATTGTTGGTTTCTGAAGAATTTACTAAGCTAGTATTAGTTAGTAAATCTATATTAATTTTATCTAATCAAGTTGAATATAATTAATTAGTCAAGTTTACTAAATGGTAATTAGGTCATTTAAAATGATAAATTCTATAATATGTTCTATAATCAATCTATTAAGCTTTTATTAAGTAAAAAAACTTATTAAAATATAATTATTCTATTTATGTCACTTATAATTTATTTTTACATCTAAATGGACTAAGGAATCTAAACTAGTTTCATATTAGGTTGTAGTATCTTGTGATGTTATATTTATACTTACTTTATTAAATAAATTCATAAAATAAAAATAATTAATTATTTATCTCAAAATTCATAATTTAACATGAAAACACATTATTTACATTTATTTCATATTCATTTGATTATAATTAATTTACCTTAAATTCCCTCATTTCATTTCCCATAGAAAACTAGTGTGCACCCTAACTTTAATAAATTGGTTTATTATCTTAAACACGGGTTCTTAAGCTCAAATTTTTATGTAAACTTTCTAACACACATATTTCTATGTTTATAAGGTCCGTTGGCCTAAATTAATTAGTTAATTATGGTTTTAATTTTAATTGATTCAAAACTATCCAGAGCAGGGCATAGGCAGCGATGACTGATTGGTTCGATTGAATTTGACCATCAAACCGACCGATTTTTGTCCGGTTCTTTGTACCATGTTAAAGTAGACTTCTTGAGCTTTCAAAACGTTGTAGTCTCACCGAAAAAGAAGGAGAAAAAGTCACCAGTTCGGCCATTTGAATTCATGCCACCACTGTTGGCCGAAACACTGTTTCACCCTGTTTTGCTATTTTGTAATTTAATTTTTAAAAATAGTAAATGTGTTTCAAAAATCATGAAAATTTACGGTGTATATAGACATGTTAAGATGTAGTTTTTTAAAATTTCATTCAAAAATAATTTCATTTGATATTTTAATTAAATTTCTCAAAAGTATATACAATAATTAATTCTAGCAACTTATATTATCATAAATTAATTCATCAACATGTTTAGTTTATCAAACCCATATTCCATAAGATGATATATCATGTTCACATGTTTATATGCATATATTAATCATAATTTCAGTAATTTAACTACATGACATGCCTTTTATATATAATATTAAGCTTATATGTCCATTTGATTCATTTTCCAACATTATAACTTATTAAAAACTAAACCAAATACACACATATAATCAACATATTAGATCAATTATATACCATACATTAGACACATCATACTTATATATTTATATATATGATAATTTTATAAAAACAACATTTATACATATATTTATGGTATTCGGTTTGTAAGAAAACATATATCTATATTTACCCAAAACCTTATTATTATTAAATCTATGTTGATATCATCATCTAACAATAATTTCAACAACAAAGATACAACAATCATACAAATTCACTAATCAAACTAACATTACTTACTTGAATTAGCAAATAATCCTTACAAATCTTTATTTCTACTACTCCAAGAGATTGTTGATGCTTCTAATGCTAACCCTCAATTTGATCCTTGATTTTTATCTTCAAATTCCACCTATTGAAGACTTGTCTTGAAGAAGAGTTGTTGTGGGATTTTTGTGGATTTTGGGAGATGTTTTGAGAGGATTTTTGGGGAGGTGTGGATTGCCATAGATAGAAGAGAAATTAGGGTTTTCTAATAGGTATATTTATATTGTTTAATGGCTTGTAATTATCTCTAAGGTTAAGGACATTTTGGCACTTTGGCTTGATTAGGTGAGGGCATTTTGGTCTTTTTATATGCATTAGAATTCTCTAGAGTGGAGATATTTAAGGGGCATTTTGGTCTTTTCCTAAGTGAAGAAACTTCAAGAATTGGCTAAGGTCAATTTAGTCTTTTCACACGCTTGATATTTTCTTATGTTCACATTGTAGATATTTAAGGGGCAATTTGGTCATTTCACATGGTTTGAATTCGCTAGAGTTTAAGTTTTTATGATGTGTGTAATGGTGCATGGAATAAGCATGGTCTCATGGGCTTTGATGCATGGGCTTTTGCTCTTGATCTTTGAATAATTGGGCTTGATCTTATGCTAATGGGCTTAGGGTTTTAGAAGAAGAATTAAGCCTTAGGTTATGGGCTTTTGGGAATTAGATATGGATTTTAAGAAGTAAGAAAGAGAATTAACTATTTGATATTATAAATTAATTCTAGGAAATCTAATTAAAGGAAATTTAATATTTTACTTAAATTTAGGGTTTTAGGGGCTTAGGAATTGGTATTTGAAAACAAATATTTAGTTTTAAATTTCTGAGATTTAAGGAGTTGGAATTTAGGCTAAAATGTCTAAATTGGATTTAGGGTTTTAGATGGTTAAACTTGATTAATAAAGTTCATTTGATAATTGGAAAGTTTTGATTAATTTGAATTTGTTGAAATAGCCAATCGATGTTACTTAATAGGTTAAATTGAGCATTTATGACATTAGAATATCTATTTTCAATTAAATTCCCTTATAATTTCTAATTAGGTTAAATTATCAAATTTCTCACTTATGCGATTAACGTTTCTAGTCCCGATAGGTCAAATTAGGGTATTATGCTCAAAATACTTAGAAAATTCTAAATTTTATGATTATGTATTTAGAATTTTTATTCGAGTTCTAGTTTGGTCTGATCAGTTTCTATTTCTATCGTGTATTTTTCAACCTTAGCAATTCATCTTTAAACTATTGTTTACTATCTAATAGACCCTCAAAATTAATCGGGTCATACAAAACTTGATATTTATAACCTTAGGTATATAGTTAGTGAGTTATTGACTCGAGTCTAATCTAAATTTAGATTAAGGTTTAATTTTAGTTAATTAGGAATTTCAGTAATTCAACTTGAGAAATCGATTTCAAGGAATTAAATAGCTTGGTATGTTGGAGATAGGAAATTGTAGTAATTTTATAAGTTGAAAAGAGTATTTGTGGTATTGGAATTCCTAATTTCAATTAAGTCCATTTATAAATTAAATTATCTAATTATATTCTATAATTTATGAAAATCAATTGACTAAACTATCTAAATTCAATTAATAAGTTAAATTTAAAAGAAGATCCAAAATTACCTATATTTTTGGCAGGTTAGCCTTAACCTTAAGCTATCGTTTTGTTTGTTTATAGTATCTTTTTACGTTATCAATCTGTAACAATAGAATCCCTATATCTCTTTAGCCTAAAGCTTTAGAAAAGTCAGATAACTGTAGTATGGTTAGTAACTAGTGCGTGTTGAATGCAAGAAGTATACGAATAGCTAGCGAGACCGCTTTATGCCTTGTTTGATACCGGAGCCACCCATTCGTTTATCACCCCTAACCTTGCTAAGAAGACCGGTTTACCTATAGTCACCACTACTACCAGCTTCAAGATAAAGACACCCACAGGTAGCGTCGTAACCACCCGAGAAATGTTGAAGGAATGTCCTTTAGAGATCCAAGGACATCATACGACGAGTGACTTGATTGTGTTGGAGATGAATATGTATGAAGTAATTCTTGGAATGAATTGGTTGACCCATGTTAAAGCCATGGTAGATTGTTGAGAGAAGAAGGTGAATTTTAAGGATGTAAATAGGAAGTATATTGAGTTCAAAGGAGAATCCGTGGTCATAAGGAGGCAAGGAATAAGTTCGCTCAAGTTAGTGACGAATGAGGAGGAGATCGATCGACAAATCAATGTTGTAGAAGAAGAAAGTGAAGGACCAAAGGTGGAGATATACCTATAGTCAATGAGTTTCCTGATGTTTTTCCTAAGGAATTACCTGGATTGCCACCAAGAGGGAGATCGATTTTGAGATTAGCTTGATGAGAAATACCGAGCCAATATCAAAAGCTTCATACCGCATGGCACTGGCAGAATTGAAGGAACTCAAGAAGCAATTACAAGAGCTTCTGGACCAAGGATTTATTCGCCTAAGTGTATCGCCCTGGGGAGCACCAGTCTTGTTCGTTAAGAAAAAGGATGGGTCTATGAGGTTATGTATCGATTATCGAGAGTTGAATAAGGTTACAATCAAGAATAAGTATCCATTACCTTGTATTGATGACCTCTTTGATAAGTTGCAAGGAGCAAGTGTGTTTTCACACATCGACTTGAGGTATGGATACCATCAGTTAAGAGTAAAGCCGGAGGATGTGCCTGATACGAACCACGCCAACCTGTGACGAAACCCTATATCAATACGCTTGATTATCTAGATTCCCAAGACCTCAAAATCGATGGAACCACTACCCGTTGTCTATATGGAGACAAGAACCTTGGTATAAGCGATGACGCCATAATTAGGGATGGAAAACCCAATTGATAAGTCTGGATTTAAACACAATGAATTGGATTCGAAGTGTTCAAAGAAAAAGTTCTTTCAAGAACTCTAAAGAGAAATACTCTCAAATTTTCATTCATTCTCATCCTTAAAAGATTACATATAATGGGTTTTTATAGGCTTAATTAGCCTAAAAATTAAGCAACTAAATAATAAATACATGGAAGACTTAAAAGAAATTCAAACTAGGTAATAAATACAAGGAAAAAAAATTCAAACTAAATAATAAATACATGGAAAACTATTTATACTAGGGTAATTTTCCTTGTAAAAATAGCTAGGCAAATTAAAGGCCTCCAATCAAGGCTGATTTCCGAACTTGCCAATTGCTATCTCGGCTTCATGAACACGAACTCCAATGATGTTACATGTCTTCAAATCATCCTAGGTAAAGTGTGAATGAGTTTCCTCTTCTTGGACTTGATGAATTAGTCCATTCAATGCTTCCTTGAATTTCTTAGCTCAGCTTCTAGTATTCGGTCCAATCGGTACTTCGAGCAGATCCCTAATCCATCTTCTAGATTGGCTAGCTTGGACTCCATCAGTACCAAAGATCACTTTTCGGACTCGATATGGACATTATGAGTTCTTAGTGATGTCTTTTAGATTGACAAATGCACCTGCCGCTTTCATGGACTTGATGAATTGAATCTATAAGCCCTTGTTGGATAAATGCGTTATAGTTTTCATCGACGACATTCTGGTCTACTCGACTACATAGAGCAACATGAGGAACACCTCCGTATGATGCTTCGGACGTTAAGAGAACATAAGTTGTATGCCAAATTGTCAAAGTGTGACTTTTGGTTAGATAAGATTTCCTTTATAGGACATGTTGTTTCAGGAGATGGCATATCGGTTGACCCTAAAAAGATTAAAGCAGTAATGGAGTGGAAGCAACCGAAGATGGTAACGGAAGTAAGAAGCTTTCTTGGTCTAGCTGGCTATTATCGAAAGTTTGTAAAAAATTTCTCAACTATAGCCAAGCCGTTAACACAACTTACTCAAAAGAATGAGAAGTTCATTTGGACCGATAAAAGAGAAAAGAGCTTCCAAGAGCTCAAGCAGAAGCTTGTATCCGCACCAATACTCGTTTTGCCAAACCCTGAGAAGCCTTACACGGTGCATAGTGACGCATCAAGAAATGGTCTTGGATGTGTGCTAATGCAAGAAGGAAAAGTGATTGCTTATGCTTCGCAACAGTTGAGACCGCACAAGCAAAATTATCCGACTCATGACTTGGAGCTAGCTGCCGTTGTTTTCGCACTCAAGATATGGAGGCATCACTTGTATGGACAAAGATGTGAAATATATATGGACCACAAGAGCCTCAAGTACCTATTCACTCAGAAGGAGTTGAATATGCGACAACGGCGATGGTTAGAGCTCATAAAGGACTATGATCTTGAAATCAATTATTGTCCAGGAAAAGTTAATGTCGTTGCTGATGCCTTAAGTCGAAAGAATCATGAGGAAGTTGCCGCTTTGTTGTCCGACCAAAAGGAGTTGGTAAGAGAATTCGAAAAGATGAGTATCGAATTCATTAGGAAAGATGTGGAGGTAGAAATGTCTAGCTTAGTGATGGAACCAACCCTTGTGGAACGGATTAAAGAAGCTCAACGATATGATGAAGTCATACAAAGGATCAAATGGGAAGTACAAGCAGAGAAGTATACCGATTTCACCATAGATGAAGAGGATGTAGTGAGGATGAAGGGAAGGTTATGTGTGCCGGATGATGAGGAAATGAGAAGGAAAATCATGAGTGAAGCTTATAACTAGGGATACACAGTACACCTGGGAGGAACTAAGATGTATCAAGATCTTAAGAGCCACTTTTGGTGGAATGGAATGAAACGGGATGTAGCTGATTATGTGATGAAGTGCCCAACTTGTCAACAAGTAAAGGTGGAACATCAAAGGCTGGGAGAATTGCTAAAACCTTTGCCTATACCCGAGTGGAAGTGGGATCAAATCTCGATGGATTTCGTATGCGGACTACCAAGAACATCGGTAGGGTATGATGCCATATGGGTCGTAGTAGATCACTTGACCAAATAAGCTCATTTCATACCAATCAACATGACGTACTCAATGGACAAGCTAGCTAAGCTATACATAAAGGAAATAGTACGTTTACATGGAGTACTTGCCGAGATTGTGTCAGATCGAGATCTCAGATTCGTATCTAAGTTTTGGATAAGTTTACAAAGGTGTATGGGGACAAAGTTGCATTTTCATACGGCTTATCATCCCCAAACCGATGGACAATTAGAACGAACAATCCAAACCTTGGAAGATATGTTACGAGCCTGTGTTATGGAATTTGAAGGAAGCTGGGATGCTCATTTGCCGCTCATAGAGTTTGCCTACAACAACAGCTACCACTCGACCATATAAATGCTGCCATATGAAGCTTTGTACGGACGACGCTGTAGGTCGCCTCTGTTTTGGGATGATGTGGAAAAGCTTGCTATTGGACCAGACTTGGTACAATATGCAGCAGGCAAAGTAAGGATAATCAGACAAAGAATGAAAGAGGCCCAAGATAGGCAGAAAAGCTGGGCAGATTAGAAAAGGCAATTTGTTGAATTTCAAGTAGAAGACCATGTATACTTAAAGATAAATCCAATCAAGAGTATACATAGAGTACGCTCACCAGGAAAGTTGAGCCCACGGTACATTGGACCTTTTGAAGTGCTTGAACGAATGGGAGATCTACCTTATCGCCTAGCCTTGCCGCCAAACCTGTCGGGAGTACACAACGTGTTTCATGTATCGGTCTTGCGCAAGCATGTAGTAGATCCAGATCGAGTAGTAGAGTTGGAGCCATTATTGCTAAAGGAGAACCTTACTTATGAGGAACACCCGATGCAGATTTTGGATCTAAAAGTCCAAAAGCTACTGAATAAGGAGATCAAATATGTCAAAGTCCTTTGGAGGAATCACACCCATGAGGAGGCAACTTGGGAGGCTGAGGATGAGATCTGATGCAAATATACGAATCTTTTCAAGGAATCAGGTATGATAGTCAAGTTTTGAGGACAAAACTTTCTTTAAGGAGGGTAGGTTATAAGCCCCTAGATTTTTTCGATAATATAAGCAAACCGTAAGAGCCAGAAGTCAAAACGAAACCCTAAAATTAACGTAGTCCTATGATTAGTCTAGTGAATCCAGATCCAGCAATCCCGTATTCTTAAACTCTAGAAAATGAAATTGAAATAATTATGAAAAATGGTTCGTAATAATATAGGAAAGCTTAAAAATATCAGAATCGTAATTTTCTAGTGTTTTTCAGATCCAAACGGGATCAGTTTTCAAAAACCGTTCTGTTATAGAAGAGCCAACGGTCCAAAGTTTAGATCCGAATCAACATGAAGACCAAGTGGCAACCATGGAAACTCAAAGAAATTCAAGTCCAATAAGTTTTCCACAAGGACCAATCACAAGAGCTATAGCTAAGAAGATTCAACAAGCCTACAATAATCACTTCCAAGGCTTATTAGAGCATGCCAAGGATGAATCACAAGGTTATCAAGGCTTTGAAAAGGATGGAGCAAGTATACTTCAATATTTTTCAAGTAATCATCAAATAGAGCCAAGGAAAGCTGATTTGTGCAGGGAAGCAAGAATGGCCGCCAGCCATTCTCCATGGCCGCCGCCATGACTCCCCTACACCAATTTTTCGAACTTACAATTTTGCTCCAAATGCTCATGGCCGCCTGCCATCTTTGATTGGGCGCCAGCCAACATTTAGGACGTATTGAATTCATTGTTTTGACGTTTTGTTTTCATTGTTTGAGTTATATAAACCCTATTTGGGTCCTTGTACAAGATAGATTATTGTGAATGAAAAACCAAGCTTTGCTTGAATTCTTGTGTTCTTGATTTAGAATACATGCTAAAGGAACATTCAAAGGAGATCTTGATCGCCTTCTTTGTGGAGTGTTTCGGAGATAGGGCTGACCTTGTTCTATCTATTTAGATCAAACACTAAACAAACCTATTTCTAATCCATCTTAGGGATTGATTACTGATAGAATTCGTGGGTTTTTCGTATTAACTGTGCTGGGGGTTCATAATATCCAAAAGGGTTCTCACGCGTGATTGCGAAGGTTCTCGCATCATTTGGTATCAGAGCTTTGGCTCTAGATCAGTTATATCCTTCTTTTTATCTATCTTTGTTTTCTTTGAATTCAAATTCAAGAATCAATCAAAAAGATTACATCTTATTTCTTTTAGTCATAAAGCTCACATCTTGATTCTTGTGAGAACAAAAAGTTTGCACCTTTATTCAAATTCCATCATAAAATTGTTCTTTGAATCCTTTTTGGTGTGATCTATTCAATCATAGGAAACACAAGTAGGGTTTGAAATCTCAAGTCTTGTGATTTGAGTTGAAAAAAAAAAAGATCTTTGTGACATTCATATTATCTCAATTTGAAATTTCTTGGAATCGTTCTAAAAGTGTGTTTCAATTAAGAACACGAAAGAAAACAAGCTTGAGAGGTGTGAGGAATACCCGAGTGATATATCTTATTCCTGAGAAAACACGAGTGGACAACTCCATCTAATAGAGTGCAAACACGAAAGGGAGCGTTTGTGAGGAATTTTTTTTATTAACGTGTGTTGATTTTTGCAGGAAATTATGTCAGGAAAGGGTATTGATGTTGGTAAGGATGATGGAGGAAGAGAAGGGGGTTTGATGCAAGATGCTAGGGCTTCGGAATATAGACGCTTGACTGAAATGTTACTGGATATGAAGGAGTCTATAGAAAATATTAATTTGAGGCTACAGGTTGTAGAGAAAAAGGAGCCGAGTTCTAGTGGAGTAAAAGGAGTTAGAATTTCCTCGCCCCAGGTAGATGAAGTTGGGGATATAATGATTATGTGGAGGAAGAATTTGAGGATAGTGCCACCATGATAGCCAATAGAAGAGGAAGAGGTGGTAGAGGTGTAGGAAGAGGCCGAATGCAGGAAGGTTATATTACTGGTCGAAATAGGTGGAATGAAGACTATGTAGATAGAGATTTGGGTAATATTAAATTGAAACTTCCTATATTTCAGGGCAAGTCCGATCCAGAAGCTTATTTGCAATGGGAGAAAAGAGTTGATCTGATCTTTGATTGTCACCAGTATAGTGAAGAGAAAAAGGTGAAGTTGGTTGTAACTCAGTTTCAGGATTATGCTATTTCTTGGTGGGATCAATTGGTGACTAGCAGGAGGAGGAATCTAGTATCCTATTGACAATTGGACCGATTTGAAGGCCGTCATGAGAAAGAGATTTGTTCCCAAATATTTTCAAAGGGAATTGATTCAAAGGTTACAATTGTTGAAGCAAGGTAGTAGGAGTGTGGAGGACTACTACAAGGAGATGGAGATGATTTTGACTAGGGCTGATTTAGTAGAAGATGAGGAGACCACCATGGCACGTTTCTTGGGTGGTTTGAACAAAGAGATTGCCGACAAAGTGGATTTGCTACATTATGAAGAATTGGAGGAAATAGTACATCTTGCTATTAAAATTGAGAAGCAACTCCAAGGCAAAGGTTCAACCAGGTATGTTTCCAAATCTTCTTCCAGTTATAATAATTCTTGGAAAGGATATGGAAATCTGAATATAAAAGTGGAACTAAGCCTACAGTGGATGTAGCAAAAGGTAAGCCTAGTGGGATTCATCTGAGAAGCCCAAAATCATTGATCAGAAGGGAAGGAATAGAGATATCAAATGTTGGAAGTGTCAGGGTGTTGGACACATTAGTAGGGAATGTCCTAATAGGAGGACTATGGTGGTTAGAAATGGTGAAGTTGTCACTGATGATGAGGGAGATGATGGTGACAATGGAGATGACAACATGCCCGAATTGGAAGATTGTAGTGATGAGGGAAGTGTTGAGGAGCCAGTGACGGGTGATATTTTTGTTACCAGGCGTGCACTTAACACACAGCTGAAGGAGGAATGTCATGAGGAGCAGCGAGAGAATTTATTCCATACTCGATGCCATGTGCAAGGGAGGGCATGCAGTGTGATTGTTGATGGAGGTAGTTGTACAAATGTGGTGAGTACACTTCTAATTACTCGATTGGGATTGCCTACAGTTTCACATCCTAGACCATACAAGCTTCAGTGGCTCAGCGACTGTGGCGAGGTGAAGGTAAATAGGCAAGCTTTAATTTCTTTTTCCATTGGTAAATATCATGATGAAGTGTTATGTGATGTTGTTCCTATGCATGCTGGAGATATCTTATTAGGTAGACCTTGGCAATTTGATAGGAAAACAATGCATGATGGTTACTTAAATAGATACTTTTACCAAAGATGGAAGAAAAACCACTTTGTCACCACTATCCTCTAAAGAAGTGTATGAAGATCAATGTAAATTGGAGAGGATAAGAGAGGAGGCCGAAAGAAAAGAGCGTGAAGAGAGAAAAAGCATTCTTGAGGGAGAGAAAAATAAGAGTGCAAACAAAAAGAGCGTTGAAGGTGAGTTGAGAGAAAGAAAAGAGAGGAGTGAAAAGCAAAATAAAGAACGGCCTAGAGAGCAAAAGAATAAAGTGTGAGTTTGATTGCTAGGACAAGTGAGGTTAGGCATGCGTTGAAAGCCAGTAGGCCTATATTTGTACTTTTGTACAAAGGGGCTTGTTTGGCCACTAATGATATTAACCCATCTTTGCCTAGTGTGTTTTCTGATTTGTTGCAGGAATTTGAAGATGTGTTTCCAGAAGAGATGCCTAGTGGACTTCCACCAGTGAGGGGCATAGAGCATAAGATTGACTTCATTCCTGGAGCTGCCATACCCAACCGACCTGCCTATAGGACTAATCCTAGTGAGGCAAAGGAGATTCAAAAGCAGGTTGAGGAGTTGCTGGAGAAGGGGTATGTGAGGGAGAGCTTAAGTCCTTGTTCGGTTCCTGTAATCTTAGTACCTAAGAAGGACGGGACTTGGAGAATGTGTGTAGACTGCAGGGCCATCAATAAAATCACTGTAAAGTATCGTCATCCTATTCCTAGGTTAGATGATATGTTAGATGAATTGTATGGTTCGTGTTTGTTTACAAAAATTGATTTAAAATCGGTTACTATCAAATACGCATGCAAGTAGGAGATGAATGGAAAACTGCATTTAAGACTAAATATGGTTTGTATGAATGGCTTGTTATGCCTTTGGTCTTACAAATGCACCTAGTACTTTTATGCGTTTGATGAATCATGTGCTGCGTGAATACTTAGGTAAATTTGTTGTGGTTTATTTTGATGATATTTTGATTTACTCTAAGTCTTTGAATGATCATGTTGTGCATGTGAAACTGGTTTTGGCAAAACTAAGGGAGGAGAAATTATTTGCAAACCTTAAGAAGTGTAGTTTTTGCATGGATAAGGTTAATTTTCTTGGTTTTGTTGTGTCTAGTCATGGAGTGGAGGTTGATGAAGAGAAGGTTAGAGCCATTAAGGAGTGGCCTAGACCTAAGACAGCTAGTGAGGTGCGGAGTTTTCATGGACTTGCTGGATTTTATAGAAGATTCATCAAGGATTTTAGTACTATTGCTGCACCATTGAATGAGCTTGTTAAAAAGAATGTTGGATTTACTTGGGGCGATACACAAGAACATGCCTTTAATGAACTTAAAGAAAAATTGTGTAATGCACCATTGCTTGCTTTACCTAATTTTGACAAAACTTTTGAGATTGAATGTGATGCTAGTGGCATAGGAATTGGAGCTGTTTTAATGCAGGACCACAGGCCACTAATGTACTTCAGTGAAAAGTTGAGTGGAGCGGCATTGAAGTATCCAACATATGATAAGGAGTTGTATGCCTTAGTTCGAGCCTTATAAACATGGCAACACTACCTTTGACCTAAGGAGTTTGTCATACATACTGATCATGAAAGCTTGAAACATCTGAAAGGTCAATATAAGCTGAACCGGAGGCATGCTAAGTGGGTGGAATTCATTGAAACATTCCCATATGTGATCAAATACAAGCAAGATTTTGTAAGGAAGCTACACAAACCGGTGAAAGACCGGATTGAGCAACAAAATGCCAAGGTAGCTTCAAGGTGAACAACGGAAGGACACCTATGATTTTTCAACCCAGAGATTGGGTTTGGGTTCATTTTTGCAAAGAGTGCTTTCCAATACAACGAAAGTCTAAATTGAATCCAAGAGGAGATGGTCCATTTCAAATACTTGAAAGGATCAATGACAATGCCTATAAAGTGGACTTACCAGGTGAGTATAATGTTAGTGCAACCTTTAACGTTGCTGATCTTAGTCCTTTTGATGTAGGTGATGCTTTTGATTCGAGGACGAATCCTTTTGAGGAGAGGGGAATGTTACAGAAGAGCCAACGGTCCAAAGTTTAGATCCGAATCAACATGAAGACCAAGTGGCAACCATGGAAACTCAAAGAAATTCAAGTCCAATAAGTTTTCCTCAATGACCAATCACAAAAGCTAGAGCTAAGAAGATTCAACAAGCCTACAATAATCACTTCCAAGGCTTATTAGAGCATGCCAAGGATGAATCACAAGGTTATCAAGGCTTTGGAACAAGGATGGAGCAAGTATACTTCAATATTTTTCAAGTAATCATCAAATAGAGCCAAGGAAAGCTGATTTGTGCAGGGAAGCAAGAATGGCCGCCAGCCATTCTCCCATGGCCGCGGCCATGACTCCCCTGGCCAATTTTTCGAACTTTACAATTTTGCTCCAGAATGCTCATGGCCGCCTGCCATCTTTGATTGGGCGCCAGCCAACATTTAGGACGTATTGAATTCATTGTTTTGACGTTTTGTTTTCATTGTTTGAGTTATATAAACCCTATTTGGTTCCTTGTACAAGATAGATTATTGTTGAATGAAAAACCAAAGCTTTTGCTTGAATTCTTTGTGTTGATTTAGAATACATGCTAAAGGAACATTCAAAGGAGATCTTGATCGCCTTCTTTGTGGAGTGTTTCGGAGATAGGGCTGACCTTGTTCTATCTATTTAGATCAAACACTAAGACAAACCTATTTCTATTCCATCTTAGGGATTGATTACCGATAGAATTCGTGGGTTTTCATATTACTGTGCTGGGGGTTCATAATATCCAAAAGGGTTCTCACGCGTGATTGCGAAGGTTCTCGCATCACGTTCCTTGATCACTGTATAGTGAAAATATTCGACAACACCAATAGATTCGTAAAAATATAAGGATTTCAAAAATATTAATTTTATAATTTTTTGGTAACTAAAAATATCTAGGCCAAAAAAAAAAAAACTAAAAATATCAGATATAGCTTATTTACGCGTATTTTTTTTATTACTGGTATTTTAATTGTCTAGTCTACTATTCATAGTACTTTTCTACTATTCATTACTATTCATCTATCTCTACTTTTTCTTACACTTTATTCTTACACACTACCATACCTATACCTTACAATTTACCTTCCCCATACAACTTTAATCACATTACACTTTACATATTACTTCTTTTTATTACAAAACAACAAATTTAATTAATTTTTCTCTCTCTTTCAAGCCCTTGTCATCCACTCCCTCTCTCTCATCACTCACAATTTGTTTTTTTTTTTCAATTTATTTAATTACATCTAATTTCCACTCCAAAACTCTATAAATACCCCATTCCTCCTTCATTCTTTCACACAATTCATTTCCTACAAAAACTCTTCAAAATCACTCCATAAAATCTCTCTCAAATACTCTCCCAAATCTTCTCTTCTCTCCATAAAACCATCTCCCACATATCGCTACAAACCATTCCATTTCTCTTCTACAAACACATAAACCTTAGGTAAAAATCTATCTTATTCATTCATCATGTTCATACAACTTAGCATGAGCTTAGTGTATGTTTCTTAGACTCATGAGAGTTAAAGAAGCAACAATATATTCATGTTTGTTTTTATTCATGTTTCTATTCTTTTCTTTATGTTATTATTATGTTGTTATTGTTATTGTTATTATTATTTGTTCTAACCTAACTTATATAAAGTATTATATATATTATGTATATATATTTATTTAGAGCATATAAGCTCATTTGTTTTTTTATTTATGTCTTGCAATTTATTTATTTACTTGTTTTTATGTAATTATTAAGACTAGTCTTTCTAGTCTTAGACTTGTCTATATCAAGTCAAAACAATTTTCTTTCTTTACTTTTCTTTTTTTTTGGGACTAGTCTATTCTTAGTCCGAGATACCTTGATGAAGCTAAGGTTCCCAATACTTGACCTTACTTTTATGCTCTTATTTTATTCATCTTATTATGTTGTTTTTATTACATTTCTCATAGTACATATTCTCATTCATGCATGAACATGTTGATATTGTCTTAATCATAATGAAAATGAGTTTTCTTAAGTAATAAAAATAAGAACTCTCTTTAAAAATAAATTTTGTCACATAAGGAACAATTTTTCCATAAAAACTTAAAGTTTTGTCTTAACAAATATTTTCTAAGATTAGATAAGTTCACTCAAGTTTTAGTAATAACACTATATGTGATTTTATCAAGAAATACATAAAGTAAAGTTATTACAAACTCTCTTTTCAAACCAATAAAATAAGAAAGTTCCTTTAAACTTAATTCCTTATTTAATCAAAAGTTTTCCTAAACTCATTTATCAAGTTTTCTACCAACACTCTAAAATACGAAAGTTTAGATAAATTTTTCAAAATTAACTTATAAGATCATTGATATTATTCTTTTAAAGTGGATCTAACTTTAGAAAACTTTAGAATACATAACCATGAAATATTTAGAAAAACTATGTTTTCCAAAACACTAGAAATAAAGTTATGGGAATCTTAAAAGATTAAAATTACTTTTTGAAAATTTAATTATTCCCAATATTAAGAAATTGAGTTAAAAGAAGGAGATGCTCACTTATAGAAAAGTAAGAAATTTTCCTAACAAAACCAATTTCTTTTCAAGTCTTAGCTTTTCTCACTTTTAAGACGCATTGTTTTGCAAAATCATTGTTGAGACAACACCACTAAATTCATGCATATAATTTGAGTCTATTTAAAGGATTTTTCAACCATATAATATGCGAAATTTCAAGTTAAAATGAGCAAGTTATGGCCGTTTTAAGTTGGGATTTCCATTCATTCGATTTTTGACGAATTCAATAAGATAGCCTTAGAGAATTTGAGTAGATCTTGAATGAAATACTCACTTCGGGTATTTCTTTTGTTTAGGTGTTGAAGACCAAGATCTTCTCTTCCCCGAGGATTACTTCGACTCCTAGAAGATCGCTATGGACGAGTGAGTTTCCTTTACGTTTATGTATTCGCGCATGTGCTTGTAGAATAGAAAACTAGATGTTAGGAAAAGATAAAATTGATATGCATATGGGAGATCATGTATGTAAATTGTTATGTGCGATCAATGAACGATAAGTATATTGGAACCCGATCTATGATTGATATAATTGCTTCTATGTATATATTGTTATGTGTGCAATTATTGCTTGATCGCTTTAAATGATTTAATGTCATATCGGAATCCCCATATAATAAATTGCTCATGCATATTACTTAGAATATCATTTCAAAGTTTTGCTACTACTCCTCAGCATGGGACCGGAAAGGTAAGCTGCCTAGCTACATCTTGAGGGTTAGGATGTTCGGGGAATACAGCCTCAAGGTGTAGCTGAACCGGATCGATCGCTTTGGGTATGGAAAGCTCGGGGACCAGTAGTACGGTTTGTTGGAACCCCAAGACTCGTGCAAACTTCTAGGTTAAATTTTTTTAATTCTATTGTCATGCTTTATAACCCGGTGCTCTGATACCAACTTAAACTGTCATGCCCCATAGGGTACCGAAACGTAACAGTCCGCCACATGCCATATAAGACCCACGAATTACTACCTTAGTCCTTCGAGCGTTGTGTAGAGATGTAAGGCATCACTTTACGATAATAGAATACTTGAACTGATGGAGATAAAGAGTTTAAATCAACATTCAATAGCATTAAAATATAGATCAAAACATATATAAATAGTTACATATACTAAGTGGCATTCCTCTGCAAAAGAATATTGTTAAGAGGTCTATTACAATCATCTAGAGTCTTTTGGTTTCCTACGGAAGTCTAAATAGAAATGAATATAACTTCTAAAGGAAACGCCTAGCTCTTGTACCTGAGCCGTAGGGTGCCTCTGTCTAAGCCAGATAAACAAATGCTGCAACAAATAGAAACTGTAGGGACGTAATCTACACTAGCTTAGTGTGTGATAACTTCAAAGATTACATCCATAACACACCATACAAGCAAGTGATTAATCAGGCAACTGACATGCATTAAACATATGGAAATCAATAGATATATGACTAGTTGGAAATCATACGTGAATGGAATTTCGCCCTCTATTCCGGGTTAGCAGATTAACGAATACTGCGGTACTACTAAAATATGCCTTTTTTTTATCACGGTCAACCAACTTATAATTTCGTTTGTGGATCACGATTAACCAACTCATTATTTTGTTTATGGATCACGATTAACTAGCTTTTACTCCGTTTTTGGATCACGAGCAACCAACCAATGCTAATGCTCCTTCCCCATTTGTGATATGAATGAGGCCATATTACTTAACAATTCCGAATAGTAATTATGCCAATTCCTTAGGTGATCACTCAATAATTTTGTAGACAATCAATCCTAATTCATCTATATAACCATTAGTTAATCATCTAGCCTCGGTATTCTTATTTTCAATTTCTCATATCAGCAAACATACATAATTCCCATTTATCCCCACCATACATATCCATTTATCTTTTTCTAAAATCTAATGCAACTATTATTACAATCACATGCAATAAATGGAATCGGAGAAGAAATACTCACTCGGCCATTGGAACACCGGTCCTCTAGTATAGTTTGATGGAAGAGAATCGTCAATCTCGGGGTCACCTAAAAATTAAGAAATACCTTAATGAATATTTCATCACTTAACTAATCCAAACTATTAAACAAAACTATCATTTTCGTAATTCTCATCATTTGCAGAAGTCCCGACTTAAAACGGTTGTAACTTAGTCATTTTAACTCGGAATTTTGCAAATTATATATCGATTTCTATCTACTTCAAAAGATCTATCTAATTCTAATAAGATTTCAAGTTTTGAAAATGTTTAGGTCTCGAAAAATTCTGATCAGTTCTGATCAGTAGCAAAATCCAATTCCGAAAAATAGTTTTGTGAATGTTTATAATGTTTCTACTATAGAGATCAACTATACATGTAATATTGATGATTTCCTATTATGAATGACATGTTATGAGCTTGATGTATGCATGCTCTTGACGATATTTACTAAAAGAAAATTTTAGAAACTCTTTATTTTATAAGACTCCATGAATATTTACTCTTAAGAGACTAGTTTCATGACTTTGATCATCCTCTTTTGTTTTGGAAATATTTCTTAGGAAAATCTAATTATCCTTGTTAAAATTGAGTCTTTATTATATCTATTCCTTAAGGCCTTCATTTCTTCATAAAAATCCCCATTTTATACTTTGTAAACATGTTTTCAAATAGAGGCTATTCATAAATCCGAATTTTGTACCAAGGGTTTTAAAGCAATTTTTTCAAGAAAAACTCATTTGATACTTTAAAATTAAAGGTTCTATTATACCTATCCCTTAAGGATTTCATTTCTTAAATAAAACTTTCATTTTAAGTTTGAAAAATAGGTGTTTTCATGCCATTACTCCTAAATTACGAATTTCTTAAAACGACAAGCAACTCAAAATTTCCTGCTTTATTTCTACTCCTTGTTTTACATATTTTTCTTAGCAAATCCCATCTCAACTTATAAAAAGCATTACTTGATGATATCTATTACCTATACTCTTCATTTTTTATATAAAACACAAATTTTGGAGTTGATAAAAAGGTTTTTAAGGCATGGTCTTGAAACCATCCGAATTTACATTTGATAATTTCAAATAAATAAATTTCCTTTTTGAGTTTCTTGTCTCATCTACTTAAATATGTACAAACTACAATATTTATATATACAAGACAAAGGTCTTTATGATCATTAATGCATCAAAACACAAAATATCCATAAGATCATGAATGTCAAGTGTAATATGAGCATTTAAATGCTAGATCTACCACTTAGGATGCATGAAATGAAATTTGAAAACATGAAAATAAATTTTTGTGCAAGATTTCTACTTTACTCTACTACTAAATGCACGAACATGAAGGTCATCATATAAAAACACATTCAAATACAAGATCTACTCTTGTGATGGCTTGATATTCATGTAGTAGTATTTTCTTATCCTAACAAGAGCTCATGAGGACTTATAGATGAAAATTCTCATGAATGGTCTTGCCATTACAATGTTTAGTGGTAGAAAAGGATCTATTACCTAAAGCTTGGAACAAGAGGAGATGAAGAAAGAAATTTGTTGTGTGAGAGTGTGTGTGTGTGTGTTAGAGGCTCACGGTAAGGAGGGGAAATGGGAGAGGGTTTATGCCTTTTTTTTTTTGAAAAAATGAAAATGAACAAAGAGAGAGAAGGCTTAAAAGATTATTTATAGTAAGTTGAATTAGTTAATGGACTAAATAAATTGAACGAAAATTATACAAATGAGGGTGAAAGAAGGAGGGGGGGGGGGTGCGCCGGTTTCAAAAGAGGAGAGAGAGAGAGAGAGAGAATTTAATTTGTTTTGTTTTATTAAATTTGTAAGGATGTAAGAGTAGGGTGTGGCTTGTGAGTGTAGTAGGTTATACTTATGAATAGTAATCAAGACAATTAATTTACCAATAGTAAAGAAAATACGAGAAAAATGCTATATCTGCATTTTTCATAAATCAAAAAATTATAAAATTTATATTTTTGAAATCTTTATTAAATTTTGGCTCTAAAGATTGTTCCAGAATATTTTTTGAATTTCGAGTCTCGGGGCTTGCTTTTCCGTAATAGATCTCGAAAAGGCCCAGAATGAAATTTTTTTTGAAATTAGATCTTTTTATGGTTTAAAATATACTTTAGAACAATATTCTAGATTAAATCATTTTACAAAAGTTCCTTAGTTTAGAATTGAAGGAAAGCCCAATCCAGGGGTCTTATGTTTCTCTCCCAAGTTTAAGCTAATCTGGTTTAGGGTTTTGGTTTCCGGTTTCCGAAGTCTACTTGGTTACTAGGAAAACCGGGTTTACAACCTACCTATCTTAAACAGAGTTTTGTCCTCAAAACTGAACTGACGCACCTTTTTTTTCAAACAACTCGGGGTACTTCCTCCAAATTTCCTCCTTATCTTCCCAAGTTGCTTCCTTAGAAGTATGGTTTCTCCACAACACCTTAACATACTGGATTTCTTTGCTCTGTAGCTTCTGAATTTTCTTATCCAAAATCCTTACGGGATGTTCTTCATAGGTCAGATTCTCTTTAGCTAGATGGGTTCCAATTCCAAAATCCTTTCGGGGTTGGGTACATATTTCCTTAGCACCGACACATGGAACACATTATGAACTCTCGATAAGTTCGGTAGTAGAGCTAGCCGGTACGCTAAGTCTCCAACTCTTTCTAAGATTTCAAATGGTCCAATATACCTCAGGCTTAGTTTCCCTTGTGTTCGTACCCTTCTTATGCTCTTGATTGGATTTATCTTTAGATACACATGGTTACCCACTTGAAATTCGAGCTCTCTCCTCTTTAAATCCGCCTAGCTCTTTTGTCTGTCTTGAGCTTCTTTCATTTTCTGTTGGATCACCCTCACTTTATCGGCCGCCTCTTGTACCAATTCTGGCCCGATAACAAGCTTTTCCACATCATCCCAAAACAGAGGAGACCTACAACGCCTTCCATATAGGGCTTTGTAGGGTGTCATCTAGATAGTCGAGTGGTAGCTATATCTTCTAAGGTTTTGATTGTCTGCTTAGACTGTCCATTTGTCTGAGGATGATAACCGGTGCTAAAGTGCAATTTGGTGCCCAAGCTCTTTTGTAAACTCGTCACAAACTTTGACACAAACCTCGAGTCTCAATCTAAGATAATCTCCGCCGGTATACCATGTAGTCGCACTATTTCTCGGAAGTAGATCTTGGCCAACCTATCCAGTGAGTATGTCATATTAATCGGTAGGAAGTGTGCTGACTTAGTTGGCCGATCCACTATTACCTAAACAACATCACAACTCGTCGATGTTCTTGGAAAATCACATACGAAATCCATGGAGATCTGATCCCATTTCCACTCCGAGATAGATAAAGGTTTTAATAATCCTCCTGGTCTTTCATGCTCTACCTTTACCTGTTGACAGACGGCATACTTCATTACATAATCTGCCACATCTCTTTTCATTGCATTCCACCAGTAGTGGCTCTTTAGGTCTTGGTACATTTTGGTGCCTCCCTGGTGTACAATAGCCAGAGTTGTGAGCCTCACTCATAATTTCCCTTCTCAACTCTTCATCTTTGGGACACATAATCTCCCTTTCCTTCTGATTACCTCTTCATCATCGATGGTGAAGTCAAGATACTTCCCTCCTTGTACTTCCTTCTTGATCTTTAGTACTATTTCGTCATACCTTTGGGCTTCCTTGGTCCTATCAACGAAGGTGGGTTCTAATACCAAGTTCGCTATTTCCACTTTCATGCTTTGCCCTAGGAATTCGATTCTTAACTTCTCTAACTCTCTTATTAATTCATTTTTATCAGTAATTAGGGCTGCCACTTCTCCATAACTTTTTCGGCTCAAAGCATCTGCAACAGCGTTCACTTTTCCAGGGCAGTAATTTATTCCCAAGCCATAATCCTTGATAAGCTTCAACCACATTCTCTGGCTAATGTTTAACTCTTTCTACGTAAACAAATACTTGAGGCTCTTATGGTCCGTATACACTTCACATGTTTGCCCGTACAAGTAGTGTCTCCAAAGCTTTAAAGCAAAAACCATAGCAGCTAATTCCAAATCATGTATGGGGTAGTTTGCCATAGGGCTTTAGCTTTCTGGAAGCATAGGCAATGACTTTTCTCTCTTGCATTAGCACGCATCGAAGGCCACTCCTCGAAGTGTCGTTATGCACTATATAGGGTTTTTCTGGGTCGGGTAATACCAGAATCGGTGCTAACATAAGCCGTTGTTTTAGTTCCTGGAAATTCTGTTCCCTCTTATCTGTCCACACAAATTTCTCCTTCTTTTGTGTCAGTTGAGTCAGAGGCTTAGCCATCTTAGAGAAGTCCTTTACAAACTTGCGATAGTAGCAAGCCAATCCTAAGAAGCTTCTCACTTCAGTCACTGTTTGCGGTTGTTTCTAGTCTACCACCGCTTTAATCTTTTCGGGATCAACAGATATTCCTTTTCCCATCACTACATGTCGAAGGAAAGATATTCTGTCCAACCAAAAGTCGCACTTAGATAACTTCGCATATAGTTTATTCTCCCTCAAGGTTTGCAACGCCATCCGTAGATGTTCCTCATGTTGCTCCTTGGTCTTCGAGTAGATCAAAATATCATCGATTAACACAATCACACACTTGTCCAAAAGGGGTTTATAGACACGGTTCATGAGGTCCATAAATGCAGCCATTGCATTGGTTAGTCCAAACGGCATTACTAAAAACTCATAGTGTCTATACCGAGTACGGAAGGCCATCTTTGGCACATGCTCATGTTTAATCCTTACTAGTGATAACCTGAACACAAGTCTATGCGTGAGAATACACTTGCCCCTTGGAGTTGATCGAACAAATCATCTATTCTTGGAAGAGGGTATCGATTCTTGATTGTGACCTTGTTTAACTCTCTATAATCGATACACAACCTCATGGATCCATCCTTCTTCTTCACAAATAGGATAGGTGCGCCTCATGGCGACACACTAGGACTTATGAATTTCTGATCCAACAACTCTTGTAGCTGGGTTTTCAACTCTTTCAATTCCGCCGGAGCCATCCGGTAGGGTGCTTTTGATATTGGTTCTATGTCTGGAGCTAAAGTGATCTCGAAGTCAATCTCCCGCTTCGGTGGCAATCCGGGAAGTACTTCAGGGAACACATCCTCATATTCATTCACTACGGCTATGTCCTTCTTCTCTTGAGTTTCCTCTTCATCAAAAATGCCATCTATAGGGATTATTTTCTCATCTTCCATCATCAACTCAAAAGAAATTAAGCCAAACTCTCTCTGAATTGTGGTTTCTCTAAAGAACTCCACTCTTTTCTTCCTCTGATCGTCAATGCCTATCGCCTTTTGTTGGCAATCCACTACGGCCTTAACTTTGCTTAGCTAATTCATGCCAAGGATAACTTCATATTTACTCATTTCCAAGACTATCAAATCACTCGTAGAAATATGTCCTTGGACTTCTAACAAGCAATCTCTTATTATCTCGCCTGTTGACACGACACTTCCGGTGGGTGTCTTAATCCTTAAGCTGGTGATAGTCGCGACTATCGGTAATCCAAGCCATCTAGCCAGACTGGTAGTGATAAATGAGTGGGTTGCTCCCGTGTCAAACAACACATAGGCTTCACACTTATTCACCCTTATGCGTCCATTAGTCCTACACGATCCTAAAACACTCTTACGACTACCTATTCCGATGTTTGAGGTTCCAGCTTTCCTTTTCACAAGTTTTAATTCCTTTAAAGAAAACTATTAAATAAAGAACTTGTAACTTAAGAGGGTTTTGCTACTGACCCGTTACTAGGCCGCTGTCTGTGCTTTCTCCTTCGTCCAGGGCGGCCAACTCTACATCTTCATCATCATACTCTTCGACCATCCATTATCCTTTGAAGTTGTAGAGTTGCATCCTGTGCTTGGCAGATGTCGCACGACTTCCCCCTATGCTTCTCGACTGCATGGTGTTGGCGTTGCCCAAAGCCCTAAAAGGTCGGGCTGCCACACTTCTCCTTTGTGAGCATTTGGAAGCCAAGTGCCCTTTATCTTTTCAGATGAAACAAGTTACAGCCGTTTTCTTTAGACAAGCATAAGCCATGTGACTAGACTTGCCACCAAAAAAGCACTTGTTCCTTAACTGTGGACATTACCTCGGGTAATGGCTCTCCTTGCACTTCCAATAAGTAATGTTCCGGATCCAGGGTTCTTAGGTTTCTCTCCCAAGTTTAAGCTAATCCGGTTTAGGGTTTTGGTTTCCGGTTCCCGAAGTCTACTTGGTTACTAGGAAAACGAGGGTTTACAATGTGTATAATAAAAACGACAAATCAAAGATAAACCGTTAGGGTTATAAATACATAATAGAAACTATAAAACAAACCCATGACTATCAATTTAGACTCCAAATAAATATTTAGACTACACTATAATTTTAGTTAGAAAATTTAGAGTCCATAGGTACAAATTTTATATTTTGTCCTATTGGCCCTAAAACCCTAATCGCGTAAACTTTAAACTCGAAATTTAAACTTAACAATACCCTAAAAATATTTTAGAACTTTAAATAATTTTTTTGGAATAAAATTGTCGCATAACTAATATAATTATACAGGTATGGACTAGTTTTTGACGAAATTATTTAGATATTTGGTTTTATTAACATTCCATACAAAAATTTTTGTAAATCGCGATGGAAATGGAATACACATGACTAGCTCTTTTTGGAACAGATTTCCCAACGAGAGCTTACTTGGAGAATTAGGAAAAAGCTTAAATGACTCAATAAAAGAGACTTGTAGAAACTAGTGGAATCATTTTTCTTCTTCTCCCTTCAGTGAAACAATAACAACAGAATTATAAAATGAAATAAATAATTTAAAACCTTAGACTAGTCAAACACTTCATTGATTAGTCATACAAGAGTCCAACTTCTGTATAAATACTGTACAAACCAACAAACGAGTCCATTTCTTCTAAGCTCTAACCGTGAAACACACACACACTAATAAATAGAAATTGACAAATTCCAATTTCTCTACACTACATGTCCCCACCTTGAACTTCATTAGACAATTCAAAACCAACCAAAGCTCTATTCCTTCTCTTGTAGCCCTACCACAATTAACAGCCACAACCCAACGATGTAATAGACAAGGATAAGAATATTTTTAGTTAGTTATTTTACGTCTAGAATATGATAAACTCATCTCCTTATTTATATATGTAGGTCTCGGTCTATATAGGAAGGAGGATTTATCATCTTCCTCTCTAGGTCATCAAGGTAATATCTAACCCATTCTATGACTTACATCTCATGCATGTATAGAAATTAGGAAAATAAAAGCATAGGATTATCATAGAAATTTTACATATGTATAGTCTCCTAGAGCTTATGTTGATAGTAACATGAATAGCATGTGATGATCATTTTAACTAAGTTAGAATACCATATCTAGTAAGAAAACTATGAAGAAAATTAAACTTAGACTTTAGAAAACTCATGCCCTAATTTTCTATCATTGTAATGTTATGACTCTCAATATCCATTTCATGACTTAGTTTAGTTCAAAAGAATTAGTAGAATATGTCTATAATGCTCTCTAGATAATAGAACTTAACCAATATAAACCCTAAGATGTCTATAAGAAATATTAATCATATGGGTGCATAAAATTATAATTATGTAATCCTTGAGATTTTTTATACCTGTAAAAATGGATAGAAATATAAATATAGAAAATAGATGGTTAATATTGGATTTAACAAAGGCTCTAGAATAGAACTACGAGTAGTAATGAGCATGTATATAGTTCCAAACCCTAAAACAAAGTTTTCTAGATAGTATTAAATACTACTAATAAGATTTTATAGTTGGTATCAAAAATTCAAGATATAAGAATAACTTGGTTAAGATTTCAAATGCAATAAAGAGTAAATAACCAATTATGCTTATAATTAGAAAACGATAACCTAAAGATAAACCGTTAGGGTTATAAATACACAACAAAAACATAAACAAATGTATAACTAATAATCTAGACTTCAAATAAATATTTAGATCACACAATTGTTTTAATTATAGTATTCTTAAGCCATTAGAGCCTAAAACGAAAATTGACCTATTAAGCTTATAAAACTCTAATCGGGTAAGATAAAACCTAAGAATAATTAATCATGTAAACTTTAAACCTAAAGTTGAACTTAATAATAATCTAGAAAATTTGTAGAATTTTATTTAAATTTTTGAAGATAAAACTCTTAAATAATTGTCATATTTGTACCCGTTTAACTTAATAATCTAGCTTGAAATTTAGATAATCATTAACCAACTAATATTATATTAATATATATGTATTATACACATATATAAGGTGCCAATTTGCACCAAATATACGATCAAGAATGCATAGATTTTCCCCAGTCGAAATCTTCTCCAACTTGCACAAATAATTCACTAAAAAAGTCAACAATTCAACACATCAACCAATCAAAACATAGCCAACTCAAGACCTCAATTAATGCAGCAAACACACACATTTGACAAGCAAATTTTCAGTAAAATCTTTCTTCTTCGATCGAAAACAAAGCCTCCATTGTACTCTATTTATACACATTAAAGAATAAGGAGACAAGCTATTTAATAGCAACAAGATAACCACTTAAACTACATCACAAAAGCCACAAAAACAACATCAAATTTTGTCCCCAACAAGTCACCAAAACAATCCATAACCCTAACATACTACAACTCCATTAAAACTTAACAATAAGCTTGGGAAAGGAAAAACAAGGTAAGTAATTTCGTTTTTCTAGTTAGTACTATATTAGAACACTAGCTTAAACAAAGATTTGTTGATGCTAAGTTCAAAAACAACTCAAAAACGAAGTTTAAACCATCCACAACAAGGTAAGTTCAAGAAAACCCTAGTTACACTATTTTTTATCACAAAACAAGAATCATGAACATGTTGATGTGTTATAAAATGATATATGTATATATATATATATATAGATATATTATGGATAAACACTTAGGAATCATTTACATACAAGTTGGATGTGAAAAATCATCGGAAATTGGATTGAAAGTCGCGTGGGACGTATTTCCAAATGAGCACGGGGTGGTGAACTCCCGGTATACCTCTCCACAATAATTTTTCATGAGCACCATATTTCCAGAAGAACACGGTTAGTACACGGCCGTGTTACTCTCTGCCCCAAGCAAAAAAATAAAAATTAAATTACAAAATCTGTTAATCCGAATATTATTTTTTTTTGTTAATGTTATTATTGTTAATGTTATCACCATTAATATTATTATTGTTATTACTACTATTATTATTATCACTAATGATATTATTATTATTATTATTAGTCATATTATTAATGACTTATTATTGTAATAATTATTATTAATATCAATTATTATTGTTATTATTATTATTATTATCACTACTGATTAGTGTTATCATTATAATCAATAATATTATTATGAGTATTACTATTAATCATATTACTACTTTTATTATTATTATTGTTGTTGTTGTTAAGATTACTACTATTTTAACATAGTTATTATGAAAATTAATATTAGTATTACTAGCATATTACTTTATTATTATCATTATTGTTATTACTAATATTATCATCATTATTGGTAATATTAGTATACTTTATAAATGAAAACAAAGTATAATAATTATAAAACACTTATTTTATACATAAGAATGGAAATCTAAATAAGCTAAATTTATGAATAATGTGATACCTAAAAATGACAAGAAAATTATATGAAATAGATCAAGAAAAACACAATGAAACTAAATAATAGTAGACAAATACAAGTTGCTATAATGGGTCAGATAATAAACAATATAAAAATAGCAATAATAATAATTATAAAAATATAAGCCTACTAAATACCAAATTTTCTAGAATACCCAATAAGAATATATAAATATAAAACAAGATCATGAAAAGCAAAATGAAAATAATTATTAAATAACAATTGATTATCATAGGACTATTAAAGGACCAATATAGTAATAGAAAGAAAACCTAATACCAATATAGGACACTTAGACATTCATAGGAGTTAAGTTCTATAATATATGTTTTATTGATGAATATTTTATTCATCTCAATATGTGATATTGAAACTATAGAAGATTTCCCAGCTGACTATTACGACTAGCCAGTATAAGCAAGTGAGTAACTCAGTCTTATTACATTATGTGTGCTTGTAACTTAACTGATTTTTAATGAAAGATAATAACCTGAATATGCTGTATAGGTTTATGGGAAATGTTTACTGTATGAATTATTGATTGCTAAGTTACTCTAATGATAGTAAAACAGAATTCTGTATGATTGTATTGCTTATATAGTATGCTACTTGTTTGTGAGATAATTGATCACTTTAAACCTGATTAAAAACTACTGGTACCATAAATGAAATGAACAAGCATTGGATGATTTGCATAAACAACATTTGAGTATGTGGCAGCCTACTACATGTTAGTGTTTCGGATCTTTGGTAATGCTTGGTTTATCTAGGTCAGAAAGCTATTAGTTATTTGTAAGATTACCTTTGTTCTGTTGATACCATATGAACTAAATGGTAAATGAAGTATGCCGCTTATGGTATTGCTTGAAATGACTAACATTTAGTGGAGTTTCTAAAGCTAAAACAGAAAATGAGTGTTGAAGACAAGATAAATTCAAAGTGATAATTAAAGTAAGTATTGTTGTTTTCCTGTATGCTTAATCTCTCATGGATAGGTAGGCCATAGTATTGTGTTCCTTCAATCCGGACAAGAGGGGGGTAAATCTTCGTCCTGCTTTGGATTATAGGTTATCCAGGCTTGTATTTGTGCATATGATTGATGGATGCATTTCATATGATTGTTAATAGAATTGTTTGATATGTGGTAAGTTTTGTTTGTTCAATGAGCCTGTGATTTCGCTCACACTTCAATAGTCCTTTCAGGTTTATACTTAGGCCATGGCTGGTCACTTCCAGGAGTTTAGCTCCTGTAAAAATTTCAAGACTGAAAGTTTTATGGAAGATTCTGGGATAAGTTATTTGCTTTTATTTTTAGTCTAAGCTAGTTAGTATTTAAATTATCAGTTATGTGTTTAGAGAGTTTTAGAAGACATTATAGTTTGTAATATTATATTAAAGAATTGAAATGATAGTCGTCTACTAACTATGACTTACATATATTTTTCATTTCTTATCAAAGCGACTAAAAGATCCTATTGTTTGAAAACATGTCATTCTCTAAAGGTAATCTAGTGATAGTATTCAAGTGTAGCTTGTTTACTACTACTAAGGTATCCTTGGTGCATGACAAATTAGGTATATTGAAAGTATAATAAAGATAGAGGATTTGAATGATCTAAACTAATCCTAAGGAATAAACTATAATTTAGAATACAAAATAAAATTTAGATGAGTTTAAAAGATCATTAGAACAGTATATTAATAATCAGAATATAGATATGACCTTATAAATAATAGAAATTTTAACCTACAAGGTTGACAGGTAGAGTAAACAATAGTAGAAAATTTGTTGTCAGAAAAGACATTAATAAACTAGATAGATTATAAAAATCGAGAATAATAAGACTATTTATCATTAATAAAAGCTTAATAATGAGAGTATGAAACAAAACAAGACATAGAAAACTCTTACACCAACTAAGGGAATTTATAAGAGTGAGAGAAATATAAATCACTAAGCAAATAAGTTGAATAGCTATCATATAATATGAAAACAAGCCTTTTAACATCTATTTATACACAAAAATAGGAGTTAGAATAAGTAATATAGGTTTACTTAAAGATTACACACTAAAAACATGCATTTATGATCATTTAGGTCACTTTTAATGAAGAATATTTAGTTACACGAATTTTGTGTGTATATAAAGTATTTTATAAGCTTCAAAAATGGTTATTTATAAGCTATCATTACATTTGTAACGCCCTAAACTAAGGCATTACAACCCGCCCCATGTCCCTCTCTTAAAAGAGACATGCAAAGGCTCTAAATTTAAATTTCACAAAAAAATAAACATATAAAAATCTCCATGAACCCACAATTAAGAGTAATCCAGAAGGTAAAAAACCTGTAATTTATAACTTTCAAATATCTCCTATAATATAAACTAAACCCGAGTTGGCAAAACCAAAGCCAACAATAATCCAGAAAAGATCTAACTTCCAAATTAAAATCATATAATCCTGTTTAATATATTACATAAAAACCAATACTTCAAATCCTCAAAAAGATAAATAATCAAGATATTGTTTCAAAAATCTTCAATAACTCAAGAAATCCTTTTCATATGTCCTGTTCCTTTGTAGTGTAGTCAGGTCCACTATCGCTATCCCCATGATCAAAATACAAGTCATAAACAATATCTCCATCACCTGTACCTAAAAAAGAAAGGAATGAGCAAAAATGCCCAGTACGCCAGTCCACAAACAAAATGCAAATGCACAAACAATATGTATATATAAGTGCAACTAACTAAATGCAAACAACAAGATTATTATCTTCATTTAGCTTGCAAAACAACACAGTTAAAATCATAGATCTCTGATCCCAAACCTGAAGTTACTCAGACTCTTGAAAAACAACCAGATATTGAAAATAAATAATTATATATATATTGGTGAATTGGTACTCCCCAAACACCCGCGGCCATACTGCCAATAAACCTATATCTACCGGAATCATCTCCAAGTGCTACTCCATTAAGGACAACAACATACAAGGATCATCAGGATGCCTCACCAGTATCACTATCTGCCAGGTCTTTACAAGCAAAGACATCCAGAAAAAAAATAAATTAAGCCAAATAGAATTAAGTTCATTTATATATCTATTCCTACAGGAAACGATTAGAAAACTAAACCTACAAGCAAATACACTAAACAAGGAAAGGTCGTACCTTTTCCAATTCCAGGAATAATCTCTCCAAATCCACAAATCCTTTATGAACAACAACACAAAATCTCTAAATCTCCTGGTATACAAATAAACAGAAATATGTAAATTCTCAACCCATACAACCTTAACTTATCAAATCTCCAAAACCCTAACCTTTTATGGAAATCACAACAACAATTTCTTTTTCTTCTATCAAACTCCTCAAAAACCCAAAAGAATATATCTTTCTCTAAAAAAACTAATATGGAAATCCACATAAATAGACAAATTTCTCCATAAAACCGAACTTTTATAGAACCTTTGGTTTAAAGGATAAGAACTCACCTTTAATTCTTCCTTAAAACAAACCCTAGGTTTTCTTCAATTATCAACGGACAAAATCCTAAAAGAACAATTTCTCCAAAACCCTAAATAGATAAACCAACAAGAACAGACATGATATAACACTAGTCGTTCCTTTGTTTAAATCTATGATTAAATAGACATAACTTATCTTATTTGAATCTTGGTCCTTGCTTGATTTCCCGAAAGATTGGACCTCAATCAAAACTAGGGTCTCTCACAAAAATCCCTTCAAAATCCAAACAAAACCTTATGAGAACGAATCGATTTATGAAGAACTTGATAGATGAAGGCGAAATTACTTACACTTTGATCCAAATCCGATCTCCACGTGATTCTCTCTTCCAAGAATACTCAAGAACTCTAAAAACGCTCTCTAGACGGTAAGGAGGAAAGGACTTATGAGAAACAGAAACCCTAAAGTTCTATTTATACAAAGCATTTCGGGCAGCACTTATGCCGGCAGCCTTTAATCCAACGCTAGCGGCCTATGTCCTTATGCCAGTGGCCTTCTTGCTGGCTTTCACAAATTTCATAAAAGCCCGAGAGCTTTATGGGGACGGCTTTCACATATAGGCCGGCGGTCTAAAGACCAATTTTCCTTTGTCAAAAGCAATTGATTCTTGATTTCCAATCTTTAGTGAGCAACCCTTTATCATCTCCCGTGTTACTACTAAATCTCCAGTTGGTGTAGTAACTCTCATTTCTTTACTCATGCTTTCGATTAGTAATCTTATACGCCTTGCTAATCTGATATTTATGAAAGAATGCGTTGCTCCCGTGTCAAACAAAGCATACGCAGTTTGATCCCCTACTTGAATTGATCATATGTATCAATTATTAAATTCATGTTATTTTTATTCATAAAGACTTCTATTCCTCGTGTACTTATGATTGTGTCTAATAACTTTAAATAAACAGATATGTAACTACATACCTGCAATGAGTCCATAATCTTCAGGATCAACTTCCTCCCAAATATTTTCTTCATCCTCCTCCTCTATCTCCACATTCTCATCAGGATTTCCATACATGGCAAAAACTCTGGCCGTCGTGCCGGTTTTATTGGCATTTTCATTTTTCGATCCTGTAACTCCAATCATTCCTCTATGTTGTGAAGATCCAGCTACTGCACTCGTTTTCTGTGGACAGTTGGTTGCTATATGCCCAACTTTGTTACATACATAGCAAGTTGCAATTTTTCTTTTTGGACAATTATTTGCCATGTGCCTACTTTCTCCATAATAATAACATTTGTGTTGTAATTATGGACAATCCCTTGGATAATGAGAACCTTTACATTTCCAGCATGTAACATTATTCTTCCCAATTACTCCTCCTTTGTTCATATTGAAAGGTTTGAAGAATTTAACCTTCTTAGGCACAGAACTTGCCATAGAACCATCATACATTCTCTTCCCGAACATAGTTCCTTTTTTCTTATACCTCTCAATTTCATACTTCCTTGCTCGTTCAATGATTCGAGCTTTTTCTATCATAGCTACAAAGTTATCAACTTCAAATTCAGCAAGTCTCCTCTGAAAATGGGGTTTTAATCCAGCCATAAAAGTCTGTCTCTTAAGCTCATCACTGTCACGATAAGCATTTGGAGCAAACTGTAACAATCGATTGAACTCATGTTCATACTCATCAATGGTCTTAGCTCCTTGGGTCAAATTCATCAGGTCAGTACTATATTTTGCTTTTAAACTGCCTGGAAAATATTCCTTCAAAAATTCTCATTTGAATACTTCCCAAGTAATCGGTTGTGACAAACTTCTTTGTTTTGAATTCCACCATATTCTTGCTCTCAATCTTAATAGATAAGTTCCATAAGATACTTTCAGAGCTTCAGGTACTTGGAAAACATCCAGGGATCGCTGAATTTGAGCTAGCCAGTCTTCAGCTTCCTCTGGCTTTCCTGGTAGTCCTTCAAAATATCTGTTGCATTTAATGAATTCCAGCAACAAATTTCTCTAAGGATGTAAAGGTGGTGGTGGTGGCAATTCTTGTTCATATCGAGGCAGTCCTTGCACCTCAGTAGCAGATTCATTTGGGTTCATTGGTCCATTTTCCTGAAATTGAACCGATGGAGTATACCTTTCATTTCCTCTGGGAATTGGTAGAGGCATTGCTGGTGCCCCAGCAGGTAGTGCTACATTTGTTGCTTGAATATTTCGCAAAGCTTGCAAAATCAAGATATTTTGTTGTTGGAGACTTTGTAAAACATCCTCAATTCGGTTTTGGGATGGTGCAGGAGCATTTATTGGTGGATCTCCTGAAATTCTGGCATTTCTACTTCTATTTCTCCCTCTTGGCATTCTATTAACATTAAACAAGTTGTTTAAATTAGAGAATAATTTATCCTCACCAAAGACATCCAAGTCATTCATATATATATGACACATATATATACATAACCAAAATACATCTGAACTTCTCGTGGTTAGTGCATTATGTACACATAAAAAATGGCACTAACACTAAACCTAATTTCTCTACTACAATCATCAAAAGATACATATGCATATCATCAAAAGTCTATTGATATCGTCCTATCATGTCATCATAAGTAGATAATACATCATCATCATCATATAACACTCAAGGACTGGGATAAAGACGACCTTTGCCCTTCTCCTGAGGGCCTAAATGAGGGTAATCATCCTCTCCCTCGGAACTGTTATCATCAATCTCGATCATCGGGTCCCTATCTCCTGGAGGTGCTAAAGTCAAATTTGTATTCATAACCCTAATGCCTCTGGATGCAGGCCTCAGCTCACTCTCGGCACTAGGTGGTATATCTCTCTCTATCCACCCTCCATGTGTTGACCCGATCCATCTAGCATAATTATAATCTGAGACATACTTTTCTACCTCAATCCTTCGTCTCTTACCTTCTTTTTCATCCAGCAACTCTGTGGTTATACTCCTTTTATGAGCAGTAGTCTGTACTGGCTCCTGTACCAGTCTATCCTGCACAGAAGTAGGACGCTGGAACTCACCTGCTATCTCGGGTATAATAAGTGGTTTCCTCATCAAGATGCATCTGGAATGGCTGCATTTGCTAACCCGTGCAAGCATCAAGTCATCATCATAAGCTGCATCGCCTCTAACCTGGGTATGATCTTGTCTAATATCATGAGCATAAACTGCTCATCTCCCAATAGCTACCCAGACTCTAAAATCTGGAGGATCTAGTCTCACAGATCTGGATGAGACTATAAATGCTATATTGTCAATCTCCAGGCCACCTCCTTTCTGAACTACCAGTCTCTCAAATCTATAGAGAGTCTCTATAGCTGATCCATTATCTGGAAAAGCCCGCTCCATCAGAAACAACCAACCTTTAAACAAAGGCTGTAATCATCTCTTCCAGGTGCTGAGAATCTCTTTTAAGGTTTTGGTAATCCCACATAAATACAAGTCTTCTACTAGAACTCGTAATCTGCGCCTGTAATCTGTCAACATCTCCTCTTCCTGCATACTAAAAATCTCCCATCTAAGATGACATGTAGCAGGATTAGTATGCACACCATAAAATTTGTATGATTAATAATAATCACACATATTTTATTCCTAATTGTGCAGTATAACTCTTCCCATAACTACCCAACTATTTCTACAGGGTGCTAATTAAATCTAACTAACTACATTCACCAATGAAATTCTTTCACATATTTATCTTTCTTATACTAGCAACCATGCTCTGATACCAACTAAATTCTGTCAAGCCCCGAGGGTACCCTAGTAGTAGTAAACAAGTCATGCTTGAATACCATCACTAGATTATCTTCAGAGAATGACAAGTTTTTAAAACAACAGGATCTTTTAGTTGCTTGATAAGACATAACAAATACATGAAAGAAATAACTTAGTGAATAAACATTACAGAACTATTACAAACCATATAGTTTTTCTGAAGTACACAACTAAATAATCTATTCTAATAGTACATAACCATTAAACTAAAATATAACCGTAGACTTCCAGTTCCTAAGCTCTTACCAGAGTCATACTCCTGGAAGTAACTAACCAGGGTCGTAAAATAAACCTGAAAAGACTATTGGAGTATGAGCGAAACCACAGCTCAGTGAATAACCAGACATATTATACATCACACGAGTCATTAGCAAATGATATGCAATGGAAGCACTCAACCATATGCACAGATACAAGCTTGGATGATCTAGAATCCAAACAGGAAAAAGATTTACGCTCTCTTTTTAAGGGTTAAAGAACCATTACTCCATGACCCACCTGCCCAGGAGAGACTAAGTACACAGGAGAATCAACGATTTCTCGTTTCAGGGTTATCACTTTGAATATAATCAATTAAACTGACCATCTCCTGCACTCACCTTAGAAACTCCCTTGGTATTAATCATTTCAAAACGATACTACGGGCGGCGTTCTTCGGTGCCACTTAGTTCCCATAGAACCGACGGAACAAAGAATACCTTGGAAGAACTAATACATTAGAACAACCAAGCATAAACAGAGAACCGAAATATTAATACGCAGCAGGCTGTCATCCCAATATATGTGCAATAGTGCAATTCGTGCATTGCTTGATCAGATTATTTCTTTAAGTCAATAATCCTTATTCAATTTTATGGTGATCATACACTACACACAATCATCATCATACTATTTCACAACATCAAATCATTACATTATCACTTTCGTAAGGATATTTTATCAATCATACAATCAGATCACAACATACTTTCAACAAGACAATTGTTTGATTATCTTTGCATTACATATATAACTACTTACAAGCACAAACAGTATAATATGACTGAATTACTCACCTGCTCATACTGACTCAGTCGTAATAATCAGCTAGTAGATCCTCTAGTGTATCAAAGTCACCTATTTAAGATGAATAAAGTATTCATCAATATAGAATATAAAATTAAATTCCTATATGTGGCTAGTGTCTTAGACTCGATATTTATCAAGTTTTGGTAGTGATTATTATAAATTTTACATTATTCTATACTGATCTCAATATAGAAAATCATATTTATTTATTATTACTTAGTGTCGTCGTGTTTCTATTAATTTTTCTCGTATAATTATCTTGTTATTTTTAGAAGTCACATTACTCAAGAATTTAGCTTATTTCAATTTCCATTCTTACCTATTTTATCTATTTAAAACAAATATTTGACGAGTTATAACTTTTATTAACACTAAATATTTTTCCTTAACTCTAGGGTTTTAAGAATTATTAGATATTAATCTAAATATTCTAATTATTTGTATTTACTTATCTATGTAATAAATTCTATATTGTTATATATATATATATATAATATACTCAGTAGACTTATGATATATATATATATATATATATAAGTTCTGTTTATTTCCAAAATAAGCTTTTGTTGAAGAAATTTGGGTGTACGCCGGCTCAAAGCTGCCGGCTTTCAAACCCAAGTGCCGGTGTAGACTTAGTTTTGAAAATTATTTCAGATTGGTTACACCGCCTTTGAAAGCTGTCGGCTTTCAACATACGCCGGCCCTACGCCATCGGCGTAAATCTCCAGGTAGCCGGCTTTCATTCAATTTTTACGTGAAAATAAATTTTACGTAACCTCTATTCAGTGTAAGTCATCCCTACGCTACCGGCCTATTCATGTAAGCCGCCGGCGTTGAGCGATTACACTGCCGGCTTTGAGACAGTGTTGGTACTGTTCATCATCTTCCTCACTGATCCGATTCATGTTCTTTAAATTTTCCACGTTAAAAACATTACTAAACCTTTTTTAAGTGTTTATATATCTTATATAAGGACATAAAAAAATTCTTAACACGTCTACAAGCATATATACTTAGATCCCGATCTTATGGAAATAAAACTAGGGTTTTGGAGTTTTACCTTGTTTGAGCTCGTCCGATGAAATTCGAAGCTTGTAGTTGTGTTTATTACATTCCTAAGATTACTAGTAGTCAGTTATAATGCTTAAATTTGAAAGAAAATCATTTGAACTTCATCATTTTACCTTTGAATTCGTATCCAAGGGTTTTTCGTTTTGTTTTTCCTTTGATCCGAACTCGGATGTTTTGATCTGTTTGTTCTCTATTTTTGGTTTGTTTTGGTGGATATTTAGGTGTTGATTTGTTCTGGAAAGTTTGAGAGATGATGAAGTTTGTTTGTTTCTTCATCATGAACATTTATCACAGATATATATAGAAGAAGAAGAATGAAGTTGCGGCTGTTCTCCTCCGAATTCCTTCGATTTTTCCTCCCATTTGATCTGTTATTTTCATCCTAATTAATGCTAGAGTGAGTTGGCAATTAATGATTGGTCCTTGGGTTGCTTTTGTTGAAAAAATTGGGTGCATTATTGCTCAAATCCGGCTCTCTCTTCCTCACGTATCTTTCCCACCGAATTTGCAGCCGAAAAACATATATATATATATATATATTTACTAATTATTTAATTGAGTTATAAGACAATTTAACGAGTTATACGGGTACAATTTGGCTAATATTTGGGAGTTTTTGTACAAAATATGTTTATAGGAGTATACAAAACACTTAGATTATCAAATAATAAATTTTTAGATTATATATATGTGGTTAACTATTCGTATAATTTGATCTTCCGCGATTAAGATTTCTTAAGCTCATTAGGTCAATTTTTATTTTAGGCTCCGATAGCTTAAGAAAACTCGAATGAGAACAATAGCGTGATTCGATTATTTATTTGGAATTCAGATTTTGAGTTATACAACAGTTTATGTTTTCGTTGTGTATTTATAATCCTAACGGTTTATCTTTAAGTTATCGTTTTCTGTTTATAAGCGTAGATAACTATTTACTTAATAACGCTTTTGATACAGAAGCTAAACTATATATATATCTTTAGTTTTGATACCGATCATGAAATCTTATTAGTAGCGTTTAATTTTAACTAAGAATCTTGAATTTAGGGTTTAAATTCAAATCTAAGCTCATTACTACTTGTTGTTCTAATCTCAAATCATTATTAAGTTCAAAAGCAATCATTTAATCTCTATATTTATATTTTCTATTTAAACCTATTTGTAAAACAAGCTTCGGGTTTGAGATTTAGATTTTCTTTTAATCATATCTTGAATTATTCATTCAAGATACGAAATCTCGTTTTTGGTATTAATTAGGTTATTCACTTTCTAAGTCCTTTATCTGATTAAATTCTAGATATTGATTTATTCTCAGACTTTAATTAGAATCTAAATCTATTATCTAGTTCATACAATTTATTGTGGGGTCGTATACTAATGTAGAAGATTCCCGGGGTTTACAGAAAGACTCCCTGCGAGAGGAGTATGGGTGTAGAAAGAAGGATATGATGGATTTAGTTTTGAAGAAGAGTTTAAGAGGGGATTTGTTGATAGTAATAGACGATATGGCAATAGGTTTAGAGGAGTTAAGAATCAGGAAGATGATTATTTAAGTAATATAAAGATGAAAATTCCATCCTTTCAAGGGAAGAATGATCTTGAAGCCTAAGGTTGAGTGGGTGTTCGACCTTAGGCTTCACAATTATTCTGAAGCTAAGAAAGTAAAATTGGCAACCATTTAATTTTTAGATTATGCTATAATCTGATGGGATCAATTGGTGTTGAATAGGAGGAGGAATAGGGAGCCACTAATAGAAATTTGGGACGAGATGAAGAGAGTGATGAAGAAGCATTTTGTACCTTCATATTTCTATAGGGAATTATACAACAAGTTGCAAAAACTTAGGCAAGGTAATAGAAGTGTGGAGGAGTACCTATGTTATTGATGATATACAAAGAGACATGTTTGAGCACTAACGAATTTCTTGACTCTTTACTTAGTGTTGTTGTCTTTCTTTTGCAAGACTTTGATGATGTCTTCCCTGAGGAAATCCTAAAAGGATTACCTCCAATTTGAGGAATTAAGCATGAGATTGACTTCGTACTCGGAGCTGCCATTCCAAATAGACCAGCTTATAGGAGTAATCCTGACGAGGCTAAGGAGCTTCAACGGCAGGTTCAAGAACTGATGGAAAAGGGGTACGTAAGGGAAAGCATGAATCCGTATGCAGTACCAGTGATTCTTGTGCCTAAGAAGGATGGGTCATAGAGAATGTGTATTGATTACCGAGCCATTGACAACATCATAGTAAAGTATTATTATCCCATTCCTCGCTTACATGACATGTTAGATGAATTGCATGGCTCATGTGTGTTTTCAAAAATTGATTTAAAAAGCGGGTATCATCATATTAGGATGAGAGAAGGAGATGAGTGGAAAATTGCATTCAAAACAAAATATGGTTCATATGAGTGGTTGGTTATGCCTTTTGGGTTAATCAATGCACCAAGCACTTTCATGAGACTAATGAACCATATTTTGCATGCTTTCATTGGCAACATCCTCTACATCAAAATGAGATAAATTAGACACATTGAAAGTCGCACTAATGTTATACTCACCTAGAAGATCCAGCTTGTAAGCATTATCATTGATCCGTGCAACAACTTGAAATGGACCATCTCCTCGTGGTTGCAACTTAGAACGCCGCTATTGTGGGAATCTCTCCTTGCATGTGTGCACCCACGTCTAATCACCTGGTTCGAAAACGATCTTCTTATGCGCTTTATTGGCTTGCCTAGCATATTGCTCTATTCATCGCTCAATATGCTAGCGAACCTTTTCATGCATTTGCTTGACCAATTCAACCTTCCGTTTCCCATCTAAACTAGTGTGCTCATCTGTAGGTAATGGAAGTAAATCAAGAGGAGTCGGTGGATTAAATCCATACACAACTTCAAAAGGTGAAAATTTAGTTGCTAAATGATACGCAAACTCCACATGTGGTAAACATGCTTCCCAATCTTTTAAGTTCTTTTTAATTAAAGCTCTTAACAATTGAGACAAAGTTCTATTAACGACTTTTGTCTGTCCATCCGTCTATGGATGACAAGTAGTTGAAAACAACTTGGTTCCCATTTTTGCCCATAAAACCCTCCAGAAGTGACTCAAAAATTTTGCATCCCTATTAGAAATGATACTTATAGGAAATCCATGTAAGCGCATGACTTCTTGAAAGAACAAGTCAGCAATGTGCGTTGTGTCGCCAGTTTTATGACAGGAAATAAAATGAGCCATTTTAGAGAATCTGTCAACAACTACAAACACAGAATCATGACCTCTCTGGGACCTAGGTAAACCTAAGACAAAATCTATGGATAATTCTACCCAGGGCTCACTAGGTATAGGTAAAGGGGTAAACAGGCCATGTGGTAAAAATCTAGTGATAGTATTCAGGTCTAACTTGTCTACCTCTACTAGGGTACCCTCGGGGCATGACAGCTTTAAGTTGGTATCAGAGCGTGGTTGTTGGTATAAGAAAGATAAATATGTGAAAGAATTACAGGGGTAAATGTAGTAAGTTTAGATCCAATTAGCACCCTTTAGTAATAGTTGGGTAGTTATGGGTAGAGTTACATTTCACAATTAGGATTAAAATCTGTATGATTATTAATAATCATGCAAATTTTGTTGTGTTCAGATTAATCCTGGTATATGACATATTAGATGGGAGATATTTAGTATTCAGGAAGAAGAGACTCTGATAGATTACAGTCGCAGATTACGGGTCCTAGTAGAGGATTTGTATCTATGTGGGATTACCAAAACCCTAGAGGAGATTCTCGGCACTTGGAAAAGATGATTACAGCCCTTATTTAAAGGATGGTTATTTTTTATGGAGAGGGCCTTTTAAAATAATGGATCAGCTATAGAGACACTCTATAGATTCGAGAGGTTGATAGTTCAGAAGGGAGGTGGTTTGGAAAGCGATAACATAGCATTCATAGTCTCATATTGATATGTGAGACTAGATCTTCCTGATTTTAGAGTTTGGGTATCTATTAGAGGAGAGGCGGTTTATGATCATGATGTTCGATATGATAGATTCGAGTGAGAGATGACACAGCCTATAATGATGATTGGATGCTTGCACAGGTGACCAGATGCAACCATTTCAGACGTGTATTGATGAGGAAGCCTCCCATTATACCTAAGATAGCGGGTGAGTTCCAGCGTCCCCCTTCTATGCAGGATAGAGTAGTATAGGAGTCGGTTCAGACTACAGTTCATAAAAGAAGTATAACAATAGAGTTACTAGATAAAAGAGAGGGAAAGAGCCGAAGGATTGAGGCAGAAAAAGTATGTCTCAAATTATAATTATGCCAAATGGATCGAGACTGCACATGGAGGGTGGATTGAGAGAGATGTACTCCTAGTTCCGAGAGTGAACAGAGGCCTGCTCCTAGAGGTATCCAGATGATGGATACGGGTCTGACCCTGGCACCACCAGGAGATAGGGACACGGAGATCAATATTAGTGACAGCAGCTCTGAGGGAGAGGATGATTACCCTTAGTTAGGTCCTCAGGAGAAGGGCAAGGGTTACCTTTATCCTAGCCCTTGAATCAGATCTAGTATTATATGATGATGATGTCTGTACTATTTATTAGTGATGGCATGATAGATATGATAATGATAGACTTTTGATGATATACACGTATGCGTAACATGTGGTATGTAGGGCAATGTGTATGTATCGTTTGATGACCTTAGTAGTAAAAGCTAGGTATAGAGTTAGTGCCATTTTTGATATGTACATAATACACTAATCATGAGAAGTTTATGTGTATTTTGGTTATGTATATATATGAGTGATATATATATATATATATGTATATATGAATGACTTTGATGTCTTTTAGTAAAGGCAAACTATGATCCAATATAAATAACATGTTTAATGTTAATAGAATGCCAAGAGGGAGAAATAGAAGTAGCAATGCAAGGATATCTGGAAATCCACAATAAATACCCCTCCCAAAACCGATTAGAGGATGTTTTGCAAAGTCTCCAACAAAAAAATGTATTGATCTTGCAAGCAACAAATGTAGCACTATCTGTTGAGGTGCCAGCAATACCTCCAACAACTCCTAGAGGAAATGAAAGGCATACTGCACTGGTTCAAATTCAGGAAAATGGACCAGTGAACCCTGATGAATCTGCTACCGAGGTGCAAGGACCGTCCCAATATGAACAGGAATTGCCACTACCACCACCTTTACGTCCTCAGAGGAACTTGTTGCCGGAATTTATTAAATGTAACAGGTGCTTTGAAGGACTACTTGGAAAGCCAGAAGAAGCTGAGGACTGGCTAGCTCATATTAAGCGATCCCTTAATGTTTTCCAAGTACCTAAAGCTCTGAAGGTACCTTATGGAACTTATTTGCTAAGATTAAGAGCAAGGATATGGTGGAATTCCAAACAACAAAGTTTGCCACAACCTATTACTTGGGAAGTGTTTAGGTGAGAATTTTTGAAGGAATATTTCCTTGCAGTTTAAAAGCAAAGTATAGTGCTAACCTGATGAATTTGACATAAGGAAGCAAGACAATTGATGAGTATGAACATAAGTTCAATCGATTATTACAGTTTGCTCCAGATGCTTATCAAGACAGTGATGAGCTAAAGAGACAGACTTTTATGGCTGGGTTAGAACCTCATTTCTAGAGAAGACTTGCAGAATTTAAAGTCGATAACTTCGCGGCTATGATAGAAAAAGCTCAAATCATTGAACGAGCAAAGAGGTATGAAATTGAAAGGTATAAGAAGAAAGGACCAATTTTTGGGAAGAGAATGTATGATGGTTCTATGGCAAGTCCTGTGTCTAAGAAGATTAAATTTTTCAAACCTTTCAGTATTAACAAAGGAGTAGTAATTGGGAAGAACAATGTTACATGTTGGAAATGCAAGGATTCTCATTATCCAAGGGAATGTCCACAATTGCAACACGAATGTTACTATTGTGGAGAAAGTGGACATATGGCAAATAATTGTTCAAAAAGAAAGATTACAACTTGTTTTGTATGTAGCAAAGCTGGCCATATATCAACCAACTATCTACAGAAAGTGAATACAGTAGTTGGATCTTCACAGCCTAAAGGAATGGTTGGGTTGTAGGCTCGAAAAATGGAAATGCCAATACCAGCAAAGCTAGTACAACAGCTAGAGTCTTTGCTATGTATGGGAATCCAAATGAGGATGTGGAGATGGAAGAGGAAGATGAAGAAAATATATGGGAAGAAGTTGACCCTGATGATTATGGTCTCATTGCAGGTATATAGTTACATATTTGTTTATTTAAAGTTATTAGACACAACCACGATTAGATGCACAATAGAAGTCCTTATGAATTGAAAATAACATGAAATTAATACATGATAAATAGGATCAATTCAAGTAAGAGATCAGACTGCGTATGCTTTGTTCGACACAGGAGCAACGCATTCTTTCGTAAATGCTGGATTAGCAAGGCATGTAGGATTACCAACCGAAACCATGAGTAAAGAATTTAGAGTTACTACGCCAACAGGAGACTTAGTGATAACACAGGAGATGATAAAGAGTTGTCCATTAAAGATTGGAAATCAGGAATCGATTGCTGATTTGATCATGGTAGATATGCAAAAATATGATATTATTCTGGGTATGACCTGGCTAACTCTGTAAAAGCGAAAATTGACCATCGTCTCAAAATGATATATTTTGTCAATAATCAAGGAGAAAGAAAGGAATATAAGGGTGAGATACTCAAAGGAGTTGGAAATAGGATAACAGCAATTGAAGTGGAAAATGAAAAAGATATGGAGTTAAAGGGTGTATTCTTGGAACAACTGACAATGAATCCAAAGCATTAGATATTCATACTATTAGAACAGTGCGTGAATATTCGAATATATTTCCAGATGAATTACCTGGATTACCCCCCACATAGAGAAGTGGAATTTTCAATTGATTTGATACCTAGAACATAACCAGTATCAAAAGCTCCGTATCGCATGTCACATGTAGAATTGAAAGAATTAAAGGTGCAATTGCAAGAATTGTTAGAAAAAGGATTTATCAGACCTAGTGTTTCCCCATGGGGAGCACTAGTATTGTTTATTAAGAAGAAAGATGGTTCAATGAGACTCTGTATTGATTATAGAGAATTAAACAGAGTGACTATCAAGAACAAATATTCTTTATCCAGAATTGATGATCTCTTTGTTCAATTGAGAGTAGCAAAGGTATTTTCTCAAATTGATTTAAAGTCAGGATATCATCAAATCCGAATTAAGGCGAAGGATGTACCAAAGACTGCATTTCGAACTAGGTATACTCATTATGAATTTTTGGTCATGTCATTTGGACTAACCAATGCACCTATAGTTTTCATGGACTTAATGAACCGTATTTTTAGATCTTTGTTGGATATCTGTGTGATTGTTTTCATAGACGATATACTAATATATCCGTCTACTGAAGAGCAACACGATGAGCACTTGAGGAGTGTATTACAAATACTGAGAGACAATAAACTGTATGCCAAACTGTCTAAATGCGAATTTTGGCTTAGAAGTATATCATTCCTTGGACATATTATTTCCGATGAAGGAATAACAGCTCATCCTGCAAAATTTAAAGCTATTGTGGAATGGAAAAGACCTAAAACTGTTACGGAAGTTAGGATTCTCTTGGGATTAGTAGGGTATTACCGGAAATTTGTACCAGATTTATCAAAGAATGCACGACCACTGACGCAATTGACAAAGAAAAATGAGAAATTTTAGTGGAATGATCAACATGAATAAAGTTTTCAAGAATTGAAAAAGAGGTTAGTATCGGCACCAATATTGGTTCTGCCTAATGACAAGGATCTATATACTGTTTATAATGATGCATCTAGAAATGGTTTAGGATGTGTGCTGATGCAAAATGGGAAGGTAATAGCATATGCTTCTAGACAGTTAAAATCACATGAGATGAATTACCCCACTCATGATTTTGGGGTTAGCTGCTATTGTATTTGCGCTCAAAATTTGGCGTCATTATTTGTATGGATAGAAATGTGAAATATATACGGATCACAAGAGTCTGAAGTATATATTTACACAAAAGGAGTTGAACATGAGACAAAGAAGATGGTTGGAATTAATTAAAGATTATGATCTGATTATCGACTATCATCCCGACAAAGTGAATGCTATGGCTCATGCATTAAGTCGCAAAATTATGGAGAAGTAGCCTCAATGTTGACGGAGCAAAAAAACTCATCAAAGAATTTGAGAAATTAAACTTGGAGTTTTCAATGCAAGGTTTGGAAGCTGAATTAGGAAACTTGATTTTGGAGCCTATTTTACTCCAATGAATTAAGGAGGCTCAGAAAGACGATATTGAAATCCAAGAGATTAAACGAGGAATATCCCTAGGAAAATATAAGAATTTTCATGTGGATGATGAAGAAGTATTAAGAATGAACAAAAGATTATGTGCGCCATACAATGAAGCTTGAGGAAGGAGTTAATGCATGAAGCACATTATTCTAGATATTCTATGCATCCAGGAGAAACAAAGACGTACCAAGAGTTGAAAAGTGCATATTGGTGGAATGGAATGAAAAAGGATATTACAAAATTTGTTGCCAAGTGTGATGTGTGTCACAAGGCAAAAGCTGAACACTAAAGACCCGGGGGATTGCTGAAACCGTTATCAATTCCAGAATGGAAATGGGATCAAATATTTATGGATTTTGTATGTTCATTACCTAAGACAAATACAGGCTATGATGTTTTTTGGGTTATTGTGAATAGACTCACTAAATGAACTCATTTCTTGCCAATTAGTATGACATGTCCATTAGAAAAGTTGGCACGAATATATCTGAAGGAGATTGTGAGATTACATGGTGTACCGGTGAGTATAGTGTCAGATCGAGAACCAAGGTTTGTTTCCAGATTTTGGCAAGGATTGCAAAAAGCCTTAAGAATGCAACTAAAGTTCAGTACGGCTTACCATCCTCAAACTGATGGGCAGACAGAGAGAACTATTTAGACCTTGGAAGACATGTTGAGATCTTGTATTTTGGAATTCAAAGGAAATTGGGATTAACATTTACCATTGGTAGAATTCGCTTACAATAGCAGTTATCATTTGAGTATCGGAATGCCACTGTATGAAGCATTATATGGCAGGAAGTGTCGGACACCATTATTCTGGGATAATTTGGAGAAAGTAAAGATTGGACCTGAATTGGTATAAGAGACGATTGATAAGGTCACTGTGATAAAACGAAAAATGAAAGAAGCTCAAGACAACAAAAGAGCTGGGCAGATTTTAAAAGAAGGGAATTAGAGTTTTCTGAAGGAGAACATTCACAGTGGACAAACAAAAGGAAAATTGAGTCCTCGATATATTGGACCATTTGCGATACTGGAAAGAGTTGGAAATCTGGCATTTCGTCTGGCATTGCCACCAAATTTATCTGGTATACATAATATTTTCCATGTATTAGTACTAAGAAAGTGTATACCAGATCCAAATAAAGTGGTTGAGTTGGAACTAATTAATCTGAAAGAGAACTTGACCTACGAGAAGTAACCTATTCAGATAATAGACAAAAAAGTGCAAACTCTCCAAAATAAAGAGATCCGTTATGTCAAAGTATTATGGGATTTCTGAACTGAAGAAATGACTTGGGAATTAGAGCATGAGATCAGGAAAAGCTATCCTCATCTGTTTGAAATTTCAGGTACGCATGCAAGCTTTGGGGACAAAGCTTATTTTAAGGGGGGGAGAATGTAAATCCCAAGATTTTTCATACAAATAGAAATAGATAAAAACATAAAAATAGAAAATAAAATGATAATATATGACTCAATCAAGACGTTAGAATTAAACCACAAGTAGAAATGAGCGTGTATATAATTTCAAACCCTAAAACAAAGTTATCTAATTAGTATTTATGATTACTAATAAGATTTCATAGTGGGTATCAAAAACTCAAGATAAAGAAATAACCTAACTAAGATTTCAAATTTATTGAAAAGTAGATATTCGATAATGCTTATAGTTAGAAAACGATAATTTATAGATGAACCGTTAGGATTATGAATACCCAATAAAAATATAAACATATGTATAACTAATAATCTAGACTCCAAATAAATATTTGGATCACATCATTGTTCTAGTTAGTAAATTCTTAAGCTATTGGAGGCTAAAACAAAAATTGACCTATTAAGCTTATAAAACTGATGAGGATCATCTAACATCGAGAGTTCAAGAGCCAAAGTCCAGTGATCCACTCCATGGCATTGGAGGACCAATGACAAGAGATAAAGCTAAACGAATGAA